>OU896707.1:75875986-76315777 GCA_918026855.4 Phaedon cochleariae | reverse complement strand
GAAAATTTTTATTTGTCCTATTAAAATTCTGAAAAAATTCACATAGACTAATTCGATGTCGTAATGAACGAATCTGTGGTAGAAATCGGGAAATATCGGAAAATGGAGACGTAGTAGCCTACCGGAGTGCTCCTATTGGCAATAAATGGAAGAAGCTGACTTTGAATACTTTGATCGCCGATATCTCGAAAACTATCTGTCCTATCGGGCTGATCATGGTCTCATTCGATTTAGCGTGCCATTTTCTACTGGAAAAGCCATAATTCTCGTGGATTTCCTCTGTTTTCTGGCACTTTCGGCCGTCCGAAGATGGCTCGGTGACTATATCGTACAGAAGTCTTAGGTGGGAAAATGAAAATTTTTATTTGGCCTATTAAAATTCTGAAAAAATTCACATAGACTAATTCGATGTCGTTATAAACGAATCTGTGGTGGAAATCGGGAAATTTTGGCAAATGTAGACGTAGTAGCCTACCGGAGTGCTCCTATTGGCAATAAATGGGAGAAGCTGACTTTGATCGCCGATATCTCGAAAACTATCTGTCCTATCGGGCTGATCATGGTCTCATTCGATTTAGCGTGCCATTTTCTACTGGAAAAGCCATAATTCGCGTGGATTTCCTCTGTTTTATGGCACTTTCGGCCGTCCGAAGATGGCTCGGTGACTATATCGTACAGAAGTCTTAGGTGGGAAAATGAAAATATTTATTTGGCCTATTAAAATTCTGAAAAACATCACATAGACTAATTCGATGTCGTAATGAACGAATCTGTGGTGGAAATCGTGAAATTTTGAAAAATGGAGACGTAGTAGCCTACCGGAGTGCTCCTATTGGCAATAAACGGGAGAAGCTGACTTTGAGCGCCGATATCTCGAAAAATATTTGTCCTATCGGGCTGATCAGCGTGTCATTTCCTTTTGGAAAAGCGATAATTCGCGTGGATTTCCTCTGTTTTCTGGCACTCTCGGCCGTTCGAAGATGGGTATACAGTCATATAATATCTAAGCCTTAGATATATGGATAGCGGATATGGAAAATTTTGTTTGACAACTCATTTGGCGAGAAATAATTTTGAGCTCATCAAAATATTACTCTACTCCTCTACGTTGACAGTACAATTCCCGTTCTCCCTCTAATTACATTCAGGAACTATACACTGCCATTTCACCTTTCTTAATCTGATAAAATTCAACTAAACTTATCATTAACCTCACCTTATTTCCCCTTCATATACATTTATATGATACGCCGCTGGCGGGCTATCATCGGATCTATTCATGTCTACAAGTTCTGTCGCTACATTAATGATGATATAATAGTGGGTTGTGAGGGAGGTAAACCTTAGACACTTCTGAAATAACTGGTACACTCCTGATGAACATTTTATCCCTCTCTGCCTACCATTGTACTATCTAAGTAGCGGCTGGACTCTACATACTCTTTTCTGATTATTCAACCACAAATTCCAAGTTAGAAGCTTGTTTAGGTGTTTTTCATGATGGCAATGTTTCCAGGGAATGTTTTCTGAGAACAAGGAAAAACTAATCACGGGGGTTTTGCAATCTTTGGTGTCCAAAGAAGGGGATCCAAAACTAATTAGTTTGGTTGAATTGGAGGCCCAATTCCAAGCATTGAGACGTTTAGTGGCAAGCAAAGTTGGATATGCCTCTTTTACCAAATTACCTGGGTAAGGAACTTACACGAAAATGACGAAAAGTATCGCCCTGTATATAGCAATTAGTATGTGTAAATCATGTGATATCTGACAAATGAAACATTGACTTCCCAAAATTCTATGAAAATATCGATTTCCTATCAACTGAGCATCTATTTTTTGTGTTTCAACTAATTTTGTCCAAAAGTCAACTCGTTATGCAACACTATACAGAAAAAACCTGGACCAAAAATATATTTAGTGCCATTGAAAATAATTATGATAATTATCGTCCCATATCTTTAATAAATAATATAGATAGCTAAACTTCTTGAAAAATGTTTAAAATATTGATTATATGATTTCTTACAAAGCAAAAATAGGAACAGGATCCTCGATTACAAACACAATAATTAAATCGCTTGATGACAACAAATAAACTATAGGAATATTTCTAGGTTTAAAAAAGGCTTTCCATACAGTTTCTCATGACATTCTTTTCATAGAACTACAAAATTGTGGCATAAGAATTTGGAATTATTAGAAAGTTGCATATCAGAAAGAGAACAATTTGCAAAATTACGAGGTACTTTCAGCCGAAAAATACATCTTATTTGTGGTGTTCGTCAAGGAACTGTTCTAGCTCTAATTCTTTTCCTCATTTATTTAAATGACATTAAAAACAGATATTGATGGACATATTTTCTCATATGCTGATGATACAAGAAACAAAATCAACAATGTACGACTTGAAAAACATGAGCTTAGAATTTTAGAAGAACCTAGTTTTATTGGATCTGAAATTTTTAATAAAATACCTTCAATATTGAAATGCCTAAACATCATAACATTCAAAAAGAAGTTAAAAGTTGGCTTATAGAAAATTCGAAAAAGATCGATGATCTTTTTTAATCAACATTTTTCTTCATTTTAATTCATCCTCATTATTGTATGAATTGATTATTTGTTTTCACTTTAAGTATTTATATTGTGGAGAAACAATTTTATATGTGAAATAATTTATCTCTTTCACACACAGGTCACTAACAAAACGTAGATACTACTTGATGAATAAATAAATAATAAATTTGAAAAAAATATATATTAGTCACCGACGTTACATTTAAAATTTGAAAAACTATTATCAGAGCCTACAAATAGTTATTCCATTTGTTTTTTCTGTTTTTCAAAATCGGATAATTATTTATAGCGGCTCTATGGTTTGGTTTTTTTTGTGACAGTCAACCTGTATACTATTCTTCAACTTCTTTCATCATAGTTTTCGAGAAGCTGTTGGTGTAAAAGTGATAGCGGCACTCAAAAGGAATGATTATGCTGTAACTCAAGCCGCTATCGATGTGATATGTGCTCTCATGCACCCCATGCACGACGATTATGATTTGAGACAGGAACAGCTGAACAAATCATCTTTACTGCAGACTAAGCCGTTTCTGGAAAGTCTCCTCAATATGTGGACAACACACATAGTAAGTTTTGTATTTTTAAAATGAAACCTTGTACCGGGTGTTCATCAACGATCAAACACCACGTGACCATATTCGTAGGCAACCAACAATACATTTTTGTTATAATTTTTCAGTCATTTTTACTCAGGTAATATCATCATGGATCATTCATGGCTGTAGTTTCCAGTGTTTATATTTTGTGGTTCACGTCTTTCGCAATTTGATTGGCCCGTTAACTTGTCAGCTGTCATAGCAGTGAATAGCTTGCCTTCTTTACAAAAATTAAAAATAGGAAAGTTGGATTGTGAATCTGTCTCTTCAATTTTGTGTTTTTGAAATGTTTAGCGAATTTCATTCATAAACCTGTTTTGCACCCGCACTACGTTAGTCTCTCCAAAATGTGAACTGGTGCATGAAATATGAAATAATATTACAATAAAATTATTGTTGGAGGTTGAATCATATAAGTTGGTTTGTCTTTGCTCATAACTTGTCCGCATCCTGAATTTCTTTCTTAACTTGAACTAAAAACAAAGTAGATGTTTCATGGAAATGATTTTGAGTACTTTTTTTAATAAGTACCTCTTCATCATTGAATTAGTGCTAAACACTCAATAAAATTATGAATTCTGGGAAGTAATCTCCTTTATTTTCTTGAAACCTCCAACTTTTCATCACTATTTGATGATGATGATTAGAGTGCCATTAAGAATTTGGCTTTCATACTATTCATATTCATATTTTTCCGCCATTTTCAAAACTGCACTGACTTCCCACAACCTATTAGAACTGGTGCGAGAATTGTTGCACTGAGCTCTAAACTATGTGAACTAGTTTTCCAATTTAATTCAAAACCCGACACCAGTTTCACCAATAAAATACAAAATATGTACTCAGCGCGAGCCGTTTTTACCAATGAAATTTATCTACAAAATTATATGCTTTCAACTAGTTCCGGAATATATTTCAGGCCCAAGGAACTGGAGCTTTAATAGTATCTGCTATGTTAGATTTTTTGACGTTTGCCCTCTGTGTCCCCTACAACGAAACAACAGATGGAAACCACTTTGATACACTGCTTGAACTTGTTTCTGAAAGAGGCAGGATGCTGTTCAGATTATTTCAGGTAAATAAAAAAAAAAAAATCAAATACTTAGTCAAAATATGAAGTGTTATACAGTTTGTTTTACAACTACATGTCAAAATTCGAGAGGTCATTCATTGAGTCAGAATGAAGCAAGATGTTCTAGATATGGGGTCTGCATTCCAACAATTACTTGCTGATGGCTAAAATAGGCGCAAAACACACCAAAACCAAAATGTGTAACATATGGATGAGATCAGAATGAATACGGCAATTCAGATAATGGGATATAAAGGTCGTATATCAACGCCAGAATCAATCAAATTGAATATCCGGAAATTCAGTTCTTTGAAAATAAGTAAAACAAAAAATCATATAAATTCAAGTCATTTTGTTGGCCCTTCAGCCTGCAACTTTTTTCCCATTCAACCAAAAATCTTTATATCTCTTGAAGTTTCCAAGATATCCATATCGGCCCTGCTTACCTTGGACACACTGTATTATTGAAATATTTCCAGATCCATTGAAACTTTTTTCTAAATTATAGGAAAAAATAAATGTCGAAGTGAAACAAGGACTAAAATGTTTATCAGCTATATGAATATATATTGCCATGTGTACAGTGACTTCTTTTTTCAAAATTTACCCGGTTCCCTTCATAGGATTTATGTTCACAACTACAACATTCTTTAAATGGTCTCCTCTGTACAATATCCTACGATATTTAATGGCTCTATATGCTTCATACATTTTTGCTCATTCTCATCATTAGTTTAATACCATGCAGTGACAAGCAGTGTCCAGTTTTTTTAAGAACCTTTCTTTTTGCAGTAAACATAAAATAGCAGAAATTATTGTTTTTAGCATCCTTCTATGGCCATTGTCAAAGGAGCCGGCCTCGTGATGCGTTCCATCATAGAAGAAGGGGAATCTGAGGTGGCGGAAAAAATGCAAAACTTGGCCCTATCGGAAGGGGCCCTGCCGCGCCATCTTCTGGCTTCCTTGTACACTCTGGGAACCGACGGAAGATTGCTGACCCACAGGCAACTGTCGAGGCATCTGATCGGTCTCTGGGTGACGGGAAACCCTGTTGCCATGGGACTGCTCAAAAGAATAATGGTTAGGTTTTTTATGGATCTCACCTGATAGGCTACTGAATTGGTATTGGATTTACAGGCCGGCAAGTAGTGACAGATTTTCGGACGTGATTTCAACCAGTATGTCTTTTGGCTGGTATAATTATGTATATATTTTGATGTAAAAAATGATACATTCGAGAATTTTCCCGGGTTCTTCATGCATTAAAGCATGTTTTCAAGGTTTAAATCTCTAATAAATGTGACCGATTTTAAAATAACATCATCCATATAGTAATTCGATTCGGATTTAATATAGTCGGGACATTTTGGGAAGGCGAATTATATTTATTATTACGTTTGTAAATGTTAATGCTGCAGCATTTATCAAAATTTAGATACAGGCAGGTGATGTTTATTCATTTAATTAGTTGGTTATATCATATTGAACCAAAACCATGTCATGAGATTGAGAATTATTAATGCATGAAGGACCCGGGAGTATTATTTCATGTACCGTTTTCAACATCAAAATATATATACATAATGATTCCCTCCCAAAGGGCATACTGGGGGAAGTCACGTCCGAAATTCTGGCACTACCTGTCGGCCTATTTCCACATTTAACAATAGGCAATATCACAAATGCGTGAATTCAATAGAGAAGTTCAGCTAGCTTTGAGAGAGAGAAAATATCTCTTCCTCATCTCATTTCCAGTGTTGCCAACATAAAATGTTTATTATTTCAGTCTGGAACAATGAAAACAATGACAGATGGGGAAGACATATTCTTTCTCTCTCAACGCTAGGTAACCTTCCTATTTAAATCCGCATTTAACTCAAATATATAATAGTAACATAACATGACTGCATACATTTTTTGATAAAATATGCTGTCGTATTTCTAAAAACACCATTTGAATACCCTCCAATTTCTTGGAGCGTTCTAACATAGCATTGGGCCGAGAAAGAGATCTCACCCCAAATTTCATTTTCATCCCTGAATTTGTTCATTGGTGTCATTCGATACTATACGTGTGAAACTTTCTTAGGGTTTGAAATATTTGCACTTATTTCAATGTCACTCTGTATATTTAATATATATCCGGGAAAAAAGTAATCACTATTTTTCCCACGGGATAGAAGTAATTTATGAAGTGACATTTTATAACCTGTCAGCAGAGATGAAATTGCAAACTTTTTTCAAGTCAGAAAAAATATATCAACTTTGAAATTTCCATATGCTCCTGTGACTTCGCAATAGCATTCAATAACTTCTATCTTTGTCACACTGATTGAGCATATGGAAACTCAGAACGCAGATATATTCGTAATCGTTTGAAATAACCTTACCAAACCCACTATCTTTTAATTCTTTACGATGCTCCCTAATCGATTATGGAATGAAATACAGGTTTTTCCATTTGAAAATCAAAAGTTGTGTTCGTTTCCGGTGAAAACTGAAGTGATGAAACAACAATTGTTTTGTCAATTATTGAGCAATTTGGTATTGTCAAGAAGTACGAATGCCTATGAATTAACATCACTCAAACTCTCATTCATTTCAAGATCTTTTATCATAAATTAACTTTGTTGTTTTGGATCAGGTCAGCGGAGTTCATAGACGTCAGTTCCTTTATAGTTTGCAAAACCGCTTACCACGCGATAATACCTAGGCAAGCAATATCGAAAGGTAACGGCCATTCCCATTGCGGAAAATTGCGAATCTAGCATCGATTTCAAATATAAATAGAACCCGAATCGATAAGCCATGGTCATTATTAGTTCAATCGTTTCGTTACTACCAATTATTATATTAATATCAGTACATAACAATCATTCATTGATTGCTGACTTCCAAAGTGGCCCTTTTGGCACATTTTTATGTTTTCGTATTGAATAAATTGTTTGTTGTACTTTTGAAAAACAATTCTCTATTTCGGGATGACTGTGGTTGGGTGGTGAAATACTGAAAATCCCCTTGAGAAATAGCTAAGCGAGTACTTAAGTTGATGCAATCGAAGTAAAAGCGATGTCTGAGTTGCGAAACGTGGTGAAGGTCCATCTGAGTTGCGACATGTGGTGGAGGCTACCCATCAATTTTCAGAATCCGATCTCGAATGATTCAGAAGTGTAACTTCTGACCGTTTTTTTTTGCACTTCTCTGTATACATATAGGATTTTCTGTGGTGTTCTAACGGGAGGATTTCTTTAGGAAATTGTTTTTTGAGAAATCTAGAAGGAATAAAACATTCAAATTCATTTTCGTGCATTTTCACATTGTAATGAATGTCATTATTTTTTCTATAAAATTGTGTTTTTGCCCATTGTCTTTGGAATATAAAGAATTTCGGTCCTTCTCACTGAAGAGAGGTGTTCACCGAGGCATATAACTTCCAGAAATTTGAGAAGAACACCAATTCCTACCTTATTTTCCTTGGTTCTCACGATGTTCTCTGAATATTACAGGATATTCCTATTAGGAGTCAAATTCTGAGTTCAAGCTATTGAAGTGAGAAGGAATTTCACCTATTATAAATACTGTCTCGAGGATAACTGAGCTTAAATGAAAAATCAAAACTTGCCTTCGCTTCATCTTGTAGCCCACTGGTCTGATAGCGTTTTTGGATTCCAAAGAAGAAATACCCAAGGAAGCGATCGAGCAGGAGATGCTGAACAACAGGGACAATCTGAAAATCGCCCAAGACCACGAGAATCGATCTCGGAGGAACGCCAACTGGATAGCGGTGGAAAAGAAGATGAAAATGGTAGAAAAGAGGGTGGAGTATTATACCAACTTGGCGCTGCAGCACTGGGGGGCCAGAAGGGGGATATCGTTGAAGAGGGAGGAGAAAATGAAGGAGAGGCCTATCGTTTTGAGGAGGAGGAGGGAGAGGAAGAAGGTCGAGTCGAATTGGGGACTTTTTTATTGGAAATTCAATCAGGATCTTGCCATACCCAACCTTATTTGGAATCATAAGGTATGCCATTAAAACAAAATTGAAAACATTGTTATGTAGAATAATATTTTATTTTCAGTCATTTCCTCACATTTTTTTTTCATCCATACATTTTATACAAATATGCTTCTTTAATTTTGTTTTCTTGTCAATTCAGATGAAGTAATTATTGTTCAAATCAACATTTACACTTACAGATGAGTATTTTCATTTAATTTCTTCAAACATAACAAGAGTTTTCAAATACATTTTTTTTAAAATACTGTCTGAAAAGAGGTGGAATATTTATTTTTCCTTGGAATTTTCTCTTGATTGGGTGAAGGTGTTGAAAAGGAAATACTTTGAGAATTTGCATTCTCTATGTGATGAAAATATCAATTCTTTCTCGGTTTATTGAAAAAAATGGGCACAAGAATATATACATAATGATACCTACCAAAAGGCATACTGGGTTAAATGACGTCCAAAAATCTGTTACTACCTGCCGGTGTTTTTCGGAAGAAGAAGAAGAAGAAGTGATGAATTGGTTGCGTGCAAGAACTGTCAGATGGCCGACCCTAGGGGTGAAACATTGAAACACAACCTCACTTTTATTATTCGTTTACGAACGATTGAAATAGTGTTTCACAACTATTTTGTCATACGAATCGTGTTTTTCGGCTATTCATTAATTCGCACAAGCGATCACATTGTGCTGTTGTACAATCCACAAAAAATGCATTGGGAGACGAAAGAATCTGGTTGGTAAATTATGATTTAAAAGTGGGTACCTACTATAGTCACTTACATATAGTTTTCATTTCGAAATTTGGTAATTTCTCATCGGAATTCCTCCTGTAATAGGAGGTAATAGAAATACTCGTGAAATTTCTAAAAGAATGCAAGAAGATTGGATTCATGCAATCAAACGGGAGGACTGGTCTGACATGCTGACGAAATATGATCGTGTGTGTTGTGACATTTTCAATCTATTAGCAGTATTAGCAGATGGAATTTCAATAAGAAATAACAAAATTGCATAATGAAAACTGCGAGATTACTATTTACCTGAAAAATCATATTCCTTCGTCTCTCATTGCATTTTTTGTGCATTGTACAACAGCACAATGAGAAGGTATGCTTGAATTAATGAATAGCACAAGAAACTATTTCAATCGTTTGATTTCTCTGTAAACAAATAAAAAAAGTGAGGTTGTGTTTCAATGTTGTACAGAAAAGTGAGGTTGTGTTCATATACATATTAATAATCAATACGGATAATCTCTATCTGTTTCCATAGCGAAACATGAAGCCGATAAGGAAAAGTGAGATACGATCAGACACATACTGCTTTGATTGAGAGGCTAGTAAACGTCATTGTCCACTGAAACGCATGTCTTTGATGACTACTATAATAGCGCATGGCGCATGCGTATCATGCCACCAAATCCTTATGGATATTCATTTGTTTCATATTTTTGGCTTCATCCTGGCACCCGTTATGATCCGTATTGTTTATTAATACGTATATGGTTGTGTTTCAATGTTTTACCTCCAGGGTCGGTCATCGTGCACGCGACCTATGGATGCTAGTTTAAATGTTGACGCTTTGACGACGATTTTAGACCAGAGAAGAACTGCGAAGTGCCTTAGAAGCCGAGGTGAGGAACTTCACCTCCGACAGAGAGCTGGCCGGCCTGGCGCTGGTCGCCTGGAACCACCACGAGTTCGAGGTCAACTATTCCTGTCTGGCGGACGAGGTCAAGATCGGCGATTACTATTTGAGACTGCTCTTAGACACTAATGATGATGATTCGCCGATTCGTAGATCGTAAGCAAGTCGTTCTGATATATTATGTTAAACTCAAAAAGCGGAGATAACTATTTTATACTGCTCTTAGACACTATTGATGATGGTTCGCCGATTCGTAGATCGTAAGCAAGTCGTTCTGATATATTATGTTAAACTCAAAAAGCGGAGATTACTATTTTATACTGCTGTTAGACACTATTGATGATGACTCGCCGATTCGTAGATCGTAAGCAAATCGTTCTGATATATTATGTTCATCTCAAAGATCGGCAATTACTATTCGAGACTGCTCTTAGAAACCAATGATGATGATTCGCCGATTCGTATATCGTTAGCAAGTCGTTCTGATATATTATGTTAGTGTCACAAAAATCGGCGATTACTATTTGATACTTCACTTAGACACTAATGATGATCATTCGCCGATTCGTTGATCGTAAGCAAATCGTCCTGATATATTATAATAATCTCAAAGATCAGCAATTACTATTTGAGACTGCTCTTAAACACTAAAGCAAGTCGTTCTGATATGTTAATCTCAAGGAAAAATTATGAAAACAATTATTGCGCATGATTTTCGTGAAAATGTTGAGAGAATAATTTTGGGAAATTCATGGATTGAAAAATATCAAATTTATGAAACAATCATCCTTACAAGAAATTCAATTAAGAAAATGCACAAGAACTTACGCGAGATCTACGTAGGCCACACATTAGAAGTTTTCCAAAGAGATGAATAGAAATTTAACTGGTGGGCTCACTCTTCAATTGTTTCGTCAGACTAACTCTCGATATGAAACAATTGCAAGCGAGTTTTGGACGTGGGCTCAGGTATTTGCGATAGAGGCGCCATAATCGGAAAATCATTCGAAACCTTGGTTCTGTGAAGGATGAATCTATTTCCATCATTGTTCTGTGGTCGAATAAATAGTGTGCTCAACATTTTCATTCAAATTTCAATTCGAAATATAAGCAAGAAATCTTTTTTGTAGTCGATTTTAATAAGCTTCACTTCTTTCATGACGAGAACATATTTAAAGCATGAAATCTGATGAATTTCCTCTTTGAAGAACCAGAACAAAGCATGTATCAACTATTGAAATAGACCAATATCGAAAGTCATAATATGCAGATATGGTAACTGGTACTCACCTTAGAATTTATTCACACCAGTTCACGCTAATATTTCAAATCACTGAAATAATACTGTTGTAGAACAGAGATTTTCTTTTTTCTATGGTGGATTAGGTATTATACACAAAATTTAGAAACTACGGAACACGTCCCTAACGAACACTTGACCCCAATCTCAGAAATAACCATTTTTTCAGCTCAAGATTGTTTTTGACATATTGACGTTTCGATCCTTTGATCAGGAATCAGTTCACTGCTCTGAACCAAATCATATTCGTATCCAAATATTTATCGGTCGGTAATATGTTTCCTGTAAATATGGATTGTAACCAGGATGAGCTTAGCGAGATTTACCCACGTCAAGTATGTTTATCAAAGGTTTATCAGAGTAGGCGCCATCGAGAAACTTGCAAACGACGACGAATAGGGAGCAAGCGCACCAGTTAAATTTCTATTCATCTCTTTTTCCAACTTCCAATAGAGCAGTGACGTCATGTGACGTGAAATTATCGGCCATTGCACATCTGATGGGGGGAACAAGCATAAATATTTTCCGTAAGGGTACATGTAGCTGGAAGTCTAGGCAAACTCCTGATGACCCATCAATGTTCCCATTTTGTACCATATGAGCGCGGGCGATTTGCCGAAAACCCAACTTTTTCAAGTGACACCTACTAGTTTTTCAGCACCATATGAAAGAAAATCAAAGAGGATGAGTCACTTCAGCATTTTCTAAACCTAACTCAACCCTCCATTGAGTTATTCAATAACTGTTTTATCCATATTGTTTCCGTAGTAATTTGGTTGATAAATAGACCTTATGTATACTCGATATATTCATCATACAAGCTCTGACTAATTTTAGGATATTCATGTTGATTGAGTAATCAGTTGGTCATAGCTTTTATAGAATTTCGGTTAGGCATTATAGTAAGCAGTGCCGGATTTATACTCCCTTACGCCGGGGGATAACTTTTACGATGCCGCCGCGCCGCCGCCAAAAATGAAATTTCAATTGTCAGTTTCACAATTCAAACAATCCTTTCACTGATTTTTTTCAGCATATAACGAGAACATGAAATCATTATGTACAACGAATCAAATTATATTTACTTCACGTTAAACATAACAACGAGCAACATTTTTTTTTTTTTTCAGATGAATACTGAAATACTTTTCTTGATTGTTTTGATGCAAAGTCGTCAATGGCATCATCAAAATTCAGATTTAATAACATGTCACTGTTAATACTTAAAATTGATAAGATATTTAATGTATCCTCTACCATGACATTCCTAAGGTAGTTTTTCACTCTTATTAAAGTTGAGAATGACCTTTCACCGCTGGCATTACTAATCATCCGGGATAGTAACAAACTTCTCAGTAATTGCCAATATTCAATGAATTAGGAATTTGCTGTGATTATCCCTAAAACAACGCTCAATCGTGTTAATATGTTCCTCATCTATTTTGAGATTCTAACTCTTCTTCTTTTGAAAAAAATATAAAACTTACCATTCCCGTCTTGAGATCGTGAAGTTCCCGGAGACGGTTTTGTCGGTTCTGTCTCATTTGAATTTAGAAAAAAATGAATGTATTTTAAGGCATTTCTTGACAACTTCGGACTTTGTCTAACTGCTTTTGTTTATAATTGATCTTCTGCCGTTTCCAGAATGCACCACCTTCTTTTTTAATCATTTTTTTATATTTCTGTTTCCATATTTATTTATTATTAATACCATTACCATCGATTACCAACAATACCAACGACAACCTATCAAATACTGAACTCTGATTTTGTTTTTTGTTATTGAGTTAGACGAATCACGAAATTACCTCTACTCTACTAGGTATAGTGCGGTTTTTTTTCTCATTATCAAATAAAAGTATGTAGCGCCGCCGCTTTTGTATTGTAGCGTCGCCAAGACACAGCTGACGCTAGATTAGTGCATGTTATGATTTTCACTAAAACAGTATCTCAACCAAGTCCTTTTGATGCGGTAGCTAATTGCGCGTTTGCTTCAAAAGGAGACTAAAGAGGCGGCATATAAAAATCAAGAAGCAATATAATATATTTGTCGTTCTCTTTTTCTTTACCGCCTCTTGAAATTCACCGCCGGGGGCTGAAAGTCCCATAGCCCCCCCCTAAATCCGGCACTGATAGTAAGAGACGTGCACTAGTATGGTTCATTGTTCAAATAATGAGTTTGTCACATTCTATATTTTATTATTGTAACTTGAAGGCCCTATCAATATTCAATTTTGTTCTAGGTACGAATTTTTCAATGACTTATACCATAGATTTTTGTTAACAAATAAAGTAGAAATGAAATGCATGTGTCTTCAAGCCATGTCGATAGTTTACGGAAGATACTACGAAGACATCGGCCCTTTCAGTGATACTAAGTACATTATAGGAATGTTGGAAAGGGTAAGCACCACCTAACATAACCTTACCTGGAAATACTCCAACTCTGTTGTTACAGTGCATAGATAAACAGGAACGTGATAGACTGGTGATGTTCATAGAAAAATTGATTTTGCATCCTCGAAACATACGAGACATTCTCGATATGGGAGGTGTTCAGATTCTGGTGGATCTGATGACTTTGGCCCATCTGCACACTTCCAGGGCCAGGATTCCGACCCAAACGAACGTCATAGAGGGCGGTCCTGGCATGAAAATTGCCGAAGAGAAGGAGTGGTATTATAATACTGATAAGGGACGAGTAGGTCCAATAACGTTCAGTCAGGTATTTCACCATTGATTATTTACACTAGAGTCACTGGATGGTATTACTTAGAGAAGAGTTCAGACATATAAATGACAACAACTGTTAGTGTTTTTGAATGTTTAGATTCTTTAAGTTACACATCTTGCTTTGTGACAAGAGCACCATAGCCGTTTCGCGCTTTTTCATTCAAAATTGTTTGAAATTGACAATAAATGCTATGAACGTCAGAATTGAAATATAATTTCATAAACTATTGAGAAGAAAGCATAAATGAAGATGTCCTGCTGTGTAATGAATTGTTGCAATTCTGAAGATTTCATTTATTTAATTCGCCGAAGGAAATATCAACCCCATTCATTTATGGAAGGAATGTATGAAACGGTCTGGATGGAAAATTGATCTTAAAAAGAAGATACAAGTGTTTCAAGAAAATATGACATTTTATTTCTATCAACAATTATTCAGAACTCACAAAAACATTAAGAACTTGAAATGAAGAACAAATAACTGAAAAACCAATATCGCGTTTTGCCACCGCGTTTTCTTAGGACTTCTTCTATGCGACAAGGCATACTCTCAATGCAGGGGGGCACTCTAATCGCCGAGGAGTTTTGTACACCTAAAATAGTTTCATATTGTTTTTATAGATAAACTAATACAATTATTTTTTGATCTTTTGATTGTTTCCTATAAAGGGTATCCCTGAAAAAACCTCCAGATACTAATTCTTGAAGTAATACGTTTGAAAATGGCCATAAATTCTGAAAAATTCGATTTTAATTTTCAACTTCACCACTCTGTATATCGTAAACTGAGCAATTTCGGACTGAAGTAGATTGCGTTAAGTCAACAGTTGACTTAACGCAGTTACTTATTTCGACATTTGTTTTTTACGAAAAAATCTAGATCTATGAATTTTTAACTCATGTTTATTGAAGGAATCACTTATTGGCCGGAAAAATATGAAGTGGAAATTCAACCAAGCCTTCTGGAGCTATTTCGAAATCATGTGATTTGTAATAACTTCTAAAAACCGACTTAAAACTTCATATTAAATTATAAAGTATTTAGGCATACTTTTTCTACTAATACCATAAACTATAGGGTTTATGGACGTTATTTTTTTTTTAGCTGAAAGAATTATATGAAAAAGGCCAAATTACACACAAAACCAAATGCTGGGCCATGGCTGTGTCCGGCTGGAGGCCATTGGCACAATTACCTCAATTGAAATGGTGTCTTTTAGCTAAAGGAACCCCATGTTTGAATGAAAGCGACCTAGCCTCCCATATTCTCAGCATTCTGATACGGTAAGGACAAAATAATGATAAAAACTATTTTTAAAACTGAAAATATTGACAATAAATGTCTTGGAATACAATTTTTAATTCTGTTTGAATCTCTAAGGAAGCTTATGAAGCTTATGTATTTCAGGAAGTACATTCATCCTAGGAATACTAGAGTTTGAAACTATCAGTTTAAACGTAATATTTCATATGTTATAAGATTGGAACAATTCTTGATGGTCTCTTTAGCTGTACGAATTAATTTTGGCAATGAACACTTTTATAAGGACCATTTTCAATTAGGTTTCAACCCTTGTGAAATAAAAATATTACTCTTATCAGCTTTTAAATAGAAACAATTCTTATGTCTATGTCTCAACTATGTTGTATCTATAATTTTTCTGTTTAACTGGGTTCCTAACGTTATCTCTATCTGAATTTTACAAGCATTACTTACGAAATTTTTTCTGACTTTTCTGAAATACAATCGAGGTTTTCTAAGGCACAAGAAAAGGTATAGTTATTTTTCAAAATACAGCAATTTAGACTTATCAATGGAGCAGACTATGACATACTACCTAGATCTAGTAATATTCGGGGAACTATGATGAGTTTAAAAAAAAAAACAATAATTCCAAAGTTGGTTGACCACACTATGTAGAAATGAAAATTATAAAACAGTAACCGGTTTCGGCACAACGGCCATCATCAGACTGTGCAATACCTAAAATACATAATAATGTGGAAATTGAAATCGTCACAAGAAACAAAACTTACAGAACTCACATTGAATTAACCAAAAATTAACAAAATAAGAACTTGTCATTGGGTAGAACATCCAGGCAAGTTAGGAATCGAAATTTTTGTTTGAAATGGCTGAAGAGCCAGAAAAATATTGCCCAAATGAGGTTGAACATTAAAAAAAAATTGAGTTTTTCATCTAAATTCAAATCATCACATGTTGATTTGGAAGAAAATGATTCAAAGAATGAATAAACAAACAATTGACATGACAAGCTGACATTTAAAGGCACAAACGTGTTTAATTAATATTTCCTACGCCTGCTATTGTAAGTGATGAATATTATACACAAAACAATGTCATAGGTATGTTGATAGTTGTCTTTGTTTTGTTGCTTGGGCGATGTGTCAATTTCAGTTGATGTCAGTAGGTAGGTACTTCGCTTTTCATCAACAAATCAAGTTTTCAATCAAAACCGAAAGAAGGCAAGTCATATTTTTTTAAATGGTTATTATCTGTTGATATTTCTCAATTTTAGTTAATAAATGTCAAGCGATGACGATGAGATTATTTCTAGATAGATAGATGGATAATCTTTATTTGTTCTCTGAAATCAAAGCCTAAAAATTGGCGTAGTAATAACAAAAGAATATGAAATAATGATAGTACAAATGAAGTACAGAAATACCGGGTGACCAGTTATATTCTGACCCATTTCAACTGCTCATATCTCCGAAACTATTCAAATTATCGTTGTGCGGTTTGGACTTCTCTATTTTGATATTCTTCTAAGTTTTTTGACTGGTTCACCTTCTCACCTGAACTTCCGGTTCTACCGGAAACAAACAAGCTTTTATTCAGGTATAGGGCAACTTTGATAACATTGCATATAATCTCTTTAAACCATTCCACAAGTGTTTCAAAGAGTTATAACTCTAATAGTTTTCTAGGAGAACATAACTTGTAATACATTGTTAGATAGAGAAAAGACCAGTCTATCTGAATGTGCAAATATATACAGGGTGATTCAATGAAATAAAAAAGTTGCCATATACCTGGATTATTGCTAGTTTGTTTCCGGTAGAACCGGAAGTTCAAGTGAGAAGATGAACACGTCAAAAAAAACTTGAAAAACATCAAAATAGACTAGTCCAAACCGCACAACGATGACTTGAAATGGGTCAGAATATAACTGGTCACCCGGTATTACAAAAGTGTGTGTAGGACACAGACATAAAAATAACACATAAACACATAAATGATGTAGATTGTAGATGTATTAGAATTCAATCAATCCATAGTTGCCAACTGTCAGAGAAATCCTCTTCTATTGTATAATACGCTTTTGCTATAAGAATTTCCTTCAGTTTGAGTTTGAGTCGCAAGTGGAGTTTTCTTTGCTAAATCACTACCAAAAAAATAGAAATAATACACACAAGCAAATGAACCATTTCAAAATAATGTACTTTTATATGGTTCCACAACCGGCCACATTGGCGCTGCGATCTTGAATGTTGTTTTTCGCTTAGGATGTGTGAATACTACCCAAGTCGAGACGCAGATGACGCCATCATCAGACCGCTGCCCAAAGTCAAGCGGCTGCTGTCCGAACAAGCAGTTTTGGCGAATGTGGTGCAACTACTCCTCACCTTCGATCCCACTTTGGTGGAAAAAGTGGCGACTTTATTGTGCGAAATAATGAAGGACAACCCGGAAATGTCGAAACTCTACACCACCGGCGTGTTTTACTTCATCATGATGTACACCGGAAGTAATGTGTTGCCCGTAGTGCGCTTCTTGAAATTGACGCATATGAAACAAGCTTTCAAGTCTGATGAGGCAAGTGAACTAAACTTGTTGCGGAAAAGAAAATTTTGATTTAGTTTTTCTAGGAATCTTCTCCGATATTGCAAAAAAGCATTCTGGGTAGGCTGCTACCAGAAGCTATGATCCATTATTTGGAAAACTATGAAGCTCAGTGCTTTGCTCAGATTTATTTGGGAGAGTTCGATTCACCCGAAGCAATTTGGAACCTAGAAATGAGGTCTCCTAACCATCAATATTGATTACCAGTTATGACTGTTTCTTGATATTTTTTTAGGCGTATGTTGATAGAGAAAGTAGCAGCGCATATAGCAGATTTTACTCCTAGACTGCACAGTCACACTATGGTTAGGTATCACTACATACCTATCCCTGCAGTCAGGTATCCTCAATTGGAGCATGAACTGTTTTGTAATATATTCTACTTGCGACATCTCTGTGATACCACCAAGTTTCCTGATTGGCCTATACCAGACCCAGTAAGCGATGAATTTTTACATACCAGGGTATCACACTGAACTATAACCCTACATCCCACTACCCATAGTCCTTTATACGGTTATAGTTCAGTGGAGGAATCATGAATTCATTTATTGAAATTAAATTTTGTTATAATAACACGTACGACAGATTTTGCCACAAAATATTGAAATATAGTTCAGTCTATGGCGATTCTACCGACTGCGCCACTTTGAGATGAAAAGTGTAACGAAAGCAAGACAATCTCAATCATGTAGAACAATACCGTGTGGCGTTGGACATGTCGAATTTATTTGTTCGCGTTTGGAACCAAGGACTCATTCACTAACCCCATCATAATGCTCAAAATTTCAGTTAGGTTTTCTTCTATCGAGTTTTCTCTCAGACAGATCGATCCATGTAATGGTAGTGTACAGAATATCGTCTGACGATCCTACCGACTGCGCCATTTTGAAATGAAAAATATAATGCAAGAACTCATACCTAATTCATGTAGAACAATACCTGTTGCGTTGGACATATATAAAAAAAATATTATCGCGTTTGTCACCAAAGACTTCTATACGAATCTCCATCGCATAATTTGGAACTTCTATTGAGTTTTTTTTTTAGATAGTACATAACATACTGATGGTCTTAAATTCTATTCAAGGACGATTAATTCGCCTGATCAGCAATGCCACGCTCATTTCTTGGGAGTATTATAAACGATCAATCAAAATCAGACTGAACAATATTTTAGTATTTCATTATAAACTCTCTTGCTGTTACTGACATAGAAGTAATGATACAAACTGTCATCATTTCTAGATCCAGTTGTTGAAAGATGTTTTGGAAGCATGGAAATCTGAGGTGGAAAAGAAACCCCCTCTGATGACAGTGACCGACGCTTATAAAAATTTAGGTTTAGACGATAGCAACCACGATGAAGCTGCTGTCAGAAAAGCTTATTACAAACTGGCACAGCAGTTTCATCCTGATAAGAATCCCGATGGAAGGGTAGGTAAAAGAAATACCGTTGATATAATTGAAGCTGATGAATTTATTTTTTTCAATAGGAAACGTTTGAGAAGGTAAACCAAGCTTACGAGTTCTTGTGCAGTCGAAGCAGTTGGGCTACTGACGGTCCCGATCCACATAATATAGTATTAGTATTACAGACTCAAAGTATTTTGTTCCAAAGATATGCAGAAAGTGAGTACAGCAATTTTTTATCGCATATCATGATTGATCCTTTTGCAAATACAGTAGCTTCTTCTAGTGGAATACTTGCACAATGACCCAACATTTACTTGCCTATCGATCTATTAGCGATCTACATATCAAAACGAATACAAACATTGTTTTATGAGTAGAAGTTTTTGTATCAATTGCTCCAGGTTTCAGCAAGTAAAGAGCTCAATGGACTTTCCATAATCAAACCTTGTGAAGCGGAGTATATTTTGGGATCAAATTGAACCCAATGTTGCTTATGTCATATTGACAGAAGGTCTGAAATCTCTTGATCAGTACTCGTATTAAAATGGTTCTTATCTAATAACTCCTCAACTTGAAGTATCTTCAGGAGGTTAATTGGACGAAGTTTCAGTTCATCAAATAATCTACTTTTCAGAACTGCAGCCATACAAATATGCCGGATACCCTCAACTTATCAAAACCATCCAAATCGAAACTGCTGACGAGCAACTTTTCTCTAAAAATGCCCCCTTGTTAACGGCTGCTTGTGAACTGGCCTATCACACGGTGCAATGTTCCGCATTGAATGCAGAAGAACTTAGGAGAGAAAACGGCCTCGAAGTAAGACAAGTTGAACTTTTCAAAATACGATTTTTCATTTGTATATCGTTTCATCTGAGTTCAAGAACTAAACTGCTCCACATTTGAAGTGAGACAAGCGAACATTTTGTTTGTTTTCGAACCGTGATAACTTTGGATGAGATCAACCGATCTTTGATTAGTTTTGAGATTGTGATTGCCCAGTTGATTGGCTATAACATATTTTTTTTACGTTTCTCCACCATTTCGGAATTATGACCTACAGGATGATATCTGAAAGTGTGATACTTTCCGAAAAGTTTGAGGTCGCCCCGTTAGCAGGATAATTTTTTTTAAATTTTTCTGACGGCAAAAACATGAAGCCTAATGTGTTTCCTCGAAATGGTTTCGGATTCATCAAGATCCATACAGGATATTTTGAGATATGCAATTTTGAACAACATAATGGCTATTCAAATTTTTTGAATACCTTAAATTCATTGGTTAACCCCTCGGTATAATATGTTGTCTGGGAAATAATCATAAATTGTCAAACATTTGATTATTGTAATAAAATATGCCACGACTAACTAATGAACAATTACAAATGGTTCTCAGAATGAGAGATATGGTGGTTTGAATGTTGAAGACATTGGACAGTATTTCGATACATCAAGAGCTTCAATATACAGGGCAATCCGTCGTCACGATCGAACAGGAGATCCTAATTATCGTCACGGAGGTGGACGACAACGGAAGACTTCAGATAGAAATGATAATTTCTTAGTTACTTCGGTACGTCGTCTTCGAACACAGACTGCTGAACAACTGAACTGTGCACTAAGAAATGCAACAGGAGTTGTTGTCTCAGATGAGACAATCAGAAGAAGGCTTCATGAGCGCAATCTGAGAGCGAGAAGGAGGGCATCTTGTACTTTGTTAAAGCTGAACCACAGGATAGCTCGAAGACTTTGGGCTCAGAACCATTTGAATTGGGGAATAGCTGATTGGAGGAGATGTTTATTCGTTGATGAGAGTAGGTGTAATATGTTCAGATCAGATTGAAGGATTTTAGTATGGCGAGAACGGGGTGAGAGGTTTCTGGAGGAAAACATGGAGGCGCGGGTGGCATTTGGGGGTGGGGGTGTTACGATATGGGGCGGTATCATGATGAATCATCGCACCACGTTGGTTATTTTGAGGGAAAATATGAATGCTGTTCGATATCGTGACATGTGTATAAGAGATGTTGTTATACCAGTTGCTCAAAACTTTGGAGACAATTTCGTACTGGTCGATGATAATGCACGACCACATCGTGCGAGAATTGTAACCGAAGTTCTGAGACAACATAATATTGAAAGAATGGAATGGCCCCCCGTATCTCCAGACATGAACCCAATAGAACATGTATGGGCTAGGTTAAAATTATGTTTGAAGAGAAGAGAAGGTGAAATGATGAATATTCAACAACTGGAAGATGCGATAGTGGAAGAATGGACAGCTATTCCCCAAGATTTCATTGATGGCTTGATAACAAGTATGCCGAGAAGAGTTAGGGCTCTCGCAGCAGCCAGGGGTGGTGTAACAAAATATTGATAATCGACCACATCTGCCGTTGTTAATTTTTCTTTATTAAAAAAATATTGTGTTACGTATTATCTGTATTCTCTTCATGGTATATGTTCATCAATTCTCATTCTCTATATCCACTGAAAAAAAACATCCTAGCTCTGACAATTTTATTCATAAAATAACCACACTCCACATTCACTTTATTCCTCCCTGCGAACTAACCCTGAAGGTTTTTCGTTCAATCACGAAATCACTTTTGCTAATCCGTGATATTGCATATCTCAAAACATCCTGTATGGATCTTGATGAATCCGAAACCATTTCGAGGAAACACATTAGGGTTCATGTTTTTGCCGTCAGAAAAATTTTAAAAAAATTATCCTGCTAACGGGGCGACCTCAAACTTTTCGGAAATTATCACACTTTCAGATATCATCCTGTAGGTCATAATTCTGAAATGGTGGAGAAACGTAAAAAAAATATGTTATAGCCAATCAACTGGGCAATCACAATCTCAAAACTAATCAAAGATCGGTTGATCTCATCCAAAGTTATCACGGTTCGAAAACAAACAAAATGTTTGCTTGTCTCACTTCAAATGTGGAGCAGTTTAGATGATTTATTTCAAAACACCATTAAAATTGTTTCCTTCATCGGATAAAAACTGTCATGTTTTTTTAAAAGACTAATATGAAACGTTTTTAAGGCGTTACTCGAGGCCTACACGCGATGTGTCAACGTGCTTAACAATTCTTCGAAGCCAGAAGACGTGCAAGTCCAAGTTTGCATACACATAACCAGGTGCTTCACAGTGGCTGCCCAGTTCCCTGGCTGTCGAGAAAGAATGGTCGATTTGGATCAGTTGATCAAGGATCTTTGCAGGATTCTATATTTCAAGGTATGATAATGAAATATAACATTGATTTAACAAATGTCAATCTAAATGGAAAAGCTAGTTTGATAGTTAGTAGGCGAGAAGTATATAACATCTCGCCCATTAGCTAGCTCGCAATATTTGATGTGTCCTGTTTCTAGCCGCTAGTAGCTAGTGTTAAATTGTAACTATGGGTAGAGGTCAAGTTGAGTTTAGCGATGAGGGTGTAGGTGCCGATATTTTCTTTTTTATATAATCAATGTGGTCACTCTATTATCAACACAGATATTTCAACCAATCAAAAACGTGTATTCTGAAATTTGTGGAATAACTTCTTAATTTCTATTTCCTCCTAGACTTTCAGGAACGACACTGATTTTATTGGAAATAACTTATCCTATAACTACTGTTCTTGATACCTTGATTTCAAATAGTCATTGATGATTACACTACTGATTCTGGAACTGATGTTGATTGATTTCTTCACGATTTTAGTGGCTTATATTGATATCCACAGGTATTAACCATTCGGCTGAAGGACCATGTATGACTAAACTTGAAATAGTTCTGCAATTTTTGCTATAAACATTTATTACAAACACTGAACAAAAAAATGATCTTTTGACAATACTAAAATGAACGATGCTTCATTGTCTATGCTCAGTCTACGACTGCCGATTAGTCCCTCCGTTTTTACCGGGAATGTCGAGGTCGCACACACAGGCCTAATTTCAGCAGGCATCTCACTCGCACTCAGTTCAAAATGACCCTCTAGATAACTTAACAATAAACAGATGGATTCTGCGAATGGATGGTACAAGATGAAATAGTCAAATCGCACAATCGACGATATTATGATCTTCTCGATGTTAAACATCCATTTTCTTTCAGCACCTCACCAAGCTGTGCTCGGTGGCCACCCAATGCGCGACCGCCCTCTCTCTGCACCCCGCCCTGCAGCTCGGCCTCCTGCAGGCGGGCGCCCTCTGGCACCTGCTCCTCTTTGCCTTCTGCTACGACTTCACGCTGGACGAGGGCGGCGTCGAGCGCAGCGAAGCGGCCAACCGGCAGGAGGGCAGCAACCGGCTGGCCAAGGAGGCGGTGCGGGCATGCGCAGCGCTGGGCGGGTACGGGAAGGGGGGGAAGGAGGGGGAGGAGCGGCCGGCGCCCAACGAGTGGGCCAGGGCGGTGCTGGAGGCGCTGCTGACGCGGTACTTGAGCGAGCAGCTGGCTGACGACAGGCCCGAGGAGGTATGTGATTACACGAGAAATCCGAGAGATTTCACGTGTGAATGTTCATTTATATGTTTAATAATAATGATAATAATAATAATAATAATAAATACATTTTATATCAAGGAATACTACACATAAAGTGATCACATAAAGTAGGATTATATGAAATAATCGTCAACAATAGTAGATTGTTTTATTTTAAGATCAAAAGTGACACTTTGTTTAACAAGCGAATTTTGCATTTGCGAGGCGGAGCGTTGAGCGAAGCCGAGCGAAAGGAAAATTTGCGAGTCAAACAAAGTCACTTTTGATCCGAATGAAACATGCTATTTTTCCTGCAACCAAAACACTTAACTAGAATAAATATGTGAAGTCACCACCAATGCCGTGCCATATTATGTATGCAATGCAACAAATAAATATTCCGTGTGGTGAGAATATTCTACCTGCATTAACAGCAGGTTCATTCAATTTTCAAGGATGTTCGAATTGTAGTTTATTCAATATAAATAAAACCACAGAGTGACATGTGTTTATGGACCAGGTACTCTAATGTCAAATACCGCGACAGTGCCAGGTATAGGAACAAGACGTGGAAAATGTTAGGTTAGTGAGCAAATCAACAATAATAATAGCGATTATTTATTTCTCTCCAAACTCCACTGTGTTTGGCTTGATAATCAAATGGAGGTAAACAATATCGTTGTTTGAGATAAAAAACTATTAATTGCTGGCCGTGATTATTCAAAAACAAGTTATCCATCCCGCGAATAACGAATGAAATACAGATAAAGCAAGCATGTGAATCTTGAAGAGAATAATACTTGACTATAATATTGTGTATATTATAAATCTCCAGCGTGGGTTTGAAATGCCAAATCTGCCGGAATGGGAAACAAATGAGATGTGCGTCCCAACCCAAATAACCAACCATAACAATGTTGTTTATTCTTGATGACCTCTAGTACACCCCTTTCAGTTTCTAGGAGCTAAAGTTCAACGTTAGCTCCTAGAAACTAAATGTGTTGCCTAGCAACATACCTATTTTTGTGTCAGTAATTAGAACGTCAATTCAAGAGCTAATTCTGGCATTAAAATGGTGTGTCGATGGAGAAAAAAATGATTCATCAAAATTTCTATTTTTTCTTCGTATATCGCCGAATCTATACAAACCTAAAGATTTGCTGAATCTAGTTTCATTATATGAACTCAAAATTTGTTGTTTTATTCATTTTGTCAGGAAGGAATTGAAAATATCGAATTTGAATTTGAATGAAGTTAATACGATTCACGCCCATGAAACAAGGCAATTCAATTTATTGATAGCAAATAATTATAAGTCAAATTTTGGTAAACAATCAATATTCTATAATGGAATAATTTTGTATAACTCCTTACCTAATGAGTTGAAAAATATAGAAGAAGCAGAAAAATTTAAAATGAAATTGAAGAAATATCTGCTCAGTAAACTTTAATTCCATATCTACTAATAGTACTTATCATTCACAATTTGATTACTTGTAATGGATTTGAATATTTTCATTTTATATTTTATTATATTTTTTTTTAGGAGAAACAATAATCATGCAATTATTATTGTTTTGATTTATTATGTTTTATATGTATGTTTTGTTGTATATATCCCTATTATAAACAAATAATGTTTCTTGGGGTAATAAAGACAATCAAAACACTCGAAATTGAAAAAAAATCACAATTCAACCATCTGCGTATTATCTCTAGTTTCCGATATCCCAATGGTGGCCTTTGAATTTGAATTACCCGGTGTATTTCACTTTTACAAACCTCACAGTAAAAACCTCAATATTGAAAACTACCTGATTCGCCGTTGTTTCAGCTCCTCAAGGTGCTCAACAGCAACAGCGAGACCCCGTACCTGGTGTGGGACAACGGCACCAGGGCCGAACTCGCCGACTTCCTCGAAACCCAAAGGAACAACCGCAGCGAGTTCGACGACAGCGTAGCGAGCGACTTCTCCTACTCGGCACACGCCAAAGAACTCAGGATAGGCGGCATCTTCATCAAGATATACAACCAGCAGCCCACCTATCCCATCAAGGATGCCAAGGGCTTCGTGATCGATTTGTTAGGCTATGTGAAGGACCGGTCGCAGTACCTCCAGAATCTCGTGAATGTAGCGTACTCGGTGACGGTCGGGAATACCATAGATAATGCTGTGATGGCTTTAGAAGCCCTAACCAATGTGATAAGGAACAATACTGGCGTGGAGATGCAGTGCATCGGGCATTTCAAGATGCTGTTCGGGTTGTTGAATGTTAGTTGCGTGCCTGGTAAGTAGTAGTTATTGGAGTTGAAACTTCTTTAGGGATAAGGCGGGTTCAACACTTTTTTGGATTTCGCTTCATCGTCA
Organism: Phaedon cochleariae; assembly: GCA_918026855.4. Lineage (NCBI taxonomy): Eukaryota > Metazoa > Arthropoda > Insecta > Coleoptera > Chrysomelidae > Phaedon > Phaedon cochleariae. Next base: position 76,289,710 of record OU896707.1, on the reverse strand, counting down.
CCTCACGTCACCTTCAAGTCACTGAATAGCAAGAAATCGGAAGGGTGTGCCCCATGCATATAAAGAATCAGAATCAGAATATTCTTTATTGTCAGAAGAAAAAGCTCTTGTCGACAAAGAGAATATAAAACATAATTACGTAACATACAATAATAGAAATTAAAAACAATGTGAAAGATAAAATATGGCATGAGAAGGATCATCATGTGGTATAACGATTGACATTTCTAAGAACACATCACTATAATATTTCTTTAATTCATAGTAAGCCTTTTCAGCAAATAGCTGTTTGAGACTCTTCCTGAATATTTTATGATCATTAATGTCCTTTACGTAGGTAGGTAGGTGGTTATACATCTTCAGTCCATTATATATAACCGAGTCTTTGATCAGGGTAGTCGATGGTAAAGGTAATTTCAGATGATTTTGTTGCCGAGTTATATGTTCTGTTGAATTATTTTTTAATTTCATTTTATTTTTATGAATTAGGCTGACTGATTCTACAATGAAAAGTGAAGTGAGAGTAAGAATACCTTGACGTGAACACAAAGGCCGACAAGATTCTCTAAATTTTGCTTTACACAGGTACCTAACGGCTCTTTTCTGTAGAGTGAAAATTACTTTAAAAAGTGTTTTTCTACAGACTCCCCAGAAGGCAATGCCATAGCTTAGATGGGATACTATAAGGGCATAATAAGCTGACTTGGTAGCAGTGTATCCCAAATTGTTGGAAATGATTCGCATGGCAGCTGGATAAATTTGTATATTTTATTTTTTGAATGATTTCTATTCTGATAATAAGTAGTAAAATTCGTGAATATTAGGAAATTCAAGATAGTGGATCTAATATGGCGGATTTTGATCTATGGTAGTTATGATCCGATTCTATTCAGAATTAGTATATGGGGGTGTTCGGGGTCGGAGATTATGATTCCTCCGTGAAAATTAGATAATCAAGATGGCGGATTCAATATGGTGGAAGAGTTTTGTATCTATGATCCGATTTTATTCAAAATTGGTATCTGGGAATTTTCGGGGTCGGAGAATATGATAACTTTGTCAAAATTAGGAAATTCAACATGGTGGATCAAATAGGGCGGACGAGTATTGTAATTATGATCCGACTCTATTCAAAATTGCTATCTGGGGGTTTTTGGGGTTAGAGAGTAGGATTCTTTCGTCAAATTTTGGAAATTCAAGATGGCGGACGAGTTTTGTAATTCAATCTATCAACTTCATTATTCCCAAGAAACAACATTTGTTTATAGCAGGGAACATAGTGAATATATAAATAAATGTGGCAAAATAAAGTAAACATTAAAATAAGACTCACACAAGAAGAATTTTTATTTTTTAAGTTCAACTGAAAATGATTCTTAATTGACTGAGCTTTTAGTAACCCAATGAAAAACTAGTAATTGTAGGAGGAAGCTATAAAAATGAGAAAAAAAGTCAATATTACAGGAGTAGATGTTTTGTGAATTCCTTTTTAAATTTTTCAATCCTATTAATCAGCTTCAAGTTCTTTGGTAGTGAATTGTATTGTATCATTCCATTGTGATATGTAATGATCCGATTCTGTTCAAAATTTGTATCTTGGGGTTTCGGGGTCGGAAATTATGATTTTTTCGTCATAATTAGGAAATTCAAGATGGCGGATCAATGGCGCACGAGTTTTGGAATTGTGATCTGATTTGTATTTGGGGGTTATCGGGGTCGAAGATTATGATTCCTTCGTCAAAATTAGGAAATGGCAAAATTAGATGGCGGATTCAATATTGTGGACGAGTTTTGTAACTATGATCCGATTTTATTAAAAATTGGTATCTGGGAGTTTCCGGAGTCGGAGAATATGATTCCTTCGTCAAAATAAGAAAATTCAAGATTGCGGATTCATTATGGCAGATGAGTTTTGTAATTATGATCCGATTCTATTCAAAATTTGTATCTGGGGTTTTCAGGGTCGGAGATTATGAACCATACGTCGAAATTAGGAGGTACAAGCGAATTAAATAAGAGTAGAAAATAATCAAAAAGCTCTTCTATCGGCAAGACTGCCCCTGCACTTTTTTCCCTAGCTGATATACTTTTTCAAAACCTTGTCAAGTCCATTTTGTATACTGAGGAATGAACGGGATTGTGATTCTTTTGGAATTATATGTATATATCTCTATATTTAGTTGAAAAACTAATTCATTTACAATAGTTAATACATTGTCACATAATAAATAAACCTAGATCAACATGAAAAAATAAAAACAGTCTGATTGAAAAATCAATATGTGTAAATAAGAAGTTACATGAAGTCACATATAATATGCTAAATTTTCATTAAGTAATCCTTCAATCGTCTTTTGTACCACTCTATTATTTCTTTTCACTTGAGAAGTCGTAGAATTACGAAGGGCTAACTTGAATGTATGTCTACGAATTAGTTTATCATCTATTTTGATATAATCATTGACACCAGCCACTTTATAAACAACACTTATTCCAACATTCAATCTTCTTTTTCAAAGTGACACTAACCCATGTACTGTATGCACATGCCCTGCAGCACACAGAATCAGATTTTCAACATTTGGCAATACAACAGTAGGGCCAGAAAACCTGATTGATTGTTCTTCCAATGTACTCCTCAATTTCACCAACAGATTAGATATACTGGGAAAAATATAACCATAGGGTGAACCACAATAGGCCATTGGCCGCAGTGGAAGGCCTGGCATTGGCCCACTCACGTTTAAACCTAAGCTAACCTAATCTATGTACTATATTTAGTATTGTTCTTCAATTTGTGATGTTCATTTGTTGTGTTTCATGACAGAATCTGATTCTGTATACTAATTTTTCAGTGCAGAAAGGTGCTTTGGCAGTTATCTCTGTCGTCACCAGGAATAACGAGTGCATCAATGACATAGCCTGCAGCGAAGTCTTAGGACACCTTCTTCTAGCTCTGTTCGGTCTGCAAGACTGCCAGCCCCAAATACTGGAAACTTTGTACGCCCTGATGGCCACCACTAAGATAGTCAAAGAGGCTCTCAACAAGGGTGCCGTCATCTATCTGCTGGATCTCTTCTGCAATTCGACGAACCCACAGGTGCGTGATCTAATTGTCGCAAGCTCTGAATTTCCAATATATTTTATGTATGTATGACTACAGTGTGTCGTATTTAATATAAAGACAGCTAAATATTTTCGCTACTTTGAGATTTGAAGAACGAAGGTTTGCATTTTTCCACAACTCAACAACAGATGAGAAGATTCAGAAGTACTTTACATAGGCATTATATGACAACAAAGTAACTTTTACGGAAATATGCAGTGAAGTAACTTCTAAGGCATAACTATAACTAGTACAGATAATTTAGCAATATGACATGTCCAGTTAACCCTTGTGTCAATTGTGAGACCCAGAAAAGAAATCGATGAAACAGTATCAATGGCGCAGTCTCCTTTGAAAGTTCTTATGTGTATCAAAGTGAATATTTGAATAAAATTGCCTCTTTTGGTCTCTCTAACTCGTTGATCTCTTTATTCATCTTATATCATACTTAATCAACAGAAGACAATATGTTGCTTTTTCTGGCTAAGTCTATAGAGTAATCAGCCTCCTCTGATGTTCCTCAAGGAAGCAACTTGGGATCCATTTTATTCAATATATTCTTAAATGATATTACGGACATTATTGAGGTTGAATGTCTCTTATATGCTGACGATATGAAATTATTTTGTGAGATAACCAGCATTCAAGACTACCTCCGATTATCAAATAGTCTAGAGAATGTAGTGCGATAATGATGATTGTCTTCGAAAATCTTATGCACATCAAATGCAATATTAACAAATTCTCTTCTCATATGGACGTACACTCCTATGATACAAGAGGTAAAAATAAGCTGCTTCATTCTCGCAAGAGGATAAATAAATCAAGAGTTCTAGGCATAGATTTCTTTAATGCAGTACCAGATACCATATCATCCTTACCCATAGGAAAATTCAAATCAAAAATAAAACAAATTTTAATTAACATGTGTTTATATAATAGTGAGGATTTCTACACAAGCATTAGTACATTAGGATAAGGTTGACTCACCTTTAGGTTTGTCTGATTCGCTTTGCTCCTTCTGTTCTAAAGTTAATTTTATATAATAATTGCTGTCAGTTTGTTTTAAAGTTAGTTTTATATAATTGCTGTTAGTGCTGTCTACATATACTTTTAACCCGTATTTTCTGTATGTCTTGTTTTATCTACATTTTTTACCCACATGTTTTACTTGACGTTTCCAAAAATGTGAATTTCACGGAAGAATAAATCTATCTATCTATCTATCTGTAATGAAAACAAGCTACCCCTAATCCTGATAAGTGCAATGTTTTGTCCTATACCTTGAAATCCTTACCCACATCATATCCATATTCCATCAACAATACGACTCTGAAAAGACCTGTTGTGCTTAATGATCTAGGAGTAACTTTCGACCGCAAACTTATTTTCACTCCTCACATAGAGAATATGGTATCTGCAGCGAATCGACTCTATGGTTTTCTGATTCGAAATAGTAGAGATTTTCAGCAAGTTTCAACGTTAACAACACTCTTTCACACATATATAAGGTCTAAATTAGAATATGCTTCCATAGTTTGGTCGCTACTATACCTGGTACGATTTTTGAAGTACCTCTCCTTTGAATATGATGGCGTGTATCCTACAATGGGCACTGCGCACGAACTATTACTCCAGTGGCATAGGGTTAATAGTCTGGGTGTCCGCCGAGAATGCTCTGTTGCTATTTCCACATATAAATTGATGAATAATATGATTGATGACTATGTCCTCTTAGAAAAGTTTAATATATTCATTCCTCGGTTGACTTCCCGCAGAACAGATTTCTTCTATCTGCCAACCCCTTGAACTAATGTGTAACTGAATTCACCAATATATAGAATGTTTAATTCATGCAACAAATTCAATGACCAGCTTGATTTATTCAATCCGAATGTGAAAACTATTCGTAACATCTGCCTGAACTAAATTGTGTCATGATTCAATATCATATTATTGTTAATTTCAGTAGTTTAGACCCATCCTGTATATTATCTTGTTTTTGTGATTACTTCCACTTTGTAAATGGTTTCTGTTGAGTGGTGTATGGATAGATAAATAAATAAATAAATATTGATTGATTCATTGTTTTTATTGTTCCAAGAAATATATCTGTTTATGATAGGGATGCATGAACACATATAAAAAATAATAGTAATATTAAAAGGTTAACTAATGAATCCCACTCAGTGGAAACAAATTCATACTTTTTCTCAATATGAAAGTTATAACAAATTCCCGTTGATTCGTTACAGGTGCGGCAGTCTTGCGCTGAGCTGATCGCCAGGATGAATCTCGATAAGCTGGTGGGACCGAAAGTGAGGTTAGCGCTCGGCGCCTTTTTGCCGCCCATCTTCGCCGACGCGATGCGCGACAGTTCGGAGGCGGCAGTGACCATGTTCGAGTCTGCGCACGAGCATCCCGAACTCATCTGGGACCAGGAGTCCAAGGATCGCGTTTGCAAAATCGTCTCCCGCTACCGGAAAGAGTAAGTTCGATCTCATTGATTGATTGATTGGCTTCATTACACCGAGGAACTTTACTGTTTTCAATAGGGATGCATAAACAACTGTCGTTCTAAATCTAGTAGGCAAGGTGCGTTGTCTGTTCACTGAGAAAAATATGCAAAAAATCGATCTTATCGACGATATTTTCTGTAAGCCAGCGACCTCTATTTCAAACTAAGTTATTAATTTGTTAACCATATAATTTTTTCGTATTCCTGTCAAGATCCACCTTTCTGTCAAGTTTATAAACAAATTATTTCTCTTGTTAAAATATTGGCATTCCTTATTAAAACTCCTTCTGCCACTTCTGCAATACAAGCTTATACTGCTAATAGATTGAAAATGTTTACAACACACACGATCATATTTCGTCAGCATGTCAGACCATTCCTCCCGTTTGATTGCATGAATCCAATCTTCTTGCATTATTTTAGAAATTTCACGAGTATTTCTATTAGCCCCATTTGCACCGATGAGAAATCAGAGAAATTACCATATTTCAAAAATAAAAACTATATGTGAGTGACTATAGTAGGTACTTACTTCTAAATCATAATGTGCCAACCGGGTTCCTTCGTCTTCCGCTGCGGTTTTTTTTGTGCATTGTACAACAGCACAATGTGATTGCATGAGCGAACAAATAAGAAAAATGAGGTTGTGTTTCAATGTTATGCCTCCCGGGTCGGTCATCTGACAGTTCTTGCACGCAACCCATTGGCGTATCATACGTAATTTCCACATGGCATTCTTGATTCAACTTATATTCAAATGATGGTCAATTATTTTTCAGTTTTATATTTTTCAACTCTAGCATAATTTTTATGAGGCAGTGATGATAAATTTTTCTGGAAGTTTAATATGTTTTACCAAATGGGACTGTTGAAAACTTTGATGTAGGTATTCAAACTAATGTGCTCAAATGTCATGTGTGCTGTATATTTATATAATCATGTTGGGTATATCATTTTTGCAGTTTTTTTCGAACATTTATATTTTCTGAATGTAGGTATAATTTTTCAAATGGTAGGGCATATGCCTCTTCTTTTAATCCTCCGTTCAAAAACTTGTGGTGTGGATATTTGGGCACAATGAGAAAAATATGTTATTTCATAGTCCTACGCATATTTTCCTGATGTGTTCACCGATTTTCCAAATTTGGTCTCTTCACTTTCCAAGTTCTAAGTTCATTTGCATTTGTTTGGAAAGGTGATAATTTCAAATTTGCCAACAAACTGATTGCCTAACGCAGCATATCTCACCATCCTTCGAAAACAGAATTGAATAATGTCGTATTAAGATTGAGTACTAATTAAAATTTTGTAAGATTTCTTTCTAACCTCTATGGATGTGACGTAACAGCAATGTCATGTCAGGGACTCCAATACACAAAACCAAAGTCACTAGATCATTGAAAGAGAAAGGAGCTATGATCTGTCCGTACCCTGTTAAGATGACAAATACGTCAATTTACATCAAGGGACCCTAGTATTCATTAGTTCGGACACAGGAATTACAAGAGTCAGTGTTTTTGAATGTTAAGATTTATTAAGTTACACACTTTGCATTGTGACAAGAGCACCATAGTCGTTCCGCGCTTTTTTATTCAAAAGTGTTTGAATTTGACAATACATTTTATGAACGTCAGAATTGAAATATAATTTCCATTGTGGAAGGAGAAGATGGTGTGCCTACGCGCATATTATGAGACGTCATCTGGGATACCAATGACAGCTGCTAGTCAAAGACAGATACAGTTACCATAGGTGTGCGCTATGAATTTAATCAAGTTTATTGGAATATCTGTGAGTTTCTCGATCTGTCTAGAAATAATTCAATTCATATAAATTCTCTGATTTTACTATTTCATCGATACTGTATTTGTTATCTTGCTATAATTCGCAATAGCAAATAGCAAATACATACGAATTATTATGCATTGCCAATCCCATCGCCCAATGCCAAACTTGTTTGAAAAAGTTGATAGGTAAATACTTTGGAATGAGAATATAAGGAATATAAGGTATTTACCATTATTTAAGTTACTTCATTTTCGGTCGACAGCAAGCTTCCACTCATCTTTTCATTAGGTCTCCATCCTTGGAAAAATTGAAATATTCAATATCTGTGTGGTAGGACAAATCAGACGATTTGCCTCAAGATGTCACTGCGTTCAACAAATTTTTCTATCAGGGAGCCTAAGAACACATCCAATAGCTTGTTAGGGATAGGGACACTTTGTTAGGAAAAATGTTCAAAGAGAAAAAATATATTATATATTATATAATATATATATATTGAAAAAATATTAAATTTTTACTCATCTTTAGACGTTTCGAGAACGAATCAGCAAAATGCAAAACATTTTTCTTCGCAAATTCTGTTCATATAGTTTGACACTCCTCAGTGACATACTGATATTGGCATATGGATGAGTGATGATGTTAGTATACAAATGGGTTACTGGATATTTTCATTAATTGATCTTGCATTGATTCCTGTTCAGTTAATATAGATAGAACATGGTATACACTACTGAAAACTGATCATGAAAATGATAGATTCAATAAAGTAATTAATGACTTGATTAACTGAATAGGCATCAAACAGCGCAGAGTTCGAACGCTTCGGCACCCTGGAAGATGCCCGATACCAATGGGCTCACCAATATCGCCATGCCCAACGAAATTTGCATAGCCGGAGTGTATCTGAGAATCTTCATCTCTAATCCGTCATGGGCGCTGAGAAAACCCAGGGAATTTCTCACGGAACTGCTCGAAACTTGCCTTAACCTGATGAGCAAAGACAAACCAGAAGTGAGTACCGTGTAAGCCCCACGTTGGGCGCCAATATTTATTTGTTCGCATTTTTTTTTTCAAGGTGGAACTGTTGGAGCTCTGTACGACTGCCCTGTGCTCTCTATTGCAGTCCCAACCGGCCCTTTTGGACCTCGTACCTTCGATGGGTCACATTCCTAGGTTATGTAGACAACTGGGAGTGAATCTCAAACAAGTTGTGGTACCAAAATCAGCTATATGCATCTTGAATTCTCTGACCATGAGTAGTGTAAGTGAAAATTGTTGAGGTGTTGACTTGATATACAGGGTGATCAATTTTTTTCCTGATAACTCAATTGAGTGAAATTTTCAAAAATTATATTGAGAACATACTATGAAGAATTTGAGGTCATAATACTTTACATACACCCAACTAGAATTGGTTGAGAAGGGCGATATAGTATTTTCACAATATCTCAGTACATGCCAAAAATGCTTCCGAATCTTTTTTCTTGATAATTGTTTGGCATTTATTGTAACTTCTGATGAAAGATAATTAACAGAGGAAGATATGGTCCAAATTGAAATCATTTTTGGCATCAACTAACTGAGAAATTGTGAGAAACCTATAAAATGTTTTAAAGTTGAGAAAATTTGGTCAGTTTGGTGACAGAATGACAGGTGACAGTATCAGAATTTCTGGATGATACATATTATGGTTTTCAAGTAGTCTCAATGGAGGACTTGCTTTTGTGTTTTTCAAATATTGCAAATTTCGATTTGAATGCAAACAAAACACAAGCATGTCTTTTTTCTAGAAAAGCCGATCTCACTGTGCCCAACATAAGCTTGTCAGGAGGAATCAAACCTTTGAAGACATCCATTTCGATGTTTGGTATTACTATCAGCAATAACCTCTCTTTGGAAAATCACGTGAGATCAATTGCTGAAAGTGCATCCCAAAATCTTGGTTTTCTGTTTCGGGCCAGGAGCTATTCCACTTCTAGTCAGCTGCTTATGATCTATAAGGCATATATCCGACCTGTCCTGGAATACTGTTACCATATTTGGAGTGCAGCACCCAAACATACCCTGAAGCTGTTGGATTCTGACCAAAAAAGGGCAATTCGTCTCGTGAGTGATGCCTCGCACACAAACTCACTCACTTCTCTGGAACACCGTAGAAAAGTTGGCGATCTGGCTCTATTTTATAGATATTTTCATGGACGATGCTCTTCTGAAATATCAACAATTGTTTTTCCCTTGGCAGTCCCCGCGAGATTAACCCGTCGCGTTGAGGCTTCGTACCCCTTCGTGGTCACTTTGGAGACCTGCAGAACATCTCTTTCCAAAGACTCGTTCATCCAACGAACAGCGAGGCTCTGGAACACATTGCTAAGGGAGGTGTTCCCCAAAGCATATAACCTCCAAAAATTAAAGAAGAACACCAATTCCTACCTCATTTCCCTTGGTTCTCACGATGTTCTCTGAACATTACAGGATATCCCTTTTCGTGGGAACCAGAACATGAAAAAAACTTCACTAGCACATTACAAAATGATGTAAGAGATATTTTGCTGCATTTTTTTATGCATTGTACAACAGCACAATGTGATAGCATGCTTGAATTATTGAATAGCCGAAAACACAGTTAAGAAAAGTGAGGTTTTGTTTCAATGTTTTACCTCCAGGCTAGGCTGATCTTGCACGCAACCCATTGTAATTCGGTCTACTTTTTTGGAAAAAAATCAAATCACCCTGCACGTTCCCTCAGATTTGCGTGGGGGCGATAGCGCAGACCGATTGCATGCACCCGCTGAAGCAAGCGATGCTAGCGCGTAAAGACATGGTCGCCGTGGCTTGCGAGGCCCTTGACAGGCTGTTCTCGAGCAACCAGGAGCAGCTGGTGAAGCAGGCGCTGGACGTGGAGTTCGTGCAGTTCCTGCTCGGATTACTAGAGGCTCGCTTGGAGCTGATCGACAATCCTGCCATGACCAAGGCGCAGATCGTCAAAGCGCTGAAGTCGATGAGCAAGAATTTGCTGTACGGCGATAGGGTGAACTGTATTTTGGAGAAGAGCGCTATCTGGGCAGATTATAAGGATCAGAAACACGATTTGTTTATTTCCAATACGAACGTGTCTGGCTACCTTACCGGTAAGTGTCATTTTCTATTTGAAAAAATGTCTGTCGTTAACGGAGGATGCATGATTTTCAGTGGAATTTTCAAACATTAACCCAGATATGCCTACCGACCTTCTATAAGGACACTTCGTAAAAAGTTTACTGCGTAATTTGGGTATCTTCGTGAATATTCTCACTGATAATCTTTCATAATTATTTTTGTTGTCAAAAAATTTCAATGCATTGTGTGTTTTGAATCTGCATCTCACAACCTCAAATTTTCAACTGTTCTCTGAGAAGGACATTAGGCATATAAGCAATGTTTCTCGTGGTTTCACTCTGCAATCTTTAGAAGATGACAAAACTAATAATGAACAATCTGAAATATGTGACAATTATGTCTCCTCTCAATTATTGTGAACCAGTTACGCAGTTACATTTTCAAAACGTTCTAAACCCTCTCCCTTAGAAAATGCATATTGCCGTTACGATCATTCGATGGTAACGCAGGACAAGAAAACTAGATTCCGATATTTTCATAAAAATGTTTTCACCAAAAGCCAAAAGTGCAAGGTTGCTCTCTAACTTACTTCTTTTGTTTCAATCCCTATTATGACAGAGACTAGTTGAATCACAATTCACATTCTTCATTCGATTTCATGTTCAGAATGGTTTTTATGTCCTCTTATATTATATTTGGGATACTGAAATAATACAGAATAATAGAAACTTTTATTCAAGGAAATTTCACTCATTTGCCTTCTGTCCTTCTAAAAGGACACAGTCTTGTTGGAAATTCCGGCTGTCAATTTTTTTTCAAATAGTTGAGACATTACGACAAATTATTTTGAATTTTTTGACGCTTTGTCACTGTTTCTCGCTTTCTGGACACAAAACATCCAAAATCAGACATGTAACTCTATACGTCGGTAATGTGGCTATTAACTATTAGAATCTTGTCTTCTTCTTTCGTCTTTTGGGACTTGTAAGTCTCAGATTATTTAGATGATGAAATGAAAATATCAAATATCTAAACCTAACATCAGGTGGGCACTTCGAAGGCGCAAATTCATTACTACATGTCATATACCCTTCCGATTTTCAGCTATTTAGTGACTTGACCACGAATGACATTTCGGAAACGGCAGCCATCTTGAGGTGTTTACTGTCACCACTATTTAATCTACTCACTCTACCCTCAATGTACAAAAACGTCAAAATGAGTGTCGAGTACATTAAGAAACTCTAGCCTTTATTAGTACAGATTGTGAACAAGTTTGGAACGATTTTCGACGATTGTAATTTTGGATTTAGCTTCTTCCTCCTTCTGAAATTCACAATGATTTTCAGGCGGTACTCCTGTAACTGCCGGTTATTTGACCCAAGGACCCAGTAGCAAGGTAAATGTGGCACCGCCACCTGTCGAAAGGGATGACCCTTTATCAAAGAGCGAGGCTTTCTGACTCTTCATGCAACCATCCGATTATGGTTAGAGGTTAGAGCGGTACCGGTGAAAAAAGACATTCCCGACGTAACCAAGCAATAGGCGTCGGGCGGCCGCCATCTTGTCCGTCAATGTATCTCGAAATGAGAGGACATAGCGGTCTTTGCTCGAATGCCGGTGTATAGATTGTATAAACTTGTATATTGTTGTAGGTTTAACAGTGATACTTCGTATGCTTTATATAATTATTTTATAATGTTTATTTACAAAATATACCTATATATTTCCATTACTGTATCGAAATCTTAACAATTTCGTTCTTGTTACTATAAAGTTGATTTGTATTAAAACATTGTAAACATCTCTGGCTTTTGAAGCATATTTTTTTCAGTAACATAATCAATTAATATATTTAAAATTACCATTAAGGGAAAGTCTCATTGATAACATGAAAGGTGGACTGCCAGAAAAAGGGATTTCCAAATTCCAAGAATGTTTATGTTACTACAAATTACATTTTTCATATGATGTTCATTCCTTTCTCTAACCTTGACTTTGAATTGCATGCAACTGTTGTGGTTTAGTATTTTTTAAATTTTTTTATTATGACCTTTAATCAAGGAATATTCAGATTCTAGATTCTCAAGAAAAAAAAAACTAAACTGAAGCTAAATAAAATCCAATACCAAGAGTCGGGAATTCTGCAAATGCTATGATATATTATGCACACATGAATTTGAGTTGTTTGTAAGAGTGTTTGAGAAGGAATGAACAACGAGGTGTTTCCATGGGATGCAGAAATACGTCCACAGCGTATACCGGGTGAGAACGAGATCATTGGACAGGTCATTCAGTTGTTTTTATAAACATGTATGTTTCTTGGGAATAATAATAATAAAGATAATAAAGAAATTGAAAAAACAATTGGATATCACTTCCGGTTTCACCAGAAACTAACTTTAGGTCAATCATTTTAAATGGAAACCTGTAAATATTTTCACGTCAATCGATAGAGCAAAAAAATCCATTTTCAATGATATGTCACAAGTGGACATTTGTTTCCAAAATGGCCGACGTGACAGAAAATAACTGAATACCTCAAATAATGCATATTTATGAACTATACTATACTTACACACCAAATTTTATTTGTTTATTTATAGAAACAAAAAAGTTAAAGGATGATCCACTGTTTAGAAACACCCGGTATATCTGTAAATTTCCGTGATCCACCTCCATATTACACAAGTGTCATCTTTTTAAAAAACAACTACACCAAATATTGATTCGTAAAAGCATGTAAAAGCATCAAGTATTAAGATTGTCATATCTTATATCTGCGGCGTTTTCTACCGAATTGTTCAATTTCAAGTATTCTGAATAGCCCTCTAATAGCCCGTCCAAGGTTTCCCGAAGACTTGAAAATGAAGGCCTGGATTTCGGATCTTCTTTCCAGCAGCTCCGCATCAAGGCATACCTAGGAAATATTCGGATATTAGAGGTGAGTTATATATTCAATTGTGACTTCTTTTGTAAAAGTTAAACCATTATCGATCTAGTAGGCGAGGTATAAAATGTCTGTTCACTGACTCAAGATATGTCTGCATGTCAATACCGCTGTTATTACTGAAAATGATAAGATTCATTCTGACTGTTTGAATTTCTAACGGACCGATAAAGCGCGACCTTTGTTTTCTCGGTTGACTAACTGTCAATGTAAGTGTGGTTTTGAGAGAGATGTCAAAGTTATCAAAAATATAAAGGTGAACGAGCAATTCCTATAGCCTTTCTATTCTTAGCGTGCATACTATATGATTTCAATTGAAGTGCAAACAGTACTGGTGAGTTTCCATTTCCTACTGAAATTCAAATAGCATCAATAAACTGAGCTATTTCATCATTGCATAAACAATGGTTTTTAATCTGTACATACAGGGCCTGGCAACAGGATTGAATGGTTTTGAGAAGGCTGCTGTGGAAATACTGTTCATTTGATAAAGTGATTGAAGGTTTTGTGTTGAAATGGCAATTTGGCCGGATAATCAACATGGAACTTCTAGTGCAGTTAAATACCGAATTGCAGAACGAGTTGGACTCCTTTCAACAGCTACTCTGGTTCATTCAATATATGACCTTGTGTACGCACTGTACGTATACCTCCGACACATTTTGAGTTTACACTGCCCTTTTCGTCTATATCTCTTACCCATCTCAAAATTCCATTTCTTGATGGGACTTCAGTGCGCCTCTGGGTTTGCACGATGGACTGGGTCAGGATAAATGATTTTACAGGAAAGATCCGTTGGTTAACTACAATTTTATCACTATTCCAGTTAAATAAACATTATTTCTACAGCAACCTTTTCGAAACCATTCAATCCTGTTGCCGGACCCCGTATAAGTATAAACATCGATCATACTTAAATGTTTGAATATGAGACATTTTGGTTTACAAACTTGACACACTGGTTAATTTTGACAGGAATACGTAAAATTTTTAGGGTTAGGATGAAAAATGAGGTCACTGGCCCACTGAAAATATTGTCGATAATGGCGATTTTTGCCTATTTTTTTTTTCAATGAACTGACAATATCACCTTCACCGCACTTTTCAGATAGGATCGAGAGTTATCGATAGTGTAGTGTTGATTTTGGTGGTGGTGAGTTTTGATGTTGACTCAAAGACGGTTGACGATAGAATCTGGTTTATTTCCCAATTGATTATAATAACCGATTAAGCTGAGGTGGAAGTGCATTGCACTTCAGTTGTACTTTTGTTCGCTTATTTCAAATATCGACCTGATCATTGTGCAACTTTAAGAGTTTCGCTGAATAGCACTACAATAGTATTGATTGTTTCCCAAATTTCGTTTACTCACAGTTCGTCACTACAATTATCAGGCTGGGGCATGCGATATCCGCTATTCAACATCCCCAGCAGCTCGTGGGTCGGCACTCCTGGGTAAGGGGTGCTTCCCAACGTTACCATTTCCCACAACAGCACCCCGTAGCTCCAAACGTCGCTTTGTGTCGTGTAAACCTACGGAATAAGAAACATTGATCTGAATAAGTGTCAAGTCTACAATATTGACAAAGTAACTTTTCTTTCTGAATGCTCATACGTCAGATTCATCAACTGTCCTGCAATGAAATAAATTACAAGCAGAAAATGGACTGATGCGGCCTGGTGAACCGAATCAGTACTTCCTAGCTCTTAAGGAAGACTCATCCTCGATTTGTTAGTTTTTTTTTATATCCTTTGGATATGATTATATGACTTTTACTTTTGACACCAACAGGAATTCGCGTATGAAAACGATTTATCACTCATAAATAATTTCATTGGATTGCCTAATACTTCAATTGGCAAAGAATACCAAAGCTTTGCCGTTCTATAGACAAACGAATTTTGGAGTTATGAGATAAATCTACTTGTTTTTTGCATTCAATCCCTTGAGACTTTTTCTCAAAAAAAATATTTCGAAATGTACAGCTGAAGAACAATAGGAAAAACATATCCTAGTGAATAAAAGTTATTATAATTTTTTTGCCCAAAGGCACAAAATATCAATGTAGGTGTGATTTTCAGAGAGATGACTATGTTGCCAACAATATGAAGGTAAATGAGCAGTTCCTGCCTTTTTATTCTTGAGAGTTTGGGCATAGTTGTTCATATGGAACAAGCTAACAAACTACATTTCAATCTTTTAATGTGTATCTTGGTGTCCTACAAGGGTCGGTTTTAGGGCCCATAGTCTTAAGTGTTATCAATGATATTTCAGTATTCATTAGACCGTGGTTTTTAGTACAGTTCCGTGATGAATTATTCGAAGAATAATTTTCCTATTTTACGTTCAAAGATAAGTGAGATTTTATATTTTATATCATAGATTCAAACAAGGTGTCACTTACCATACATTGAATTTCTTTCTTACGATTCTAATATGATCGATTTTTAAGCGCTGAGACATTTTGGGGCAAATCATCTGAAATGCCCCTATATTACTATGAGTATATTGAATTTATACTAACATTTCAATTCATAGAGACGAGGAAAGAAATTATCGAAAATTATCTATTTAGAAAGAATATACAGTGTGTTACAATTTGGTCCACCCTACCCCTGTACTTTCGTACTCCTAGGGCGATTTTTACCAAATCCGTTTTCTTCAATTTTGCTGGAGTTTTTGTGATCACAGTATGCTAAGAAATTGTAATTGATGAATTTTGTTTGCTAGATAATTTTGAGTAGTATACTGTGAGAAAAAAAAATTCAAATCGCCCTAGGAATACGAAAATATAGGGGTGGGGTGGACCAAATTGTAACACGCTGTAAATTGTATTGTATAAAAATATGTCTGTGGTAAAGTGGAGAAAGCTGTTTATAGGATCGACAAAAAAAGTGAATTTTACCTGATGCGTTAGTGATTCCAAGGCCATCCAGCGAATTGGCAGTTTGCCTCCTCCCAGTTTGCAGTAAACATTGTTGTAGTAGACATCTCTGCTCAGGCCGAAGTCCGATATTTTGATTGTATTTCTATCGCATACCAGGACGTTTCGGGTAGCCAAGTCTCGGTGGATCATCTTCAGAGATGCAAGGTATTCCTAGAAAAATAATTGATACATATTCATTGTACCAAGGGCCAATACTGAATAACAATTTTTGTCTGTCTACGAGTAGGTTAAGATTGATTCATGATATATCCTTACCATTCCCAATGCAACTTGTCTAGCAAAAGAAAGTACATCTTTATGCTGCGGAATATCCTCCGTGTCTTCCTGACTCATGTCATACAATTTGTTGAAAGCGTAAACAGATGTAGAATTATTTTCACTATCGATATTCATCATTGCCCTGAAAGTACGATAAAATCAAAGATGGAGAAAACGCTACTGAAAAAACTATTTGAAAAATCACAATATCTAATTTTATTTAATATATGTCGGTACATAATATTACTGGAACTTACGCCTTTGATATTTTTTCATAGGCAGATCGCAGATAACTTTGTAGGTCACCTTTAGAGCAATATTCAACAACTAGTAAGGGTGCTTCTTTCACCACACAACCCACCAAAGATACTAAATGTGGGTGAGGAGGTACAGATTTCATTATTTCTATTTCTTGGCAAAACTGTTTCAACTCCTCATTGGTGGGAGGATCTGAAAGGATATAAAAATTAGGAATCTTGGATTTTGATTTTTTGTAATTGGTTTCTACCTCTCAACATTTTTATGGCAACTTCGATATCGGTACCATTCTCCTTAGAGTACCATCCTCTTCGTACTATTCCAAACGCCCCTTGTCCTAAGACATCTTTTATCAATAATCTCTGGATGTCTATGTCCCATTTATCTGGTTTTAAATACGGGACAGATATAGTGCTAGCTGTGATTATTGCACTTGGTAATTTTCCTTCTATTTCCTGAAATCATACAAAATACATTTTTATCCACAACTGTTGTAAAAAATATTCATAATACATGTACTTCCTCAAGCAAAACGGTAGCTATCGTTCAAACCAGTGAATAATAGCAGAGAATAACCATAATTCACTGGTCTAGATTTCCTAGGGTACGCGAAATCACTTAGACCAATGAATAATGGTTATTCACCGCTATTATTCACTGGTGTGAAAAATGGCTATCATTTTGCTTGAGGAAGTACAACAGTCGTGGACAAATAATATAACAGGTATCTTCAATTTCGAGTTTTTTTAATGTCAAATGAGTTATGATGAAACAGTTATGAAAAATAAATTTATATATCAAAGATAATAGTCGTGGACAGAGTATAATATTCTACTCGCATATAATGAGCTGTTATTCAGGTTAACTATGCCACTCGCTACGCTCGTGACAAACTTAACCTTCATGAATAATAGCCCTCATTATATGCTTGTTAAATAATATACTAATAATTATTTATAGAATTAATAGAATATCATTATTACTACCCTCACCCAGAGACCCAGACTGAAACCTCAGGATAGAAAGAGGAAAGCAAGGTTGTGAGAAATAAGGTAATGGATTGAGTGTTTCTTCCTCAAACATTTATTTTATTATATTTCTTCTCTTCTTTTTCCACATTCCGGTTGATGTTGGGTTGTTGAAGAGGCAAAAAGCACAATTCTTCCCAAAAAATCGCAATGGCGCAAAACGAACTTAAAAAGCGCAATCATCGCGCTTTTTGCGCCTTATTGGCAACACTGTACAAGACGCTACCACGTCGGCTAAATGAGAAAGGAATCTAGCCAGCTAGGACCACCTTAACCACACCACAGATAGCTAGATTCCTTTCTCACTTAGCCGACATTGAGACGCTAAGTACTGAAAGGTTTGGATTATTCAAATAATTTTTAATTTCAAAGTGTTCTGCCCAAAAAGATCTGTCAAAAACACTGCGAGTTGAGTTTCAACAATTTCATTTCTAAATTGAAAATAGGATTAACATGTTGATGTAGACCTAGATGAACATTAATAACAAGCCCTTCATAGTCAGGTAAATATATCTAGTATAAATTGGTTTTTTCTGTGACGGGAAAAAAGTTTGGCATTTCATCTCTGTTGGCAGGTTATAAAATGTCACTTTTCATAAATTACTTTTTTCCCGTGGGAAAAAAGTGAGTACTTCTTTCCCGGATATATATCACATATATATACTTTGTTAATGGCTTTTGTTGTGCTATTGTTCCGAAAAATGAGTCAATAATACCGTCTCCGAGAAAGAACTGCAAGTCCTTTTATCTTACATTCGACTTCGCGGTTTCGTATATTACTAAACAACTACTGAATTCGCAATTTTTTAAAATAAAATCACAGAATTGAACTGACAGAAGTGACATCAGATATTTGATTACTTCAAAAGAATGATAAAGATGTCTATAAAACGCAGGTGTCCCTACTGTTAAATACTTGAAATTTCACGTCGATAATTTTCACATTTCGAAATAATGTAATATCTTCTCAATATTGATTCGTCCTTCCTTCTGTCACAGAAAAAAATAGTGTATTATACACGGGAAAAATATTAGATTTTAGCTCACGGTTTTTTGTCTCCCTCCGCTACGCGTCGGGAGACAACACAACCTGGAGCTAAAATCTACTACTTTTTTCCCTTGTATAATAAATAACTATCTTTTTTTTAATAGATAGATATTTTTGACTATGTTATATACAACGATACATTTATAGCAGGTCAATCCCAACAAATATTTTATTACCCCGGAATGATTTCGTATACAGGGTGTATCTAAATAACACCGAAAAAATTCAAGTGGTGATTTCTTGTGATAGTTTAGAAAATAAAGTTCATATGAACATGTGTCCTAACATTCTTCGTTTCCGATATACAGGGTATTAATATTTCCATGAAAGATCGTTGTTTTATTCATTACTCGATTGTCTTTTCATCAATTTCAATAAAACGTTGTGGTTTTCTTAATAGTGATATGGAGCTTCTTCTGGTGCAATTAAATTCGAAATAATATTTCCAGTGGCGTCACAGTGGGTAAATATTTAAAAAGTTCAAAATTTCGACTCCTTTTTCCTCTTGCGTTGGATGCATTTACAGGTACTTGCTCTTCTTATTTTGTCATTGGACACTTTATATACTCATGATGTACTTCAATGACACATTTTTATACAGAAAATTCAACAGGATATATGATTTTTATGGTGAGTTTTCCCTATTTAGTGAGCAAGCATAGGCAATCCAAATACGAGATGTCAAATGTCAATAGATTGCTTTAGAATGACATTACACACGCCATTATTTCAAATGATATTCTTCCTTCTTTTCACTAAATATGGATAAATCACAAGAAAATCATATTTCTAGTTGACTCAATAATAGAAAAAAATGTGTCTCACATTGTGATATATATAAATTGTCCAATGATGAAAAAAGAAGGTGAAATTTGTAACTTTATAGTGAAATATCTTGATGAATAATGGTTTGTTCACATTTTCATCATCAAATTCGTGTTTTTCAGACAAAAATACGTAAGTACCAAAAAAAATTTTCGAAAAAAAACCCATCGCATGCTAAATGCAGTTTTACCAAAATAACAACTTTTTTTATTCCATGTGTGATTTTTGTATCTAGCTTAGTGAGGAAACTAAAAATTCGATTTGACTCCAAATTTAATGTAGGTGTTTTGAAGACTGTAATTGAGCTTACTCAATAACCCCAATTACAATCATTTTGAAATTTTGGGGTTTTCTCATTCTCCAACCATACTGAATTTTGGCACCATGAAAGCTTATACAAGAGGGGTTTGAAATAAGAACAATTAATAATTCCAACTTCAACATCCTGTATCCCAAAAACAGAGTAAGCTAGGACACATGTTTAATGAACTTCATTTGCTAGAATATCACCTCTTGAATTTTTTCGGCGTTATTTAGGTACCCTGTATATGGTTTTTTATTCAGGTGGATTTTTCAAATCAATAGCTTGATATTCACCTTGAAATATTTGTTCCTCTCTCGATTTCTGGCTCTTTTGCCCACATAGTGGTTCAAAACGAAAATGGCGGCCAAACAGAGGACCAAGAGTGGCCCGATGATAGTCAGTAGCAGCTCCATGGAGGTCAGAGGCTGTTCGTCGACTAATTTCCAGATACTTTCGTCGATGTGTCTGTGGACGACTGCTGCTTCACTGGCTCCCCTTTCTGAATAGGCAACCAGCAGGACTTGGTATTCGGTGGTGAGTTTTATTTTATGGAATGTAGCATTAGATTTCTCCTAAAAAAAAGTCATCAGTGGCTTTCTTACCTTGGGTGAAGTCAACTTATACAAGTAGTGGTATGACAGAGTATATATCTTTTTGATTCAAATTACTTTTTCTCCTAGCGGCAGGGATAGTGGCTTTTTTCTGCCGCTTAACAGGCAGAAAACGTGTACTTTTACTGCCTAGGCAGAAAAAATTTGTTGCTATGCAACGTTCCGAGAAATTCTAATGAAATTAGTAATCAAAATTGACACTGACATTGGGTGAACACAAAATGATGGAGTTTTCAATAAAAAAATTGCACAAAATTTGTTTTATATCATTTGGAGAAAAAATTTTATGTTTCACACGGCAGAAAATGTATCTAGATTGACTGCCTTGGCTGAATTCCTAACCTCGCTCCGCTCGGCTATGAACTATCAGCCGCGGCTGTCAATCTACTACTTTTCTGTCTAGTAAAACATCACTATTTTCTCCAAATGACATTATAGGTGGGTTTTTAATGACACTTGACCGACGTAAAAGTTGTACTCTTACTGCCTTGTCAGAAAAAGTTTGTATGCCATATAAATTGAACCAAATTGGTTATTAAAATTAACAATGACATTTGGTGAACACAAAATTATGGATTATTTGGAATTTGCGTAAAATTGGAAGGAATTCTATGTTTCGCAAGGCATAAAAGAAGATTTAATTCCTTGGCAGCATCAAATCTTGTGCTTTTATGCCTATTGTAACAAATAACTTTGAGCTTTTTGTATTTATTTAAATAACTATTATTGACTGACCCATGTTATATTGAGGAAATAATTTGTTGCATTGTCATCGAAGAGTCTCAGATTAGCTGCATAGAATCCAGGAGGGTACTTGGGTTTCTTCCAAGATAAATGGACGTCATAGCGGGGGTTCTTGCGATCGTTAGTGGAATTCACTAGACTTTCTTCAACTGTCAAGTTTTCTGGTTTGTCTGGAACTGGAACAAATAATATTAATTTTCTCGTTTTATTGAAGAAAATTCGAAATATTAATCTCCCTGGTATCACAAAACTCAATTCCTTGATGTACAAAACTTCTTCCCTATGATGCCTCCCGAAGATACTATAATTTTAGTTGAGGAGGTATTAATTAAAAACAATCAAATATTCACCTTCTGTCCATATGTCTCAAGCAAAACTACTTTCAATTATATAATGAAATGTACTACACTTCACAAGGTTTGATTATAGGAAATCCATTAAGCATTATACTTTCAGACATTTTCATGAATAATCTAAAGCGATTGATACATAAACATCCACTCATAAAACACTTTTTGTTTTGGTACCTATTGGTACATATATGACGTAAAGGTATGTTTTAGAGGAGCAAATAGACAATTTTACACAAATTAGGTCACAATTTTGAAGCGAGCTCGAGTACTATATCAACAGATAGGTGTTGCGAGTAGAAATGGCACACACTGTATAAGTTATGGGAATAAATGTTTCATTAATTATAATTGTTCGAGTATTTCACTTGAAGAAGCTACTGTGTGTTAGCGAAACATGTCGTGTTTTTAAGAATTTCATGGAAATCTTATCATTTGTGGAATTTTTCTTGTCACATTTCTAATGAGAATTGTCCAACGCTAAGTGATTTCTCATATTTTGTGTAAAAATTCCTGAAAGTGTGATAGTGGGATACTTACTGCATCTGATAGACTGTTGGTACGTCTCAAAACAGGTCGGTACTGTCAGATTGAGCCAGGTTTTAGGACCTTCCAGAAGATTGATCTCATTGAATGCAGTAATGGCTATCGAGTACTGATTTCCGAATGAAAGATCTGTTATGTTGTAACTGTCATCATTCAGAGGCTAAAAACGATGATCGTGAATTTTTGTTCAATTTGTATCATCATTCAAAACTCACATTGAGAATGTCATCTTCTTTGAAATCTCCATCATGGCCTAGGACTACCATATTATAGGTACATGAATTATCTAAAAATTCAAAAATGTATTAGAACAATTTGTGAAAATCTAGAATCTCAAGATCAAAGAATTAGCCGATGCAAGACGTACTGTTTCGGCTTGCCAATGCTCATCAGTTGCACTAGGCCAGCTAGCTAGCCTTCAGACTTTAGAGCCATCCTTTTGTGAACTTACCTACACCTTTAACCCATTTGACTTGTGCAATATACTGTCGATCCACCAGATACCACTTTTCCAAATAAAATCTTGCCACAGAACCTGGAGTACTATCTGGTCTTCTAGTTCTGATATAAGCTGGAGAACTCCTTCTTGTCTGCGTTCTGTTTTCTGTGACTAATAGGCTTCTCAACTCAACTCGATATATTGTATCTGGGCTTAAGTCCGGAAGGATTTCGAAACCACATCTTGTCTGGAATAAGATATATTGTATTTTTTTAGCTCTTGGAGCGCACGAAAGGAAATTCCTATAATGTTCGGGGAACATCGTAAGTACCTAAGGAAGATAGGGAGAGGAGGTAGGTGTTGGAAACACCACAATCTGTATTGATTAATTCCAATTCACTTGACCCTTCAATATTTTTTTCATGAGTTTTGAGGAGAATGTGAGAGTAAAATGAGAGTCTATAGTTTTTACGAAACAATGATAATTCATTAGAATTCATAAGAATCTATGAGAATGAATGAGTATAATGAAGAATAATACGATAGAAATTGTAAAAGTACTCTCCTTCGATCGATGGATCGGTGTTGAAAAAAATACCTTATAGGAAGAAGATTCATAAAGGCCGAGCAGGGGCGGATCCAGACGATGTTTGAGGGGGGGGGGCATAGAAAGTCACGGCTCAATAAGGTTAGCGCGGAAGAGAAATTATATGAGAAAAATGCTTTTTCATTAAAAAAACTGATCATAGTAAACATCGAAATTATTGGTGTAAAAAAATGTTCCATCAAGGTATGTAGAATTCTGCAATAAATCATATTGGATAAAAGAAGTGAATGAAAAAATATTTCTGTTTAAAAACTTGGGTACAAAAGTGAATGAAAATATTTCTCTTCAAAAATAAAACGAATGAAACAGACAAAAATGGAAATATATAAAATGAAGAAAACAAATTCCAGTCTTCTATTCTTCTGCCTAGCTTATCTTTGGATGATATCATCAACATTCAGACTGCTGCAGATGCCCCTGTGAATATGCATTAATGCCAATCCATTTAACCAGTCTTGGACCATTCTGGATCTTATCCAATTTTTCAGCCTTCTGAGTGTTGAAAAACTTCTTTCAGAAGATGCAAAACTTAGAGGTAGGCAACAAAATAGTTCCAGAAGGATGTTTATGTTAGGAAACAAATTTTACATTCCTTCAGGGCAGTTATACCATTGTTTGGTATATTTTGCTTAGTATCCCTCATTTTCTTCCATATATACATTTCAGAAACGATCTTCTGGAAGGACATTTCATTATTTTCCCCAAAACTGTTCAAGTATATTTCATATTTCATACCTCATAAATTTCCTCATCTGTTTTGTTTTTAGTTATTGAGGTGGCACACAAAGGTGAAGGTTGTATAGGTTCAATTCATTTTCTGATATTCCTTCTTTCAGATCAATAATAATACTGGAATGAAAACAGTTATTCTGTAATGGTCATCCACTGAGGAAACCGTATTTGGTCTATGAACCATTCTCCCTGTTATTCTCCTCCCTGTTATTCTCGGCATCGAAAATTCAACATTCAGTTCTTTCAATTTCTGTTTGGCTGCATTCGAAAAACTTAGATAATAGGTATTTAGATTATCATCCCTTTTATCTGGAAGCGTCTGAACTGTGATACTAACAACATCGTTAGCTTGTTTTTTGTTTGGAGCAAATTACTAAGTGGCAGTGTTATCGAAAATATATTTTGCAATTCCTTAAAGCTGCTGCGAAGTTTCTAGCTATAAAGACATACACTAATTTTTTCATTTATTCAAGATACCTACATTTTTACATGTCCATGAGGTGCTCGAGGGGGGGGGGCATGGCCCCATGCCCCCCCCCCTGGATCCGCCCCTGCTTAAGGTTTTAATTTAAGAAGAACACCAATTCCTACCTTATTTTCCTTGGTTCTTACGAAGTTCTCTGAACATTACAGGATATCCCGTTTCGTGGGAACCAGAACATAAAAAAATAAAATGAAACACTATGGACAAAACGTTCCTTACCGGATTAGTTTCCATATATTGATGTGCTGGTCCTGGATGTACCCTATAACGAAGGTAATAATAGGTCTTTTTGTTCTTGTTCACATTCCACTTGAGGGCTATTCTGTCGTGTGTCTTGCAGTGTTCCCTAGGAGGTGGTAGAAAGAATGAGTTAGGGCGTGGGTTGAGATGTGCGGGCGATAGTGGGTGCGAGGGTGCATGAGAAATTGAGGATGGACGTGAGGGATGTGGTAGAAGTGAGGGTGTGGAGGGTGGTTCTGAAGGCTCCACTTCAGTCTCATCTTGGTCGGAATCTGAAAATGAAATTGTAAATGTTGAAAGTTATACTGCCGTGCCAAGCTTTATTATTTATTGAAAATGTGACTTCCAGTCAGAAACAAGTTCTGGAATAAGGAGGTATAGTTAGTTGACAATAATACCTAACTATACAGTTATAACAAACTCGCATAAATATTATAATATTTGAAAACATTTAATATACAATTTTTACTACAAATCATTCCATATTGGTGAACAAAATTCAATTTGGAAAGAAATCAAAAGTTGAAAAAAAAATCTTCAATTTCATTCTGAACACTATCCCCAAACATTTATCAAATAATTAATGCGACTGAGTATATGAGAATGAAGAATTATATTTGCAATTTTTTTTTCGAGCTTGGGACATCTTCTCAGAGCTCCAATAATAGGTGATATTTTTCTCGTTTAAACTTTTATATGTTTGTCCCACTTTAATTTATCATCAAACCAAATCCCAAGATACTTTTTCCCATTAGTTTGTTTCAAAGCTTCAAAAGTGGTAAGTGGTATCTCCATTTTTTTCGTCAAATGGAGTCACTGCCATAGGGATATTCTTGGACTATTTTTCATAGGTTTTTTTGACTTCAAAGTGGTAACAGTAATTTATACACCAAGTTACTAAAAATAGTTATTTGCTATACAAGGCGACAAAGTAGTAAATTTTAGCTCGAGCTCAAAAAATCGTCTAATATTTTTCCCGTATAATAGTAACACTGATTTTTCTGTGACAGAAAAAAGAACGAATCAATATTGAGAAGATATTACACTATATTCGAATCAGAATATTATCGACGTGAAATCTGAAGATTTTAACAGGAATTACACCAGCGTTGCAGGCATCTTCATTAGTCTTTTGAAGTAATAAGTATCTGTCAGTCAAATTCTGTGATTTGATTTCAAAAATTACGAAGTCATGGTCATACCATATTACCATTTTCATCAAAAACAACCTTACTGTAAAATATGTCTCGTTATTTCATATAGATGTTCAGGTTGAAAATATTTAATACTTCAAACTGAATAATTATCCTGAGAGTATCTTTCTGGAGTTTTTAAGCTTAGCACGGCAGTATATATATAGGGTTATGTTCTAACATAGACCATACATAGACAAGCTGCTTATATACTGCCAATATTTTAGGTAGGTATTTTTCATTTGATCTTGGGGAAATGAATGAAATTCGCAAAAATATCGGCTTGATTTGAAACTTATAAAGTGCAACTTATTGAAGTCTCCAGTGGGATCGAAATCGAACTACATACAATAATTCTAATAAAATTATCCTGTATTTCAAGTTGAACGAAGGATGTACTAAAATTTGAAAACAAATATAAATTTATCTGTAGAATGATTAATTATATCCTCTATTTTTTTATCTTTAGGAGCACACGAAAGGGAATCCCTATTATCTACGTACAACATCGTGCGAAGCTAGGGAAGATAATGAGATGGATTAAATAGACGTTTTCTTTTATCATTTGACATTTTATGATTGTATTTTCAAATGTTCATACTTACTTTGCAATCTAATGCTTGCAATATTGCAATTGCATCTTGGTAGGTGGCACGACGTGAAGGAATCCTACAAAATAATAATATGGAATAACAATATATGACAGCTAATTGATATACAGGTAGCTAGCTACTTTGGAAAGCAGTGATTATAGTATTTTATATTTTGTTAGTGATGTTCGTTAACCAGACAAACAAAATCAATTATTTTAAATTTATGAAAAGTTCTGTTTGATGTCCCTCAAATATAAGATACATATTTATCTGACAAAATCGAATGCTATTTAAGTAAAAAACAATGGAATTAATGGTAAACATGTGGTCCAGGTGACCGCCGGTTAAAAATTATAATTACAAATTTTCCTATAATACAGTCAATTCATTATCATAAAATATATGTGATCGGACAAAATCTCATAGAAGTGGATTTGATGGAACAGACATTGATACTTTTTAGTGATAAAACAGGGTGTATGATGATCACACCCGCAAGTAAGGAATTTACAAAAAGTAATTCAGTCTGTTTATTATAGAAACATGATGGCATATATGTCTTAGTTTAAGTAATGAATGTGCCTGGTGCAAACAAATTCTATGAAAATTCAAGAATAATAACGGGTGTGTATACAGTGTCATTCATAAAGTCAGCATCATATGGGAAAAACTTTTATTAACGACTTATTTTGAAATTCGAGTTGGACGTCAGGTTTTGCTTCAAAAAAGATGAAAAATGGTCTACTCAATCGGGGTCACGTGACTTTCGCTACATGTCAAAAGTGACATTTTTTCAAATTAATCGCTGAAAGTAGGCTTATTTGTTCGAATATCGAAAAAGTTTACTTGAAAAAGTTGTTTCTATTTCAATTTTACATATGTGACTCGGATCTTATCTTTCTATTACATTTTTTAGATTTCGATATTTTTTAAAAATTTTCGAAATTTCTGTGATATTAAAAATATTGTAAATTCGATATAACTACTTCATACCAGTAGCTTCATCGTGTTACTAACTTTCAATCACTAATTATCACTAATTATCGACAAAAAGGTGATTTTCTTCAGAAAATGATAATCTTCGCTTCAAAATTCTGTTATGCTTGATGCAAACATAACATCAAAATGCTGTTATGTTTGAGTCAAGCATTTAGAAACGAAATTCATTTGAATTTATTTTTTCAGAACTGAAAAGATCAGTTTGAATGAATTTCGTTTCTGAATGCTTGACGATATATCAACTTTGCATCAAACATAACAGAATTTGGAAGCGGGTGTCGTATTATCATTTTCTGAAGAAAATCATATTTTTGTCCATAATCAGTGATAATAAGTAATTGAAAGTGAGTAGCATGAAAAAGCTACTGGTATGAAGTAGTTTCGTGAAATAAACAATTCTTCAAATAGTACAGAAATTTTGAAAAATTCAAAAAAAAAGAAAATCTAAAAGTTGCAATAGAAAGATCAAATTCGAGAAGCATGTGTAAAATTGAAATAGAAACAACTTTTTCAAGTAAACTTTTTCGATATTCGAACAAATAAGCCTACTTTCAGCGATTAATTTGAAAAAATGTCACTTTTGACATGTTGCGAAAGTCACGTGACCCCGATTGAGTAGGCCATTTTTCATTTTTTTCCAAGCAAAACTCAACGTACAAATCGAATTCCAAAATAAGACATTAATAAAGGTTTTTCCCATATGATGCCGACTTTATGAATGACACTGTATAATTTGCGGACAGGGCTAGGATTTCACGGATACTGCCTATTTCCAATATTTCCAGCAAATTAAACATGGCTTTTATTGCATATCTAGATTCAGCATTGTTCAGCTCCACTACACGAAAAGAAGAATTCCTTTCTCTGGCTCTTTTTTCATTACCTTCATAGTTCTCACAGAAGTCGTCAATTCATCTTAGTTTTCACAATAATCAACTCATGAAAAGACACGATGGGAAGTTTTGTTCCGCCCATGAGGGACACTTTGCTCGTGTGTTTTTTTCATAAAATTTTGAGGAGCAGTTGCGTGTGTTTTTCATAACATTTTGAGGACTGGGTATTTTTACAACTGGAATTACCTGAATTTCCACAAAAATCAACTCATAATAATACACGATGGGAAGTTTTATTCTGCCCTTGTGGGACACTCTGCTTGTGTGTTTTTTTCATAAAATTTTGAGTAGCAGTGGCGTAACTATACCATTCGAGGCACATAGCAAATTCATCGGATGGGCCTCCCTTCAATA
This sequence comes from Phaedon cochleariae, assembly GCA_918026855.4. NCBI lineage: Eukaryota > Metazoa > Arthropoda > Insecta > Coleoptera > Chrysomelidae > Phaedon > Phaedon cochleariae. Next base: position 76,260,795 of record OU896707.1, on the reverse strand, counting down.
TACTTGTGAGAGTTCAATAATAAATTACTACGTGGTACATGCAATCTTAATAAATAAACTGATTTTCTAATAATTCACTTCAAAGGTACCTAATTTAGTAATTCAAAGTAAATATTGAACTGAAATGACAATTGTAGTTTGAGTACACATTGCCAATAATTAAAATTCCCTTTTTCGGAGTTTCTGTTCAGCAAAAGAGCGCTAATGAAATCACTAACATTCAAATTTTGGGCCATAGAATTCTCGATGGATAGAATAGCCAAGTTGCTTGACCTTTCTTGTACCATAGAATTCCTTAAATGAGTTTTTATCAATTTCAGTTTTGAAAATGATCGCTCATCGTCACCAGCGGTGGTGACATGAATTGTGAGAAATAACAGAAATGCAGTGTACACTTCAGGAAAGCTTGATGAAGATATAAAATGATTCTCTATTATATTAACAAACAGGTAATTTAAATAAATCAAAGACAAAACTATTTCTATTACTAAATGTGTAATACACTACACTGTTTTACCACTAACCAAACCGATTTTTTAACGCCTCGACACGTGTTTCGCTAACTATGTTAGCATCTTCAGGAGAAGATTAAAACTGAATGGTTTAATTAATTACTCAGTTTTAATCTTCTCCTGAAGATGCTAACATAGTTAGCGAAACACGTGTCGAGGCGTTAAAAAATCGGTTTGGTTAGTGGTAAAACAGTGTGGTGTATTATCGTGTCAAAGGTTCAAGTCTTCGATATATAAATGTGTAATAATAAATGTTGGGAGACCCTGTAGTTACGCCACTGTTGAGGAGTATTTTTGCAAGTCATCTAGATTTTCACGTGTGAGTAAGATTAACATGCCTAGGTCCATAAAAGCGCCCGAAATACATACAGCATTTTATGCACGACCGATTAAGACATTTTTTTATTTAATGTCAATATAAAATTTATCAATGATTTTGAATCCATGTATATGCCACGGGCGAAGAAAAATCGTGCTAATATTTACGCCCGCGATTCTCGGCGATAAAGTACCACTTTACGCTTGGTCGTGCATAAAAGTAATTAAAATGAGTTAGAATTATTGGAGAGAAAACACAAAGTATCACTTCTTTTCTCTTATTATCCCGACAAAACACATATACAGGGTGTTTCATTACTAATTGGAAATATTTCAGTCATAAAATTCTGAGCACGAAATATGAAGATTTAACTTAACCCAAATCACCTACATAAAACGTGTCTCCTGTCTGTTACAGGGTTTTTTCATTATTCATTATAATGAAAATATTTAAAAACCATTATGTTATTTTATGCTTTTTTGTTGATTTATGAATTGAAGTCCCATTTGCTTAATGAATGCATATCAATAATCCAAAACATCAACATAATTTGTATACACATATCAAAATAATTGTGCAGCTTCATGTTTAACTTTAGTATCTACACTTCCCGCCAAATATGACATTGACACGTCAATTACTAGACACAAACACCCTATATATCAGACAGGGGACACATTTTATCTATAGGCGATTTGGGTTTGAGCTCAGGATTCTATACAGTATGATGCAAATGTATGGAATAAATTCATTATTTAAGAAATAGGCGACATTTTAAAAAATTCCAAAAACACGTGAGGTTTCATTTTTGAAGCCTCATCTCATGATATCCATATGAGAGATGTTACGTCACCGGTGTTGGAGTAATGACGTAATGAACGATTTTTTCAAATGAAAACAGGGGTCATGTGACACCTCGTTTGAAAGGTCTACTGATCGTCTATTCAACAGTCAAAATTTTGCGTAAGAAAATTGAAATTAAAATGGATTATCATTTGATTAACTGAATCTTGCAGAGGTCTGCTACTGAGAATTGAACAACGAAGGGTCGTCTATTTGTAAAAATAAATCAATTAATAAAGTTCTGAAGTCTAGTTTTTGGATTTTTTCGGAAGTCGTCTTGTTTTGAAATGAATTTATTCCATACATTTGCATCATACTGTATATAGTTGGTATAGTTTTTTTTTTCAATTAGTAGTGAAACACCCTGTATGATCACGTGAGAAATATTTATATTTGATATAATATATTGTTCTGATAGTCCTGTGATAGGTAACCCTACTCGACATAAAATGTTGCAGTTCAATTACCTGTTCGAAGAAATGTTTGAGACTTTTCGAATATTATCAGGAGACACACGTTATCACCAACAAAACGAAAATAATTGAATATATCTCACCTGCTGTGTTGGACATCCGAAACACCTTTGTTGCTGTGTAGACAGCTCTACTGGAACTCTATTTACTTCTAAACCATCACAAGAAACATTCACAAAAACTACACCAACAAAAATCAGCACCACCATGACCTCGCACATTATGAATGATTGAAAATGTCACATATTAACGAAAAAAACACCTCCACAGTTCTTGCAGCTCAAAATGTTTTGTGTATCTTCGCTATTTTTGAATATTATAAAGATTTCGATTATCGTTCTTTTTCTGTCTAGTGCCATTGATGGAAGGGAAACTATTACTGATTGCATGAAATGGGTTCATTAAGAGTACGTGTAGATAATGATATTATAATTGTATTCCGATGTTGGATTAGGCATGGGAGCGATTCAGATAAGTTTAGGAAATGATGGGTTTTTTTAGGACCTATATTAGGTATAGGTACGGGTGATGTTTTTATTGGGCTGTTTAAAGGATTTATGAAGATTAGATTATTGCCATCAACTGGAGCTACCTAATGCCTAATACAGGTAAAAAATATACCAGGCAGGTAGCTAGTCAATCAATGTATGTACATGGTGATTCACCATAAATGCCACCCCTCTAGCTTATTTATTTTTGAACCGATTCAAAAATTTTAGGAATAATTTGAAATTATTTTTCACAAATTTATGTTTCGCCGCATCAGATATAGAGGTTGCTCGTAACAAACGATGTACAGGGTACTAATTGTTTTTTTTTTAATGAAACACCCTGAATTTCATTGCATTTTTGGATTCTCCCTGAAATCAAAAGTTGAAAAATCTGGATTTTGAACATCCTATATCTCTGTAATCATTCCCGCTAGACCCAAGTGTGATAAATTGATTCAGGGATAATCTAAGAATGCAATTGAAATACATTTGAAAAAATCAACTAGTATATACCCTGTAAATCGTTTATTCCGAGCCCCCCGTATTTTCTGATATAGCTTAAATAAAATTATAAAAAATCATTTCAAATGATTCTTAAAATTTTGAAATCGGATCGAAAATAACTGAACCAGAAAGGGGAGGCTTTTATGGTGAATCACTCTGTACATACCTGCAGGTAGTGCAGGTAGGTTATTCTGGACAACAAAAATTAGGTATGTTCACTATGTTCTCGGGGTGCCGGGTATGGTAAAACAATCTTGATATTTTCCAAAAAATTGTATCCATTTGATACACCTATAATGAATTTGAATACTGTCGGGATCAAGTTTATCAAGTGGTAAATTTGTTCAGATCCTGTAATTTGTATAGTATTCATTTATACTTTTTTCTTTTTGTGAGAATATACAGGGTGTCCCGTGAATCGATACCCATAGCTGGAAGGGCATATTCCTTGAAAATTTTCAAGTCGAAAGTGCCTTATACACTTTTGTCCAAAATATTAAATCAAAACAGAGTGCGTAGAATGATGTTGAGATATTGTTGAATAAAGTATAATAATGTGATATTTAACAATTGATAGATATTTCATCACACAAATTCAAATAAAGTTTTTGTTCAAGAAGTCAACCGCTGCATTATTGCTCTTCTAATTATCGGACGTTGCTATATGAAAATAAGTATCTGGATCGTCTCGTAAAGATGCAGCTGCAGTCATAATATTTTGAATTAGCTCATCTCTGGTTCGTGGTTTATTTGAATACACTAGATATTTTATATATTCCCAAAAATAATAGTCAAGAGGCGTTAGATCAGGTGACCTCGGTGGCCAAAGAACTGGAAAGGCCAAACCATTAACGGAAAATCTTTGATTTAATTGCAGATTACATGTTATACCATAAACAGTGAGTGGGCGCGGTGTATGTTTGGTTGCATATGGTACAATCGTGCATTAATAGAGAAATTGATTATTAATAGTGGTCAATAATGATCAATTTCATAAACATTAAACTCACTCGCTTATAGGAGGTCGACGGAAATAGTAATTTATACACCAAGGTAGTAAAGAATATCATTAATACCCAGGGACCAAGATTATATCCCGACGGAGGGGTATAAAGTGGTATATATTACATTTTGTGCACCACATCAATATGTTTAGATCATTATAGTTCTGTGAAACTGAAATGTGAACCATGTCACTATGAAAGCACTTTTTTTCAATTCTAATTAAATTCTAGCCACCATGATGAATACCTACTAGATCTCAGTGCCATTCTTGTGAATATGGCATCAGAACAATGAATTCCTGTTGATTATAACAGAGGCTATGTCTTTATTGACTATAGTGGTTAATAAAATGACGAAAACTACCTTGGTAGTAAAAACACACTTTAGACCTTCAAAAGGAGTAGATAATGGTAAGTTCAATAGCTAGTGGTGGAAAAACAATATTATCTCCCTATACAGGGTGTCCCATAAGTAATGGATGAAAAGAAGTGTGGTGGTAATTAGTAATATGTATATGTTTTTATCAAATTGTTGATGGTTCAAAATCAATTATTTTTATAGAAATGAAAAAACATCCATGTATATCGGCGCCACTGATGTAAATCCAATTGCCCTTTCAAATTTTTCACATATTATTTTTCCACCACTAACCTTCTTGCCTTTGGATAATATAGATGTGCTTGCTATATGATAATAGCTCACTTCTCACCCTATTTCATGTCTTGCTTTGATCACTCAGTAAAATATGAAAATGTAAACCATAGCAATATTCATTTTAGGCAGATTATAATGATATGAATTCCAGTGATTATTCTATGTGCAAGTACCTATTCAGTTATATCCTCATGTAATGATACCTATACTGTGATAAAACAAACCAGAAATCAGTAATCTATTCACTAAATAGTGCATTATGTATAGTTGGTGAAGAGAAAATTGTGTTTTTCATAATTCCACAATATATTACAAGCTTTGAACTACAATAAAATCTTAACTAAATGATTATCTAATGGTGTTCCCCATGTCCATGTTCACTGGGGTAGATCCTATCATAAATTGCTGTACCACCCACAGTGAGCACAAAAGCTGCGAATCCGTACCGGAAACCCCTGAAGAAGACCTTCCTCAACATGATCTTTTCTGTACTCCAATACTTGGGGTCATAGCGCCACACTTCATTTCTGAGCCAGGGATCTTTTAGACCTTGAGAGGCTAGGGCTCTTTGAGTGGTCAGCAACTCAGGCACGTCTTCCACTTTGTAAATCCTCCAATCTGGGATTTTGTAAGGTTCGTGGTGGCCGTGTCCGTGTCCATGTCCATGGTCGCCCCCCATAGCTGGAGAATAACATAACCTCAAATTATTAGATAACCGATTAATAGCAAATAGCCAAAAATTTTTGCACAATTTGAGATATGATTTGGAGAATCTTCACATTATTTTTGTTCTTACCTAATTATTTTCGATTAGGACACACACAAAAATAATAAATGTTATGGAATAGAACGTATCGCAATTAGAGGTGGAAAACTATCGATATATTTGTACTATCGAAACAATCGATAGTTTTTGGATACTATCGAAAAATAGGTTCTTCAGATGCAGAATTTCACTCCCAGAGTCCATGAGAGTTCGACACTTCGACGTTCACCGAAGGACAGTAAGTAAAAATCAATCTTATCTAATAAGAAAATTATGATATTGGACCGAGGGAAACAATATAACTAGAGAGAATATGTCCCAGCTTCAACTGTTCTGTCCGAGAGAATTTTCTCGAAACCAAAACTGAACAAATAAATTTTATAGGGTCTCAATCCTGAAGTCAAAAGCGGTCCTACGAGTAATAGTGTTGGATTGTGAAATAATCAGTTCACTCCTGCTCTGAATAACATCCTGTGAATAGGAATTGTTTTGTCAGTTTTTGACTTATTAGAATTAATGATGTAATTAAGTGTCAGAATAAATATAATATACTTGTCATCATCAAAAAGTAGTTCTCAAAAGAACTGTATACTTCTGCCGATTTACTAGAGGTTATGGGCATAGGTGAACGCTGAAGTAAAATGAGTCAAACAAGTTATAGAATAGAGCCACTAAGAAGTGACAACTACGATACTTGGAAACTACAGGCGCAAGCAGTATTAACACGAGCTGGATTATGGGACTATGTTTCAGGTAGAAATAAAAGACCTAATGATGATGCTAGTGATGAGTGGGAAAAAGGTGATTTGAATGCAAAATCGGAACTTATACTGATCATTTCACCTAGTGAGTTGAAACAAATCAAAAACTGCCTCACGTCCAAAGACATATGGGAAAGTTTACAAAAAATTTACCAAAGTAAAGGTCCTGCTCGAAAGGCTACACTACTGAAACACCTAATATTACATAAAATGAAAGAAAACGATAATGTGAGAGAGCATTTAAACACATTTTCTGATACAGTGGACAAGCTATCTGAAATGGATATCAAAATAAATAATGATCTACTGAGTATCATGATGCTCTACTCTCTTCCACAATCGTTCGAGAATTTCCGGATTGCAATAGAGTCCCGTGATGAGTTACCCTCTCCAGAAAACTTAAAAATAAAAATTTTAGAAGAAAGTGAAGCAAGAACCAAGAGTCATCCAGGTAGCAGCAGCAACGAAGGTGCATATTATGGGAGAAATAGAAATCAGTATCACAAAAGATACAATAACACTAGCCAATTTCAAACAAATAGACAGTTCGAGAATAACCAGTACAGACAAGTAGAAAACAAAGTGAAGTGTAACAAATGTAACCGTTTTGGACATAAAACAATCGACTGCAGATCTAGAACTTATAAAACTAACGCAGTTTCATTCAAAGCTGAAGAATTATGTTTATCCCTGGGAAACTATGAAGAAAAGAAAAGTTGGTGCCTTGACAGCGGATGTACGTCGCATCTCTGTTCGGAAAAAGAAACTTTTGAAACAATTGAAGATATAGAAAATGGATATCTCAAATTAGCATCAGATAATCAGACAGCTCCTATTCAAGGAAAAGGAGAAGTCACACTGACGTTTTCAGAAGATCAAAATGTAACGTTACAAAACACACTGTATGTACCCAATCTCTCAACAAACTTGATATCGGTTGGAAAAATAACCGAGAAGGGTTACACAGTTTTATTCAGAAAAAATGATGCCATCATTGAAGACCAACAAGGATTCCCAATTTGTAAAGCAAAAAGAAAACAAAATTTGTATTATATGGAAAATGATAACGAGGAAGAAACTTCATATATCTCAACTGAAATGATGATTTGGCATGAAAAGCTCGGACATATAAATGAAGCTGATCTGAGATCTGCAATGCAAAATAATGTAATGAATGGATTAGAATTGAATTCGAAAGAAAAATTAGGTACTTGCGAAACCTGCATTAAAGGAAAAATGACAAGATTACCATTTCCCCAAAGGGAACATGAAGCTGAATCTCTGTTAGAAGTAGTTCATTCTGATGTTTGGGGTCCATTCAAAATAAAATCTCATGGTGGTTCCCAGTATTTTGTCACATTCACAGATGAACATTCAAGATATTGCAAAATTTTCTTTCTTAAACATAAAAATGAAGTTCTAGAATGTTTCAAAACATACAAATATGAAGTGGAAAATGAACATGACACAAAAATAAAATACCTACAGAGTGATAATGAAAAAGCTGAGTACTGTAATACAGAATTTGACAGATTTTTGAGGGAAGCCGGAATCAAAAGAAGACTTTCCTGTACCTACACGCCTCAGCAAAATGGCATATCTGAACGAAAAAACAGATCGCTACTAAATAAAGCAAGATGTCTGATGATTGGAGCAAAATTACCATTGATATTTTGGGCCGAAGCTATTAACACAGCTAATTACCTGATTAATAGGTCTCCATCTAGAGTATTAGATGGCAAAACACCATTCGAAAAATGGGTACATCGTGTCCCATCAATTAGACATCTCCATGTTTTTGGATCAAAGGCATTTGTTCTCAATAAAAAGCCGAATAAAGGGAAATTTTCAGCAAGAGCTGAAGAAGGAATATTTATGGGTTATTCCGAAACATCAAAAGCATATCGAATTTGGATGCAAAATCGAAGAGAAATAGTTATCTCGAGAGATGTTAAAGTTATTGATGATAAATCAAGTAGCTGCAATGATGTGGAAGAATCCTATGATATATTTGAATATGAAATAAATAAAAAACAAGACAAAAGTCATACACATCCTGCAACAAATGAAAACTCAAATTTAGAGATTGATATTTCAATTGAAAATGAACTTGAAGATAAAAATCGATACAAAAATCCTGAAAATGAAAATCAATCTGATAATCAACATGAAGAAAACCAACAAGAAATAGAAAATGATCCAGATGAAGAAGTACTACAGACACATGAAAGAACCGGAAACACAAACAAAGAAGACAACATTACAGAAACAGAACATTTTCAAGAGCTAATTGGAAACGAAAATAGACCAAGAAGAAATATACAAAAACCAAAGTGGGCTGAAGATTATGTGTCATATTTCATTGGAGAAAAAGACGCAGAAGAAGAAACCGAAAATGAACAATGGAAGGAAGCAATAAAAAATGAAATGAAAGCTCACATAAAAAATGGGACGTGGATAATTACTGATAAGAAGTCAGGCAAAAATGTTGTGACAAATAAAATACTCTTGAAAGAAAAATTCAATGCAGATGGCAGCTTAGAAAGAAGGAAAGCCAGATTAGTAGCTAGAGGTTTCACTCAACATCAAGGAGTTGATTATACCGAAACTTTTGCACCAGTGGCTAAACTAAGTTCCATCAGATTGCTGTTAGCTTTAGCAGCAGAAGAAAATCTACAATTAAATCAGATTGACATAACAACCGCATTTCTGAATGGTGAGATTGAAGAAGAAATCTACATGAGAATACCGAATAATTTTGAAAAATATCTACAAGAAATAATTTTTGAAGAAAGTACAAACAACGAAGAAATTTATCTGAAAGCTACAAGAATGTTAGAAGACCTTAGAAAAAATTCAAAAGAAAAAGTATGTCAACTGAAAAGAGCCCTTTATGGACTAAAACAAGCGGGAAGACAATGGTTCAAAAAACTAGACACAAAATTGATCGAAATGGGATTCAAATCATCAGAGGCTGATCCCTGTATCTACATATACAGCAAAGGGGGAGAACAGGCCATTCTTGCAGTATATGTGGATGATCTGATCATAGCCACATCATGCGATACAGTATTGATGCAAATAAAACAAAAAATCATGAAAAGTTTTGACATGCGAGATCTAGGCACTTTAAATTACTGCTTGGGAATGGAATTCGAACAAAAAAATGGGATCATAACAATAAATCAACAAAAATATATCACGGATTTATTAAATAAATTTGAAATGCAAGACTGTAAAAGCATAAAAAGCCCCATGGAAGAAAACTTGAAATTAGAAAAAGGAAATCCAAAAAAAATGCCTAATGTGCCGTACCAAAATTTAATTGGATCACTTATGTATCTATCAGTTGCAACTCGACCAGATATATCTTATGCAATAAGTTACCTTAGCCAATTCAATAACTGTTATGATCAAGAACATTGGGTTGCAGCTAAACGTGTTCTACGGTATTTACAAGGAACTAAAAATGTGAAACTTGAATTCAGAAAAACTGGAAGAGAAATAACAGGATATGCAGATGCTGATTGGGGATCTTGTACAATTGACAGAAGGTCTTACACTGGCTATTGTTTTATCTTTGCCAACGCATCTGTCAGTTGGGAATCACGTAAGCAACGAACTGTTGCACTATCAACGGCTGAAGCGGAGTATATGTCGCTCACCGAAGCATCAAAAGAAGCCATACATTTAAAAAATTTGATCAATGATATGAGATACACTCAAGACAAAATTTTGATCTACAATGACAATCAAGCAGCGCAAAAATTGGTTTCTAACCCCATGATAAACTCGAAGTCAAAGCATATCTCTATAAAAGAACACTTCATCAGAGACCTTGTAAGAAGAGGAGAAATTGAAATTGACTACAAAAAGACAGACGATATGATTGCTGATATATTGACAAAATCAGTCAATGGAAATCGTCACACCTTTTTATCCAGAGGTCTTGGACTTCAGTTGAGCAGTTCGTGAGGGGGAGTGTTGGATTGTGAAATAATCAGTTCACTCCTGCTCTGAATAACATCCTGTGAATAGGAATTGTTTTGTCAGTTTTTGACTTATTAGAATTAATGATGTAATTAAGTGTCAGAATAAATATAATATACTTGTCATCATCAAAAAGTAGTTCTCAAAAGAACTGTATACTTCTGCCGATTTACTAGAAATAGTACCAGTGGGATTGATTACTCCCTCCAGAGCATCACAACAAGTCATTTTTTAAATGTTCTTCATATAAAAAATGATGAAAATAAAATCAAAAAGAAATTCAACAAAAATATTGAGAAATTATGAGTCAATAAAATTGAAACAAACAGCAGAATTTCTACATCGTCCTGAAAAGGATCCTTGTTACCACCTGGAGATTCACTTCAGGACCATCTTTGCCTGAATTCTGAAATGTAGTTGAAATCAATGTGGACAAATATATTATTTTCCTAACGAAATTCTAAATCGATAGTATTATCGATAGCATCGATAGTTTTCAAATAAACTAACGAAATTCTAAATCGATAGTATTGTCGATAGCATCGATAGTTTTCAAATAAACTATCGAAATATCGATAGCATGTCCTTAGGAAACGTCAGACGTCATGGACATTTGACAATAATGACATTCCTCTTATTGCTTCCACATTTGACACTTTTGACAGTATTGTCATCAGAGTCTTTGTCAGTGTCATAATCAATCAGCAGAGGGCAGAGCAGTTCCAGAAAAAGGCAAGCATCAAACACGAATAATTGGATATCATACTCGAATTTATGGAAATAAACTGAAAATAAATTACTATTTCACCACGTAATGGGTACAGAAATTCTCCAAACATATGGAACTCTCCAACATGAGTTGGAAGAAGCGAAAAATAACTTGAAAGGTACAGATGAAAGTTTGAAAAGGTTGATAGGCAGAGATCCCTCAGAATTGCCCCCTAGAATCTCTGCAAAACGTCCCCTTCCTGATGACAAGAACAGACCCGGTATCAGAATACAAAGTAGGATACGAAACTTTGCACATGAGAATGAAGCACCTGCTGCTAAAAGAAGAAACAATGTGTCAGTGTTCCAAAGACTGTCTGAGAAGGTAATAGATGATGATGACCACTTTGTTCAACAGAAAGGGATGATAAGCAAAGTTATAGTGACTCCTAAAGAAGTACCAAGCAGGGAAGAAGCTCTTGAGGCCCAAAGTAGAGATGAAAAATTCAAAGCAAGAAATAAGAGAATGTTTGGGGCATTATTGGGAACATTACAAAAGTTTCAGCAAGAAGAGACAAAACTGAAACAGAGAGTGAGTCTCCTTAAATGTATTCAGTATTTTATGTTCAATGATTTTTTAATATTTTCAGGAGCAGAAACGTGCAGTTCTAGAGAAAAAAATTGAAGAACATGAAATCAAGGAGAAAGAAGAAGTGAAAAAAGAGAGACAAGAGCTGTTTTTCAATCGCAGAAAGAAACAAGCAGAGATAAAGATGATTGAATTGAAAATGTTGAGGATGAGAGAATATGCTACTTGGGAGAAGAGTCAGAAACCAAGGATGAATTTCATTACCACCAAATCTAAACCTCATATACAATATATGCCTAGGAGAATGACTGACCAAACCAAAAAACTGCTAGAGGACAGTCAAAAAGATGTTGAAAGTAAGTAAATATTCAATTTGTAATTATCTATGAAAAAATTCATTGTTCAGGGCTTGAGTCAAGGTAAGAAAAATAATCTTTCATATCAAATAACAGTTGTTCATTGGTATACTAATCCTTTTTTTTTGCAGAACTATTAGAAAAAAAGCAACAGCAGATAGCAGATGAATTGAAACACATTGAAGAACGTATGAGACGTAACTTTGATTACAGGAACAGAACAAAAGATGATAAAGAAGTTGTACAAGAAGATCATCATGACAATGAAGACAACAATGATCGTGAAGATCATCTAAATGAAGTCCTTGCAGAATCACAGATTGCCCTCAAAAAAGAAAAAGATGAAATGGAAATCAAAGCAGCAAATATGGAAGATGATAATAATAAGGAAGAAAATAATAAGGAAGAAAATGACAAGGAAGAAAATAACAAGGAGGAAAATGACAATGATGAAAATGACAAAAGAGACAAAAATGAGGAAGAAAGTAGCCAAGAGGAAGATAAACCAGAACAGAAACCAGTTGAAGGAAATGAAGAAGAAAATATCAAAATTGATTCTGAGGTTCTTGATAATGATAATTCTGTACCCTGTGAAGAAACCATGGATGTTAGTGCTGATGCAGTTAAAGAATTTTCACAAGAAATGGTGTCACAATCAGAAATTCAAGAAGGCAGTATCCCAGAGAATAATGTGCAAATGGAACTATCTGAGACTCCACCTTGTGAGTGATAGTGACAAGCTGATAAGTGTCTTTCTGGTTAATACATCTACTAGCAGCAATTAGGAGGGTAGGTATTGAGCTGTAAAGTTAATTTGTATAAATGAGGAATGAAGTTTTAAATACTTTTTTGTATCAACATGTGGAAATTAATTATGAAGGTTTGATGTAGTCCCTGATTACTGTTAATTTATAATCATGTATGTTTTACTGATCAATTGAACCTATGTTTCAACAAATAAACTTCATAGGTAAAACAGAAAGTTTCTTTTTACAGACAGAATGACAATTAATAGATTGGTTGAAAGATTGGCATTACTCTTGATTCTACTTCTTGGATATCACAATTTTCAAAGTATACTGAATTTGATTTTACTTTCATGATGAGTTTGTCTATGATTTCTAAAATGATGGTCAATAGTTTTAATATGATCATTTTCATACAATAATGAGACCAGTAGAGGGTATACAATATTTTATTTCCTCTTTCCTCTGTGACACTTAACAAAAATATGTTGTGCTATTAATGTCATATGATTATTGGTGCATTTTCTATATTATTATTACCTATACTTATTATCTCCTAAAATTAGGCCTGCCTCCTGGATTATCTCCTATATAGTACTGCTTTGAGTACTGTCACATCAGGACAAAAAATATTTAATAATAACAATGCCTGAAAGCATGTAGACATAGACTTGAAGTATTTGGAATATGGCATGATACAGTGTCCCATTAGGTATTATTTCATTATCATTATTTGCCTAGGTTGAAAACTTGTTACTTCTTATCAGTTGAGTTTTTTGAATAATTTTGATTTCTCAGATTAGTAGTGAAAAAACAAATTTTCGTTAAGAAATCAGTTTGTATTACCATAGATCTATGGTATTACCTTTGTGTACCACTAAGAAAGGAAGCTGGCTGTATCTCGGAAACTATTTGCTGCACAGGTTTCAGAAAAAAATATTCATGATAAAAGTGGCCAAGAAAAATCTCTGGAAATTATTTTTAAGTTTCCAGGACAGCCGCTAGAGGGCATAATTGCATTGGCCAACTTGAAAAACGGGGTTTTATGAAGATTTGATATATCAAGACATATCAGAAACACTTTTTCCATTTTCTTGAGTAGATTTCCAATCATTTCCATAAAAAAATTGCGCTACAGTTTGGTGTAACGGAATTGAGCGATCTAAGGGTCTTTTCAGATCTTCCCGATAAATCACGAATCAAGTCGATTTAAGTTCCGTGGTGGCCGCTAGATGGCATCGTTTGAAAAATCAGCCGATTTGACTTTTTTTTTTTCGAGAATTTCAAATGGAACCATATATTTTTCCTGCTATGATATGAAAGTGAAGTGAACGAGAAGAAAAATGGTGAAAACCGCGAGTTGATACCTCTTGAAGATCCGAAGAAATACTCGGAATAATATTAAAATTTAAACTGTTAGCATGTCAAATGCCTCCTCATTCGTTATCGGCATTTTGAAAAATAAGCAATCTACAGTGGAAACTTTCAATGGAACTTATATTTTGACGTTTCTTTCATTCAAAGCCAATTTGCCTTTTCTCATTCCTGATGAGCCTATACATTACTAAAGTCTCCTTCACTATTGTGAGATATAACAGCAGTTTGTGAAACCAAAATAAATGAAATTGAAATCATAATTTCATAGATACAGGATATTTCTGATGACGATTATTGAAGTTAGATTCCTGTGGTGATTCCTGTGGTGAATATTTTCATATTATAATATTATTATAATATTATTTCGAGTATTTCACCGGTTCCTCAAGAGGTATCAATTCGGGGTTTCCTCCATTTTTTTTCTTGATTACTCTACTTTCATATTAGAGTAGAATGAATATATGGTTCCATTTGAAATTTTCGAAAAAAAAAGAAAATTGATTTTTCAAACGATGCCATCTAGCGGCCACCACAGGATTTAAATCGACTTGATTCGTGATTCATCTGGAAGAACCAAAAAAACCCTTCATAATGAGACCAAGATCGTTGAATTCCGTTACACCAAACTATAGTAATGAGAGTTTTTTCAAAGTACTATTCATCCTTTAGTGCGTTGGGTTGGTTCAAAAAAGTATAAGAATATTGCTATTCTGGCTACCAGCATGAAATTTGGCATACATGATGAGAAATATATAGGAAACAAAAAACCATCGAGACACAAGCTGTGTCTGGAATATTTCGTCCGCCATTTTCTAAAATGGCGGCCGAAAACTAGATTTTTGCTGATATCTCAAGAACGGTGCAAAATTTTGGAAGAGTTCAAACTTATGAAATAAAGAACATTACAAGGCGGACATTTTTTGGTCTGAAACATTTTCTTGTGAGGCTAATATTAAAGTCAATAAATTGAATATATTCAGAGGAAAATCCTCGTTTTCTCAAAAAAACATCTAAAATACCAACAATTACCCCGTTACCATATCAAGTATCCCTACCTATTCATAAAAATCCTCCTTTCACTTGTGTTAAATCCTCCTTTCACACGTGTTTATTTAAAAATATAGAAGATCTTTTTTATCTCTACAATATACCGGGTGGGGCATTTATCTTGAGGCAAAATTATATCTCGCTTGCGATGTATTCGATTATATCCCATTGTTCAGCACAGATTTGGATTGGAAATCATTGGCCTTACATTATTTGTCTGAAATGTCTTTCGAAATAATCGAGTCGAACCGAGATATAATTTTGTCTCAATATAAATGCCTTACCCGGTATACTCACTTTGATCTCTCACTCAATTTTTCAAACCCTGGAATTGCAACCATATATTCCAAATGCAACTAACTGGGGATGGAAGTCGTCAAATCTAGAATGTCAAGATGAAACGATTGAACCACTTTAGACAGTTTTGCCACAAGCATCTGATGAATGTTCAGAATTGATCAGCTGCAGATGCAATAGATTTGATTTGAAGTGTACTGCTCTATGCACGTGTGATGGACAGTGTACTCAATAAACATTATTTGTAATACTGTTGTATTAGTTAGTTCACCAAGATTCTTACTGATCTAATCGAACCTAATTAAACATCAAGCCTATAACATGAATGATATATGATTTCATTTGGATTAAAATGATTGACCGTCATTTTACGTACCTTCGGTTTGAATCCTCAAGAAAGAGTTCATCATACAGATAACTCATGATCATGATTTCTGTGGATAATCTTAGCCTGAATGTTTCCATTTTGATTTTTTCTTGAGAAACCTTGACAAATTGAATTTTAATATTTCGATTATTGAACTTTTGATTCGTCTGACAAAAAAAATGTTTCGAACAAAAAATGTCCGCCTTACTATCTTCTATATTTCATCATTTTGAACTTTCCCGATATTCTCCACCGTTCTGGAGATATTAGCAAAAATCCAGCTTTGTGGAATGCAGAATATTTAGGACCAGATCATTGAAAGTAGGTATGAAAGCATGCATGTTCGAATAATGTGACTTCATATATTATCTAATATAGTTATAATCTTATGCTTTATCATCCTACAGGTTGTTATTAATTATTAATGGGCGGTTTGGTAGAAGAAGTACCTAAGTATATAGCAATGTAAATAGGGTTCCATTCACCAGATTCATCTGATGAATGTTCAGAGTTGATCAGCTGCAGATGCAAAACAATGTGTATTAAGAACTGCAAATGCAATAGATTTGATTTGCAGTGTACTGCTCTATATGCACGTGTGATGGACAGTGTATTCAATAAACATTATTTGTTATACTGTTTTATTAGTTAGTTCACCAAGATTCTCACTGATCTAATCGAACCTAATTAAACATCAAGCCTATAACATGATTGATATATGATTTTATTAGATTAAAATAATTGACCGCCATTTTACGTAATGGTACCTTCGGTTTGAATCCTCAAGAAAGAGTTCATCATACAGATAACACATGATCATGATTTCTGTGGCTAATCTTAGCCTGAATGTTTCAATTTTGATTTTTTCTTGAGAAACCTTGAAAAATTGAATTTTAATATTTCGATTATTGAGTTTTTGATTCGTCTGACAAAAAAATGTTTCGAACAAAAAATGTTCGCCTTACTATTCTCTATATTTCATCAATTAGAACTTTCCCGATATTTCCCACCGTTCTGGAGATATTAGCAAAAATACAGCTTTCAGTCGCCATTTTGAAAAATGGCGGCTGAAATATTCCAGATACAGCGTGTGTCCCGATGGTTTTTCGTTTTCTATATATTCATCAACATGTATACCAAATTTCATGCTGGTAGCCAGAATAGCAATATTCTTGTGCTAACATAACGCACTACTTCCCTTCCTCTTTCATTTAAAGAGCTAGCTCAATTATTTTTATCGAAATAATTTGATATCAACTCGAGAACATGAAAATAGTGTTTTTGATATGTCTTGATATATAAAATTTTCATAAAATCCCGTTTATTAAACTGGCCAATGCAATTACGCCCTCTAGGGGTGGTCCTGGAAACTTGAAAATAATTTCCACTCTTGGCCACTTTTATCATTAATATATTTTTTTGAAACCTGTGCGGCAAATAGATTACGAGATACAGCCGGCGTCCTTTCTTATTGGTACACCCAGTATTTATATATCATGTTATGTTTTTATTTTCTAGAATTTGTTGTAAGACTAATGTGCACATATATGATAATGATAAGCCAACATTTCATCAAGACAGTTTGATTATAAAATTCGTGTTTTCTTGGTTGAAGTATGTAGATAGGAAATCAAAAACCGAGAGATGGAAAATTACCAAAATGTTTTGATTTTGTGATCTGTAGATTCTACCATATTCCAATTCGAATCAAGTTCTTATAAATTATAGCCTAGAAAAGAATAAGTAGTGTCTATTCACCAACAAATAACAACCACATTGAAAAGCAATATAGTTAATTATGGAGAGTATAATATAATAACATGCTTGTTTGCAAATAAATTATAACTATTTTAGTCAGTTCAAAGACTTTCACGTCTATTATAAAGGTACAGTTCAAGCGAGGGGGAGAGAAACAACAAAAAAACTACCTTTTGGATTGGAATCTTTTGTAGCCAACCCAATATACAGTTTGTCTTCTTGAAGATTCAATACCTCTGTAAAATCTCTATTTATTTGAAATATTTTGAGAAACTTCTTGTTGGGTAATGGGTATATCTATGTATTTGAAATATAACAATAATAGGGTGGATTATATGGACTAGAATTTCACTTTTTGGAATTTGAGCACATGAAAGGTACCTACAGCAAAAAAGTGAATTCACCAACTTGTTGAATATGCATTCCAAATACCTACCCAACAAAAAGTCCATCAAAATTGAACAAAAGGGGTGGTAAAAGTCCATAACGAGGACACACTGTGTATTTATTATGTGTGTAATTATTGTTTATGTAGGTATTGAAAATATATTTGAAATTGCAGAATATGATATTAATAAAAACGAACATCTCGAAAATCTAGAAAAAATTCCATCTTCCTAAATTAACCTACAGACATTAAAGTAATAGTATTAAAAAAAAAAGAAGAATACGCCCCCTCAACTTCAGAGAAATGATAATCATTTAAAATCCTATTTCGTTAGTTTGAAAATGTATAAAGTGACCAGACCTAAACATTATCCCTATTTTTATCACTTTCGTTGAAAACATCCACACACGTATTTTTTCAATAGTATGAAAATAGGTACAATAATTATATATGGGTATATATATCTAACAACACACTCTCACATTGATAAAGCTATAGAAAAAGTTGCAGTGTCTGTATTCTTAGAAATTTTTAAGTACCTAATACATTTTTGGCACCGAACATTTTCTATTACTTTACTGACCCAAAATATGTTCTGCTAGATATTTGCACAGTGTTTTGAGGAATTGCCACCTCAAACTTCTTTGAGGAAAAAAGAGACAACAACTCCATGCACTGAACAATAATCTAACAAAATAATGAAAGAATTAAAATTCGTATTGAATCATTTCATTCAGTTCCATCTCGAATTCTCGAGGCTCATACATATTTGAGGAAAGGCAATAATAATCTAGAGATTCAATAAAATACATGTGCAAGTGTTAAAATTAGAAATTTGGTCCATAAGTTTCAATTTGATGATTTTTTGTTTTTTTTTTTCATTTCGGCGGATTCCTATTCGGGGTGCTAATATAAACTGGTCAACATTGATAACGTCGTGCTCCAAAATATAGCCTGAATTCAAAGTAGAATAACTCACGAATTTCCTCACCAATTTGAAATCGGTTTTCACCGATGATTAGCCTAATCTCTTGACGGTTTGTTCTGGCAATATGAAACTTCTGTTATTTCAGATAACATTGCTACAGGGTGATAATTGAATGGGTGTGAAATTGCATCGTGGTCGTCACCTTACCGTTTGAACAGATTTTTTTTTTAAATTTTTTTTCTCACCTGTATCCTCTTGATTGATGCTTTCTCTTGGAACGTTTTCGGAATTTTCAAATTCTTAGCTTTGATAATCGCGTTATGAACATTCATTCAGAACTATGCATATTTTCAAAGATTAATTGAATGAAATTGAAAGTTAGAGTTCTTCTCCGAAGAATCAACGTTGTATGTATAGTCGTCGGAAATGTGATCGTGTTCGAACACAGAAAATTCTGAAAAAATCTATTCAAAGTAATACAAGAATGATGGAATGGAGAATAACGTAGTCTCCAGTAGATGAAACATAATTTTCTCTGTGTTACTAGTGGAATAATGGAGTGTTACTTCAGCGTACGTTACTTCGTCATGAGGATGTCTGGTGTCTGACCTCGAAATGGTTTTGTACTGTATTTATACATTTCACAAATTTCGACAATGATCGACACTATATCTCTTTTTCGGAACATAGCGATTTTCATCACGTTTGAACATAATCCTTCTTCATCCTGGGAAAATCTGGACATATTTTTTATCGCACCTTGTATATCCATCGTCAAGAATAAATATGAATTTCATACTTCTGGAACTACAATCGTAATTTTTTGAATTTTATAATTTATCATAACAAAAATGCATCATTTCGATTAAAATTGCGTACTTTCATTATAATATGACCTTCGATCCAAGAAATTACAAAACCATTTCGAGGTCAGACACCAGACATCCTCATGACGAAGTAACACTCCATTATTCCACTAGTAACACAGAGAAAATTAAGATTCATCTACTGAAGACTACGTTATTCTCCATTCCATCATTCAGGATTTCTTGTATCACTTTGTATAGACTTTTTCAGAATTTTCTGTGTTCGAACACGATCACATATCCGACGATTATACATACAACGTTGATTCTTCGGAGAAGAATTCCAACTTTCAATTTCATTCAATTAATCGTCGAAAAAATGCATCATTCTGAATGAATATTCATAACACGATAACACGATTATCAAAGCTCAGAATTTGAAAATTCCAAAAACGTTTCGAGAAAAAGCATCAATCAAGAGGATACAGGTGAGAAAAAAAATCAAAAAAATTATCTGTTCAAACGGTAAGGTGACGACCACGATGCAATTTTACACCCATTCAACTATCACCCTGTAGCAATGTTATCTGAAATTACAGAAGTTTAATATTGCCAAAACAAACTGTCAAGAGATTAGGCTAATCATCGGTGAAAACCGATTTCAAATTGGTGAGGAAATTAGTGAATTATTCTACTTTGAATTTATGCTATATTTTGGAGCACGACGTTATCAATGTTGACCAGTTTAGTAGGTAAGGTATTACACAATTTGAAGAGTTAGGTACTTAGCTGTAAAACAATCAATCAAGATTTTTACAAATTCAATATATGTGTATATACATTGACGTGATCTGTGTGGTTTGACTATCATAGGTACTACTTTCTATGAGTGGGCACGTATCTTTATAATTAGTTCCATTCATGAGATCGTTCGAAAGCATCAATCGAGTTTTTGTAAACTGTCAACATCTTAATATCTTGTTGTTATTACAATTATCGAAATATGTTTTTGAAGCGTCAACAGTTCATAAGCACCCGTAACAATAAATCTTCAATTAATTGTTGAGTTATGGTTTCTAAAAAGAGGACAAAACTGTCGTCCGCAAATAAATTTCAGGGTAAATTTATGAACAGAAAATTTAGGTATACCTATACCTACCTCGCTATACCTATACCTAATTATTATATGGAGAAATACCTACATAACATATAATAACATGCATGACTAAGAGGTTCCTATATATACATGTTGTAGATATATCATATGCAGAGAAATGTACAATGAAACGGCCAGTGCTGTTACTTCTGAATCCTTCGAGATTAGATATCGAAAATTGGTTAGTAGCAATTATAGGTACCTAATAGAACAATTTTTTTCTACTACTGCTATGAAAAGTAGCGCATTTCTCATGGCTTACTTAGTTTCAAAACCATGTATTGCTCATACTGTGAGAAATATTTTTTCTCACGGCACTTAACCAAAACTTAATTGGCTGCTGTTCAGCTTTGAATAGTTGTCACAACTGTCAGAAGAAGTTTTTTAAATTCTTTAGGGTAGTTCTCATTAGTGCTTTTGATAGAAATCGCATTTTCCATCAAATATTGTTCCAACAATTCATAATAAATAATTTGATGTATATACCGAGATGTGACGATTTCGATAAATACACCGCCAGAGACAGAGATAATGGAGAAAGCTGCGAATAGAAAGTTGGATTTGTTTCAAGAAAAAAGTATGGATTGACATTTATGAAAAATTTATGGAATCTAGAAAAAATATAGAAATAAAATCTTTTTCGGAAAGTGTATTTTTTTTAAATACTTTGAGGAACTAGGATAGGCGTCTACTCTTTGGTCACAATATTCAATGTGGCATAGTGCCACATTATGAAATGAATACCAATAAGTTACATTACTTGGATTCTTTGGATAAGTGCAGTTGTAGAAAAAGTATAGTGCGCCACATGTGGGGAGAAGTACATTTCTCACACTCACTCTCACTGTTTGCATCACCCGCCCTTCAGGCTCGTGACACAAACTTTCACAATCGTGAGAAAAGGTGAACTTTCCCCACTTGTTGCGCAATATACTATTGTTTTATCACTTTCGGTTTCACCGGAAACGACCAAAACTTTTGATTTTCAATTGGGACACCCTGTATTTTATTCCATAATCATGACGAATTCAACAGTTCCGGGTTTCATATAGGGTTATTTCAAACGATCACGAATATATTTTCGTACGAAGTATTCAAATGCACAGTGTGTGTGAGAACGCGATTGTGAAGATACAGTTTTTTTTATTTTTCATGCACTTCTCTGTATATATAGGTAGATAAAACGGGGATTCACTAGCTAAGATTTTACTCACATAATTTCAACCTATACAAGGTGTCCTATAAGTTATGGATCAAAAGAAGTGGGGTGGAAGAGGGGGCCATTTGAAATCAAACTAACCATATAGGCCAGTGTAGCCTCGTGGTTAATGTTCTATGTTCTATCCACGTTGGATTACCGGTAGTGGGTTCGATTCCCACCACGACCAAATAAATTTTTCTGATGGCCTAAGAGAGTGTTTAGGATCACACATTAAAATAAGGTAAGATCCCCGTCATTCCTTGCTCGTACAAGTCTCTTGAAGACTTCTGAGGGTTGCTCGTAAGGGGGCAACCGAATGATGGATAAAAACAATTTTAGAACATTATATGTGGTTACCCAATTGTAGATGGTTTAGAAGTTATTCATTTTTTTCTGAAAAACACGACTTATTTGAAAAAAAAAACAAAATGCTGTTTTGGATAACCCTGTATGTTATACCATTTCGGAATCTGTATAAAATGGGCAACTTCTGCTTATAGTTGGTTATCATATCAAAAAATCAACTGAATTAAATATTTTATCCAACATTACAAAAGGATAACATTTTCGTAATTGATAGGAAATAAAAAACACAGGCCATAAAAAATATTCCTGGGGAATGGTACATCCATGCGGATAAAATTTGAAAAAGGAAAAATCTTAAATGTGACATGGTTTTATTGTGATTAATTTCTTTTATAAAAATGAAAAAAATTATAGTTTTTGAACCATCATCCACATTTATACGGTTGGTTTCATTGGAAATGACCCCCCTCCCCTACCACACCACTTCTTTTGATACATATGACTTATGGTACACCCTGTATATAGGTACCACACATTATTTCAAAACACATATTTCCGGATTACCTATATTTCCTCTATAAACTATGACATTCAAGTTGAAGGAATTGTAGAGTATATAATATTAACATTTTATAGTAGGTAGGGATTTTTTACTGATAACATTCTAAAAAACCAAAAGTCCTATTCATATTTATTGGGAAAAAAACCATTTCAGGTATACTAGTAGGTGTAAAGCTGATTCACCATAAATGTCCCCCCCTCTAGCTCAGTTATTTTTGAATCGATTTCAAAATCTGAAATATCTCAAATGATTTTCGATAAAGTTTTTTTTCCCTACATCAGAAAATACAGGGTGCTCGGAACAAACGATCTACATGGTACTATATGATTTTTTTATATGGAACACCCTATTTTTCATTGTATTTTCAGATTCTTTCTGAAGAGCTGATTTGATCGATGTATCTATCACACTTGGGGTCTAGCGGGAATGATTACAGAGATATAGGGTGTTCGAAATCGAGATTTTTCAACTTTAGGATTTTTTTGAGACGAAACTATTCATTATCGGTCAAAACGGCTTTCATATTCGTATCTTAACTTTTGATTTACTATCTACTGACATTTAATAGTTGGAACAGATACAGGGTGATCGGAATTCTGAATCTTGAACCACCCTGTAAATGTTCCAATTAAATGTCAGTAGACAGTAAATCAAAAGTTAAGATGGGCATAAAAGCCGTTTTGACCAATAATGAATAGTTTCGACACAAAAAATCCTGAAGTTGAAAAATCTCGATTTTGAACACCCTATATCTCTGTAATCGTTCCCGCTAGACCCCAAGTGTGATACATTGATGGAATCAGCTCTTCAGGAAGAATATAAAAATACAATGAAATACAAGGTGTTCCATTCGAAAAAATCAAGTAGTACTCTGTAGGTCGTTTGTTCCGAGCACCCTGTATTTTCTGATGCAACGGGAAAAAAAATTCTGAAAAATCATTTTAGATTATTTTTCAAATTTTTAAATCGGTTCAAAAATAAGTGAGCTAGAGGGGGGACATTTATGGTGAATCACCCTGTACCTATACATAATGTCCTATACCTACCTATCCTCGCAATTTCTATGCATATCCCCAAAAATGATCGAATTAATCATAAATCTGTTATTACCCTGTATGAGCAAATGCATTGTCTGCTAAATAGAGAGAAAAAAATCTAGTGAGCTGTAACTATATACTACAACACAGGTCACTAGATTTTTCTCTAATTAGCAGACAATTAGTAAATGCATTACATTTTTTTTACTAGTTGGTTTTCCGAAAATCAATCGAAATTGCTAGTTGACAACACGCTTCCGTCGCTTTCTAGCATAATCTTCGAAATTCTAAAAACGCTGAAATATGTACATGCACCTCGACATGCACAAAGTTCACAGAAATAGTATATTATTCCTTTTATACTAAAATAGGGAGAAGTTTGGGGAGTAGTTGGATTTATTATTATTCTGTAACCTTTGCCTATAATAGTGCCTTGGCTGAAGCACCTACATTCAATTTTTTAGTGTGCCAAAAAAGTTTTCAACTTGTTAACCAGTCGATTTTATCTCGAGGTTGTGTAAGCTAAAATCTAATATTTTTCCCGTGTATCACAGTAAAAAATAAGGTAATTTTGCACTTATCATGCGATGGATTTTTTTTCGAAAATTTTTTTTTGGTACTTGTGTATTTTTGTCTGAAAAACACGAATTTGATAATAAAAATGTGAACAAACCATTATTTATTGAGATATTTCTATAAAGTTACAAATTTCACCTTCTTTTCCGCCTGTCTTCTGGATCATATTTAGAACAATTTGTCCTTCTTTTTCCATCATTGGACAATTTATATATATCACACAATGTTGGCCACATTTTTTTATTATATGAGTCAACTAGAAATAAAGAAATTCCAAAGCAATCTATTGACATTCGACATTCGACATCTCGTATTTGGATTGCCTATGGATTAAATGGCCGTCATCTGGTATGCTTGCTCACTAAATAGGAAAAACTCACCATAAAAATCATATGTCTTGTTGAATTTTCTGTATAAAAATATGTCAGTGAAGTACATCATGAGTATACAAAGTGTCCAATGACAAAATAAGAAGAGCAAGTACCTGTAAATGCATCCAACGCAAGGGGAAAAAGGAGTCGAAATTTCGAACTTTTTTTTGAAATATCTCGATCGCATGCTAAATGCAGTTTTACCGCACAATTTATCCAGAGTGCGCGAAAAAAATCATCAGGTGATTCTTTCTCATATTTAGGTAATCGGCAATTTTTTTCGCTGATAAACGAGGTTTGTTGGTCACGTGTGGGTCAATTCGGCTTCTGTATTGGTAGAGCAAGTCCGATAAAATATCACTAGAATACAGAAGAAACCGTGAAAATGGTCGATTCTGATTGGTTCTCGAGATCTAGAGTAGAATAGTCATTAGGAAGAATTTTATCCTTGTGTTTCAACTGGTGGTGAAAATCGGTAGGTGTAGGAAAATTTTAAATTAAAATCAGGCTAGATTTCGTCAAAATTAAGTCTTAATGGTATACGGCCTAACTTCTGAAATTTTAGTTCATTAGAAAGTGGTCTGGTGAGAGTGGTGAGGAATACATCAGTTCAAATATCACCCACTTGAATTTGCATTCCAAAAAATATAGATACCTTACAAAAACACTTGATCAAAAGTCGATAATGATTTTACAGGGGTGGCTAGAATTTTTCAAGGTACATATAAATATGAACTTTGAATCGGAGTAACGTCCCAAAACTGGGAAGCAAATCGTTCCACATACACTTGCCCATGTATTTTTTTACTTAGACTTTTTTATCATGTCATATTCGGAACATAGATGTTGCACTGATTAATTGTGCTGATTACAAAATGACGCATGTGCCACCATTCATCACCGAAAGGAACATAGGAGTGCCTGCCCCTAGGCCTCCATCTGTCTTTTCTTGCTCGTTTTGTTCGTACTCGCAGTCGAAGTAGTGGCTTTGACAGTCAAAACACCTAAAAACAATACCGAACATTTTAAATAACTACTGAGATGTACACATCAGGATGCATTTCCACAAAGTTATCCCAATGGATTAGGGGAGCATGCTTCAGACATCAATAAGAGTGCCCATCATCCGCCAGGAGTAAAATAGTCGTGGGGATGATGATGAGGATATTTCATGGTATAATAATGATCGAGGCATAATCATTATTAAGAGGCTATATTTTGACTAATTAACAAAAATTTGTATAATTTACTTCAATATGACTACCATAATATGTAATATTCCTTCAAATTTTGAATTGACTATGTAATATTCCCATCCCCATCCCTACGGATATCTTATTCCTGGCTGATGATGGACACTCTTGATGTCCGAAACATGCCCCCCTAATCCATAAGGAGAGGCCAGAGAATCTCTCATAAGATGAAAGATGCTGGTTGGCTGACTATGGAAAACAGGAGACTTCATCAGACCTCTAACCTCTTTCATAGAATTATCATCAGTAAAAAACCTTCCTATCTCCATAAAAAAATTGTTTTCCGTACGGCGACGTTCACAATGTGAATATTAGGTTAAGAGGAATACTGTCTCCTCCCCCTTTCAAAACAGAACTTTTCCGAAGATGCTTCAGTTATCAAATATGCCATATTTACAATAATCAGCAGTGTTTCATAAATTCAAAACGAATATATTTTCACATCTGTTCAATTCAAATCAATAACACATTTAGACTTCCTATTATGTTCCAATTTGTGTATCAGTTATTATCATGTTATCATCTATATGATACTATCTTTTCACTTTTTCTAATCTCTTCCTTTGTTGTTCCTACATGTTGAATTGAGGTATTTGAGGGTTAGGTGGTAGAGCAATTCAGTGGACGGAGTCATCTAGAAACTGGATTGAACTTCGCCCTTTGCTTCTGAAAATTATTATCCACCCATAGTTTATATATTATTTTCCATTCAGAAGTAATAAAGACGTTTATTATTATTATTATTACTATTATCAAACGTTGTGGATATGATTTTGAGTTTGCCTGACATTAACTATTCTACTCCATACTTTGAGATATGGATGTCCAAGTAAACTAAGTAAACTGCGCTCTATTTTCGTCAAACACAACATTTTAATCACCCCTGTATCTCAGCTATCTTTCAACTTATATAATAAGTGAGAAAAAATGAAATGTGCTGTCCTCATTTTTTTCATCTCTTGGAGCGCACGAGAGGTATTCTATAATGTTTTTCGAATAAAACACTCCGTATATTTTCAATATTGAAAACATTAATGCTCCGCTCTTAACACTTATACAATATTTTGAGAATTAGCTCTGATGTATATTTGAGATATTTCCAGTTTTTTCGTAGGGTTTTTAATGATAAGCCTTGTGAATATGCAGCACATTTTCCATATCGCAAATTTTCATATTTACTTTGTTGCTGCTTTCATACAATTGCATATAATAATAGAGGAAATGAAATATTTGAATACTAACCTGCATTGGTCCGACATCTTACAAGTGATTCCAAATTGTTTTGCGACGGCTCTGTACAGTTCCTTGCTGGATTTGTGCATTATTTCTGGCCCTCTGACAGTGTTTGTCGGAGTAGACGCATCACTTTTTGCTTTTTGACGAGTCTACAAAAAAACTAAATTATTATGAAAACATATATGATTACAATGTTTAGTCACGAAAGTATGAAAAACTACCAATCGAGATGTGATTGAAATTTCACCATAGGCACAGAGGATATAGACAATTAGCTATACCGGGTGACACAGGGTATCGGGCCACCCCTGTAACTTCTGCACTCGTCAACGGATTTGTCTGAAATTCGGTACAGTTATATAAGCAATTATTTCGGATTTGATCACATTACAATCCAATATGGCGGACTTCCGGTATTTCCGGAAATGCCAGCAAATTTGTTTTTTCAAATGAAACACCCTGTATATTTTTACATATTCAAGTTCAACAGGTCGAAACAAGTGCAATCTCTATTTCAAATGTCATTTTTTCGAAAAAATTTAAATTAAAATCGTTTTTTCATTTTACCTCGTGGATAAATGAGATGTGGTCAAGACTATTCACAATGAGTCACACATAACAGAGGAACATAATTTTTTCTGCAAAATTATTTTTTGTGTCACTTATCCAGGAATCAATTCAGCCACATAACTTTTTGATCAAAAATTATTTTTTTTCAAATGGAACCCCTATGGGCCACCTACCCGTCTCTCTAGAACATACATTAAGGAACAAAATGACATATCATTTTTGTTTTTTGGTGCAGTAACAAATTGTATACATTCAAAAATCAACAACTAGTTTATGAATTTCCTTGCAGTTAGAATAATTAGTCAACTAGGTAGGCTGTGGAATAAATGACATTTGACATCAAGATTGCACTTGTTTTGACCTCTTGAACTTGAATATGTAAAAATATACAGGGTGTTCCATTTGAAAAAACAAAATTGCTGGCATTTCCAGAAAAACCGGAAGTCCGCCATATTGGATTGTAATGTGATCAAATCCGAAATAGTTGATTATATAACTGTACCGAATTTCAGAAAAATCCGTTGACGAATGCAGAAGTTACAGAGGTGGCCCGATAACCTGGAGGTGGCCCGATAACCTGTGTCACCCGGTATATAAGTATAGAGAGTGTCTATGAATCTGTTAGAAAAGTCATAACAAATAGGTACTTCAATATTAGGGGAATGAAAATGAGATTCATTATAGGTATAAATCTGGGTATAAATGATATTTTAAGAGGAGAGTTTCTTCATCTTTATCAATCTTCGGTCAATTCCGGTTTTACCGGAAATGGCTCTGGTTTTGAATTTCTACATTAAATATCCTGTATATTATAACATTTTTAGATGTCTGAGAATATTCTGTGATATTTTCATAAGTTTTAAAGCCTACTCTATTTCTTTAGTTACTCTCAATATTGCACAATACTAAGGATACATTTTATTGTTTGCTCATAAAGCTAATGTCACTGTCATAACTCAAATAAGTGATGAGTATTTTGGGTTCCAAAGAATCCAAAGAAGACTTAATGAGAATAACAGCAAAATTTTATGCATCATGGCTATCCATGGCACACTTGACAAAACTAAGTAGATCATTATCCGTACCATCACAGTTTAGAGAATTTCTCTAAACTGTAGTACAATTCTCCTTAGTATACCTAATATTCAATTATCTGTATTCTCATTTTTATTCAAATATTGAAAGTTACTCTAGAAAAATTGAGTAGGCTTTAAAACTCTTGTCATAATATGATCCAGAAATTTCTGAGAATTCTGGTAATTTTACAATATTCAGGGTGTTCCATTAAAAAATTAATAAATCGTTTGAGACCATTGTTGTTCAAGGTGTAGTTAAAATTCTCATCTCATTAACAAATCACGAAATTTGGCGCCAATTACCGCACAGGAAAGTGCAATTTTTCAATCATTTTGCATAGATGCCGTTTGATAGAATGCAATGTTTTGTCTTTCCTTCGGGACATAAATAATATGTCATTTCGTTATCAAATGACGGTTGAAATTTGTAGCCAGCCCTTATCGGACTAATACACGTAAATAATAAATGAACGTTTCTATTTTAGTGAATACCAGACATAATTCACAGAATAAACATGAACTACTACTTTATCAATGATTTATTTTTAACAGAGTCAGTTGGAATATTATATAGAAACGACACAAAAATCCACGTCAAGATGTATTGGAAGTATTTTTTTAAATACATCATAGGAATTTCCTTTTATTCGCTTCAAGAGATATAAAAAAAGACGCGATGTGAATAATTCACATTGACAGTTGGACAAAAAAGGTTTGTATTTCGTGTATGAAATTCGTGCATGCATGGCACATTCGAGAGAATTTTTGAAAGTTAACACTCATGTGCCATCAAAAAACACTCAAAATAACTATATGAGATACAATCAGAACTGCACTTCAGGACTAGAAGAAGCTACTGAGGTGTGTTTTAAATTGCACTTCATTCACGAAAGCAGAAGAAATATTGAGAAGTGATTCACTATTTTCAGCCATATGGAAGTTTAAAAAAGCTATCGAGATGTTGTTGAGGTTGTCAAATCTTAATATTAATGAATGAAGTGAAACAAGTATGATTAAAATGTCAATCCCAGACAGCACCAGATATTCCATGAATCTCCCTATCATATTCCTTTTGGAATATTGGAATATTCTAGAAATAATCTGGAATATTCCGGAATATCTGTGGAATATTCTCCAAATATGCGAATGGGAATTCCTCAGATAATCATAGAATATACCCAAAAGAATATTCTATGTTGAATGTTCCTGGAATATTCCAATAAACATATTCTAAAATGAAAAAAAGTGACCTAAGTAGGGATCGAACTCGTGACCTCAAGACTATCAGAGCAACGCCTTGACCACTAGGCCAGTAATCGAATTGAATAATGTTATGCATATCAAGTTCTTGTGAGAGCATTGTTCGAAATCGGATCATAAACACTTTTTGTTTCAAAATCCCCTTACATCAAATTGATGTTCGATATACTTACATCTCTGAAATAATAAATGGTATTTATGTGTTGAGAAACATAGGAATATTCATGGAATATTTCATGAATATACACCACAGAATATTCAGTTGAGAATATTTCATGAATATACCGCACAGAATATTCAGTTGGGTATATTTCATGAATATACCGCACAGAATATTCAGTTAAGTATATTTCATGAATATACAACAGAGAATATTCAGTTGGGGATATTCCTGGAAGATTCATACCTGAATATTCCCTGAGCATGTCCGACTATTCACTTTGGAATATTCCTTTTAGATGTTCCTGAGGCATGTATATATTCTAGGAATAAGCGATGAATATTCGGAATATACTCCTCCTTTTTAGCATATTTAGAGAATATTCTATGAATATCCAGTGCTGTCTGGGTAATTTAGTCATGGAAGTATTATAAACTACCAATCGTAAGTGAAGTTGCACTAAAGGCGCATCGCTAGAAAATTAACCATATAGATACTAGATAGGTATTTTGATGTATGATAAAATGCCACTTTAGTCACGACTTTTCGCTCACCTCCTCCAACACTCGCTCGTAGGAGGGCGGCGGGCTGTTGGACGCGACGTCCAATTCCCCCCCGCCGTCCTCCAGGATGGGGGGCGCGGCCGCGTGGAGGCGGGGGGGCGCCCCACCCCCGCCCCCCTCCTTGTCGTTGTCGCCGTCGGCAGGGGTCTCCACCGAGCTGCTCCTCGACGAGGAGTTCGATTTCGACATCCTGCTCAGGTTCAGCCTGAACGGCGCCAGCTTGACGGCGTTGGATCAGTGCTGATCCGCTGGCATGGCGGTAGCTGAGAACAGTATACTTTTAGGTTTATTAATTTCATACCAACTCGAGAATGCGTCTGGAAATCACCGTTACTTCAATATTTCACGGAGAAAAAATTTCACTAACCATAAAAGTGAATATTTAATAGTGGTAATAAAAACTTGTATTCTATTTGGGGCAAGGAAACAAGTTGATAATCACAAGAATATTTGTGTTCTTAAAAATGTGCACCTACATCTACTAACCTGTTCCAGTGAATTTCAGATTATTAACCATTAGAGAACACATCACTTGTCATTAGTGACTTATTCATCACTCATCATTAGTGACTTATTCATTTGCGATTAGTGACTTTTTTATTTGTCATTAGTGACTTGTTTACTCGTCATCAGTGACTTATTCACTTGTCATTAGTAGGTACTATAAACAATTACGCCCTCGAGCTACAAATCGCACCTTGCAAAAAATCTTGCGTTTCTGTCCCTTGATG
Source organism: Phaedon cochleariae (assembly GCA_918026855.4). NCBI lineage: Eukaryota > Metazoa > Arthropoda > Insecta > Coleoptera > Chrysomelidae > Phaedon > Phaedon cochleariae. Next base: position 76,229,052 of record OU896707.1, on the reverse strand, counting down.
TATAATATACTATTTCACCACTAGAAATACATTGGCTGAAGCCTCGGGATATAATCTTGTTCCCTGGGTAATACTGATATATTATTTACTACCTTATTGGTGTATAAATAACTATTATACAGCTCTACTTTAAGTGATATGAATATAAATAACGGAAACAAACTATCAAAATCGTTAATTGAAATGTTAGAATTGTCTCAATATACCTAATCATTTTGTAGTATAAGAAAAAATCAGTCGATTGGCCCCAAAATGACACTGCATTTAAAATTTCACTATTAAAGGCACCTAAAAGAGGAATTCAATCGCGGTAGTCAGTGACACATTTGTTCGAAATGTGAGAATATAAAAAGAAGTATCAATCATCCGGCATTAGTAGGTGATAGAAAAATACCGATAGGTAACAACTATATTTTCAACCTAGTTATGAAATTCAAATTATCGTTGCCCTCCAAAAAAGATAAATCGATTCCTCCATGATTTCCACACGTTTAATGTTCCCCAACTCGCATACAATATCAAATTACTCGAATTCCTAATCACGTTTTGTAACACTGTACTCATGTATTGATCTGCCCTCATAGCGGGGGTGTTTTTCCGTCCACTGTAATGGAAATATACCCCGTCGAAACGCCGAAATATATGGACAATCTAGCACACTAACTAACAAACACAAAGAAAAATGAATTGATCTGTAGTCATCGACTTCCTAGATAGCTTGATCTTGATATCGTTTATCATTCGCACAAAAATAGCGGCATCAAGGGTATGGGAGCATAGAGAAATCGTACTTACTTGTTGTAAATCTTGTTTCTGTCTAAATTTCGATGTTCGGGATTTGATAGTTCACATTGCTGTGTTCTTTTCTATGGGTTTCTTGACGATCGGTTTTTTTTTTCGGAAAAATACGTCAGAGGCGAGCATTCACTCTTCACGGTTTTGTTTTTCTTTGACATTTCGTCAGCGCTGTTGTCCGATTTCGTCCTGATCCTGCGCGGAATTCGTGTAGTAGAGGATCCGAAGTAAGGAAGGTCGATCTTCATCTTTCTGATTATTGGATGAAAATTATTCATAAGTAATTTTGCATGTTGAATATTATAATAAAATGGGTGGCCTGAAAAAATCCTCACCAGGCTTTAATCAATAAAAAATTCAAAAATCATTTTTTTCAGTTCCTATATACCTATATATAGTTGTGAAATGAAAAACTGTTACACGGTTCCGTAAGTACAAAGCCTATATAAACATAAAAATAAGCGCTTTATTATTATTGCCCGCAAAAAGTCAGTCCAGAATGACGCTTTTAGAATTTAAAAATAGTATATTGTGCAACAAGTGGGAAAAGTGCTTTTCCCCACATGTTGCACACTATACTTTTTCTACAACTGCACTTATTATTCAAAGAATTCGAGTAATGTAACTTATTGGTATTCCTTTTATAATGTGGCACTATGCCACATTGAATATTGTGACCAAAGAGTAGACGCCATTCCAAGTTCCTCAAAGTATTACAAAAAAGTACACTTTCCGAAAAAAATTTCATTTCTGTATTTTTTTGGATTCCATAAATTTTTGGTACCAATATGCCAATTCATACTTTTTTCTTGAAATTTTCGGAAACAAATTCAATTTTCGCAGCTTTTTCGATTATCTCTGTCTGGCGGTGTAATTATCAAAATCGTCACATCTCGGTATACAGTGTGTCCCACTTACCATGCTCGCCATGGGTATCTTTTTAACGGTGAGAGATACGAGGTCGGTTAAATGACACCAAATGTGGAGTTTGTCAAGGCCAACTATAATGTGAACAAATATTTTGATTAAATCTATTCGTTTTTGTTTTATACGCAAAAAACGGATTTTGATCATTTTCATGTCTCCTCCGTAACTTCTTCATTTATGAAAATATTCAAAAAGGAATTTCACATTCTCATGGCAGTTTTTCAAAGTGATTTCGAAAAAAATATGAAATTCTTCTAGAATTTGAGATATCAGCACCAACTTTAGTTTTTCAAATGTAGGTCATAGCTCACTATAAGTTAGTTACAAATAACTTTTTTTTCTCTTTCAGATGATGTGTCGCAGTAATAGTTTTGTGTTGATAACAACGGAGTTATCGTCATTTATACAAAAACAAAAAAATATTTGGAAGCCGCCATCTTGAATTTATAAATTTTAACAAAAAAATTATGATCTCCGACCTCAAAAACCCCTACTTACCAATTTTGAATGGAATCGGACCAAATCTTGTCCGCCATCTTGGAGCAGCCATTTTTTTTTATTTCAACAAAAATTCCATAATGTATTGTCATCAAAATTATGAACACCTGCCAAATTCCGAGTTAATCGGAGTTATGGAATTTTTGTTGAAATTTTATACATATTGAAGTCCTTTCCAGATTCTCAAGCAAACAGATAGGCAGATATTCACCTTTATGTCTCTATGGAAACACGACAGGTACCCTTACGAGGGGAGGGTATCAACTTTGGCGTTCGTAAAGCCTCTCTACAAAGGAGGGTGTCGCCTTCAAGAAATAGGTATAAACAGTGGTTTTATACCAGTTTTTTCCAAATTATTTGTGCACTTCAGGAAAGCACAGTCGTTGTTAAAATGAAGCTGTGCTCTTTGAAGGATGAACTTATGATTTCTTCCATGGATGTGGATTATAATGAATGATATATTGCGCAATCAGAGGAGCACAATACTAATCCAAGTTTTTTTTTCAGGATATTCCAGGAGCAACGTGAACTATGTCAGATGTCTCATCATCTGAGATCCTGTACTCACAAGGAATCTATCATCATTCAGGACAATTCACTTAGGAGCTCAACATTTGTCAGGCAGATTAATAGAATATGGAGATGTTCAATAAGATAAGTATTCATGAACATTGAATTTAAATAGAGATCGTATATTCATTCTTCTTCGAACATTTCTTCATGAAAAACGACTTTTATCGATCATTCAATCAAACAGTCGAAAAATAAGTCGACATTGTGAGTGTATGGAATCACGTCAGGTACCCTTACGAGGGGAGTGTATCAACTTTGGCGTTCGTAATGCCTCTCTACAAAGGAGGGTGTCGCCTTCAAGAGTTAGGTATAAACAGTGGTTTTATACCAGTTTTTTCCAAATTATTTGTGCACTTCAGGAAAGCACAGTCGTTGTTAAAATGAAGCTGTGCTCTTTGAAGGATGAACTTATGATTTCTTCCATGGATGTTGATTATAATGAATGATATATTGCGCAATCAGAGGAGCACAATACTAATCCAAGTTTTTTTTTTCAGGATATTCCAGGAGCAACGTGAACTATGTCAGATGTCTCATCATCTGAGATCCTGTACTCACAAGGAATCTATCATCATTCAGGACAATTCGTTTAGGAGCTCAACATTTGTCAGGCAGATTAATAGAATATGGAGATGTTCAATTAGATAAGTATATATTCATGAACATTGAATTTAAATAGAGATCACATATTCATTCTTCTTCGAACATTTCTTCATGAAAAACTACTTTTATCGATCATTCAATCAAACAGTCGAAAAATAAGTCGACATTGTGAGTGTATGGAATCACGTCAGGTACCCTTACGAGGGGAGTGTATCAACTTTGGCGTTCGTAATGCCTCTCTACAAAGGAGAGTGTCGCCTTCAAGAGTTAGGTATAAACAGTGGTTTTATACCAGTTTTTTCCAAATTATTTGTGCATTTCAGGAAAGCACAGTCGTTATTTCAATGGAGCTGTGGTCTATGAAGTGAACCTATGTATTCTTCAACAAATGTGGATTATTATTAATTCATTTATTGCGCAATTAGAGAAGCATGATCCTCATCTGGTTTTTTTTAGGATATTCCAGAAGCAATGTAAACTATGGCAGAAATCCCATCATTTCAGAACCATTACTCACAATCTTGATTTAAATGGACTAGGTTTCCGAATTCAATATGTCTTCTTATGGTTACTAGATTTTTATTATTGACTTAATACAGATTACAGACTAGTTATTCTTCAAATTAACAATCCTTACATTTTTGTATGTATCATTTCATTTTTATATCCTATCATACCAAACTATCTGAATATTTAATATGAGTATATGTACATCGTCCTAGTTTTTTATTCAACTAGGCAGTAAAGTGGACGATTTGATGCCATGGATGAGAACCAGGCATCAAATGTCACATCCCTGCCGAGTCGAAAGCCTAATGATTTTCCGAATTTCAGTAAATCATTGTTATAAAGTCAGTAAAGACTGCCTAGGCATTCAACAAAAACATTTTTAGTACTTAGACACTGAAGATGCTGCTAACTGCGTACTGCCTATTTTCAGGCAGTGCAATGGCAAATTTACTAACATTTGGAGAAGTTCATTGCATTAACTATTCGGACCTAATTAACTAATTAAGTAAGTCATCATTCACTGGAACATATTTTCAGCAATGATATGCAGGCAGAAAAATGTCATTAAAATGGCAGTAAAGTGGTTTGAAATAGTACCTACATTGTTTTATAAGGATCAAAGTGACACTTTGTTTGACAAGCGATATTTGCATTTGCGAGGCGGAACGACCGCGAAGCAGAGCACGCAAAATTTGCGAGTCAAACAGTGTCACTTTTGATGACATGAAAACATGCTATTTTTTCTGCAATCGAAATAATTGATATTTAATTATTGAAATATAAGTGGAAATACCAATATTTTGCGTCACTTGAGCATGTCAGTGTCCAACCTAGGAGTTCGACTTTAACTCCTAGACACTAAAAGTGTTGCCTAGCTACATATATGCTAATTATTTTATTGTGTCAGTAAGAGGAACGTCAACTTCAAGAGCTGATTTTGGATCATAAATGGACGACTTTTGAGCCGATTGCAGAAAAACGTGTTTTATACAGTAATACTCAGTAGTTGTGGGTAGGTAGCTATGAAAAAATTCTCACACTGTATTTTCATGTAAGTATAAGGCGAAGAGTAAGTTTTGTGAGTAGAAAGCTATTAGAAAATTGAGTATACCCATAATATGAATATCTACCGGGTTAACTAAAATTTTCATTTAAAATTGGTATCGTTGTGAACTTCGTTCCACTATTTATAGCTACATCTTCACCAAATCGTTTAGTGGTGGAAAATTACTAAATCACAATCAATAGATCCTTCATTGTTTTTATCACAGATATTTACAGAATGATTATAATTTAGCACTCGCAGTTTGGGATGTTCTCACAGAAACAACCTGGCGAACGCGACAAGCAGAATCGCAATTTCTGCTGCTTTCACTGGAGAACTTGAATTTTCGGCCATTATGGATGTGTATTTTTCCTCTTCTTTGAGTTCCAGGACTTCTTGGGGTGGAACTCCTCTGAAGATAGATTCATCTAATTAAAAAAAAAAACAGAAATTTTTTTTTTTTCAATTTGGAGTTATGAATGGCGTCGATATTATACAATGCTTATGTTCTATCAGAACACTATACAATGAAACAGTTCTATAAAGATGTCCATATAGTAAGAAACCCATATGCTGTATCACACTGATGCTTGTACGAACGTTCGTTATACAGGAATATTATATAAATATCTTTTTATGGAATCAAATTGGGTTTCCAAGCCAAAAAACTATAAAATTCGGTCTATGAATCAAATTCGAAGACGTGTGTTTGGTTTTTGGGTGCATGATAAATTGATATTCATCATACAGGGCGTGAAAAGAGAGACTCTATCACGAATCTGTCATTAGAGGTCTATAAAAATGACAAGTTTCCAGCGTTCAAGTTTGAACCCCATATATTTTATTTTCAAACTCCTAGCGTATGTGTTCAATAGATATAATTCAATGTTCGTCGTGGCATATAGCCAGGAAAGTAGTTGCTTTCTGTTGAATAAACTGAAAAAGAGTTGATTTCCTCATCACATAGAGAATTTTTAATGTACATAGCTTATCTGATAATATTCCTTTTCAACACGTGTGTTTGGATTTCATAGGAAACAATTGCATTCTCCATTTGGAGTTTATCGGTTTTAGAATACATTGGATATTATCAAGAAATTCGCGATGTGACTGTTTGATATGTTCGTCAATAAAAAGGGACGATTTGGGGTGGCGCTTGCAGCGCACTACAAAGTGGTGGGGATGAAAGCCTGGCCTGTCGGGACCCACATGGCGTACTATTTATTGACAATGAATTATTGGACGGGTGAGCAACGCAGCTACGAAGTTGAAGCCTGCTATCAAAATGTACTGCCAAAACAGTTGGAACCCCTGAAAATGTCGAATGGATCGACAAGAGATATCAAGAAATCCTCGTCGATCCCTTTCACTTTTCTATCGATACCCCCACGGGAAATGTTCTTCGGAAATCTCTGCTATCATCCCTTCACTAGCAATACCAGTCAGACGATCTAGACAAGTCCAGTCAGCACATCTTTTCGTTGTCAACCTCGAAAGATTTCGAACAGCACTTTATCAAAACTCCTTCATCGGAATTCATTGCCTGAGGAAGTATTCCCAACAACATACAATCCCCAGAAGTTCAAAAAAAATTCCAATACCTACCTCCTGTCCCTATCCTCCCTAGGACGCACGATGTTCTTTGAACATTATAGGGATTTCTGTTCGTGCGCTCCAAGCGATAAAAAAACAGGAATATCAGTTGGACCCCTCGGTCGGAAGACGACCTTACTGCCTACGATTTATCTTTGTGAGGATCCCTAATAATGAAGGCGTTTTTTGTATCTCTTGGAGCGCACGAAAGAAAATTCCTATGATCGTGCGTTTGTCGGAAGGTAGAATAGAGGAGGTAGGTGTTGGATTTTTTCAACTCTCGGGATTATAAGTTCTTGGGAATACTTCCATTGGTAAATAATATTCAAGGATGTGCTGACTGGTATTGCTATAGTGATGGAATTATAGCAGAGATTTCTGAGGAACATTTCTCGTGCAAGTATCTATTGAAAAACTAAAGGTCGCTGACTTTTCTAAGGTGTTTTAATAATGGGGTCAAAGAGTTAGTGAGCATCACCCATCAGGCGGATGGCTCTTCTCTGGATAGAATCTAAGAGCATCACCGTATGTTTGGGTGCTGAACCACATATGTGAGATCAGTATTTTAAAACTGGCCATATTTGTGCTTTGTAGATCATGAGAAGCTGATGAGGTGTGAAGTATATTTCCTCAGTAATCCACCATTTATCAGGCTTCCTGCCCGGAAAATGTGAAAATGTATTTTATACGAGTACCCTAGTATTTGGGTGCAAGACACTACCGTCTCTGTGGATGTAACTATTCCATACGAGTACTTTTTGCAAGACACTGCCGTGTCTTTGGATGTAGAAAGGTATTCAAAGGAATGAAACCAAACATTTGCAATTTTTCTTTTATTCAGAGAAAAAGCGCCCATCATGAATATTGTGATCAGAAATGGATTAAAACCATCAGATTATGCTATTGTCATCGTTCCTTGATAAGTGTGCAAAGTTCCAATTCAATTTGACGTTTTGAATTGGGTCAAAATCACGTTCGAAGATTCCGTAACATTCAAACATATACTTACCAAGATAATATATAAGCGTGTCAAAAATATCTCACCTTCAACAAACTCCTTTTCGGCTAACTGATTACCGACTATGAATTTCTTGTTGGTATAACTCTTCTCGCTAGCAACTACTTCGGAGTTCTCGTTGCCAACTTTGATGAACGACGTGATGGAGATTTCGAAAATTTTATTCGGATCCGCTGGGAGTTCCGATATGGCTCTTTTTCTTCTTCCATAACCGATTTGTCCATCGCTACATTCGATCTGAAAAATATACCAGGTAAAGGATATGGGTTAATATTTCTCTCCGCGGAGAGTGCATGGCATCACGCCAGGTACCCTTACGTGGGGAGGGTATCAACTTTGGCGTTCATAATGTCTTTCTGCGTAGGAGGTATAAACAGTGGTTTTATATCAGTTCTTTTCCAAATGTAATGTGAACTATGGAAAAGCAATAGAATTGCTTGTCAATGAATATGTGTTCTTAAAAATGTGAACCAAATTATATGTGTGATTGATTTAGAATGATATAATAATCACAACCTTTGGCTGCTTTGGAAGTAGGTGTATAAACTTGGGTGTACGTGAAGTTAAGTATTAACAGAAAAAAATCAATATTCATTTATATTTTTTTAGGAAATCTCAGGAATAGTCTCAAATATCACAGATTTGTCAGAATCATGGAATCCTTTTCTGCAAGAATAGCTAATTCATTTGTAGGACAGTTTACTCTGGAATTCTACTTCTCTGAACGCCTTCCTAGTTTATGGAGATATTCAAGATAAGTTTTTAGTAACATTAAATTTTTCATTCCTCAGATACAGATCATCATTATATTCTTTTTCAAGGACTTCTCCGGATAACAGCTGTTGTCAAGTTATTAAATGTTAATCAGTTATTCTCCAAATTCATTGTGAACAGCCTTCCTAGATTATGGAGATCTTCATGATACGTTTTTATCAATATCAAATTCTTTAGTCCTCAGATACATCTCATAATTCAATTCTTCTTCAAACACTTCTCCGGATCTAAAACAGCTCTTGTCAAGTTATTGAATAATATTAAATGAACGGTCACAAAATTAACAGACTGTAAGGGTATGGAATCACGCCAGGTACCCTTACGAGGGAAGTGTATCAACTTTGGCATTCGTAATGCCTCTCTACAAAGCAGGGTGTCGCCTTCAAGAGTTAGGTATAAACAGTGGTTTTATATCAGTTCTTATCCAAATTCAATGTGACATTCACAGTGAAATTCACAGTGAAATTCACAGTGAAATTCACAGTGAAATTCACAGTGAAATTCACAGTGAAATTCACAGTGAAATTCACAGAACTATAATGATTGAAATTATTACAACGGGGCCTCATAATGTTGGTCCCTGGGTAATAATGATATTCTTAACTACCTTGATGTATAAATAACTATTCTTACCCCCTTGCATTTGTCTAGACAGACGTTGACGGTTCCTTTGAACTGGACGTATGTCGATTCCGGAAATTTGAATGCTCGAAATTTGGCTGATAAGAAGTCACCGTCTACAGTGTTGAAGTTTTCGAAAAGGTAGGGGTCCACAGAACATCTGAAAAACAAAAATATCCAAATCATTTCTCGCACATCAGAGGCCTGTTCGTTTGTCATGATCATCCTTCTAAAAAGTGACGTGAGCCATGTTTGATGTTCGTTTGTTTCGAGCAATTGATGATTGAGTGTTTTTGCCATAGATCACTTGAAGCAATACATCTATTTGCTCCGCGAATTTTCAGAGAGCATAAGAATCAAATCAGATTGATCAAGTTGGATGACGAATGAAAACAAATAAAATGGCGTAAAAGGCAACAATAATGTATAAATATGGCAAAAAAGAGAAAATTGTTAACATTGCCGAGGTAATAGACGCGAATCCAGACATCATCCTCGAATACTGCCAACGGTTTTATCATTTTATCAATCGAAAGCGAATCGAAACAAATTTGGAAATCACTCAGATTAAGCTGTGTTCAGAAATGATTTGTGCCACTGCTTTCTGTTGAGCAACAGATTAATGCTCTACTGCCTACTGGAATAAAAATCAAATCAGTGACGTCAGATTACGGGATCTTCATGATTTTTTGAGCATGTTGAGCTTTTTAAACAAATTGGCATCCAGAGGTAACTCTAGAATATTAAAATTGTAAATAGTTAACTTTGGTATGCAACTCTTTTCAATCTATTTGGAACTTCATCAACTTCAATATACAGGGTATTTCCAAAATTGGAACAGTAAATCAAATGAATAAAGACACGATAAATCAAAAAAATCGCGCTAACATATTTTGATACTTGCGATCTCGTCGAAAGCAAACGCATGGGAGCTCAATATATTATCTCCCAAACTGCAAATGCCAGTAAAAGTATAATTTTTAATGCATGCTGTCAGTGTATTAAATGCCATTTCATGTCACTGGTTTCAATAGTAAAATACTTTTAGCCGTAGTGCTTAAAGTGATTTAATTTTATGAGAAAATACAAAAACATAATTCAAAATGAAGTGTTCATTCGATTAAAGATAAAATTTTTAGTTTGTAGAGATTCGAAAAACGCATGCTAAGACTAAAGCAAATGCAATGTTGCCACTATTTTTTCTTTCCCATCAAAAGTTGTCATATTTACTGCTTGAATATATTTTTTAAAGTTACATTGTGAGGAAAACACCAGTTGTCCTAAAGTAAAACCCAAGTCACAAAGTTATCCTGGTTCACCGTATTTTCGTTTTCTTACCCATTATAAATGATAGTTTCCTCTTGTGCCTTAGTGTCCGTGACTTGCATGTGAGTGACTAGAAGACCGTATATCGGCGCCGAAACTTTGTCCAGGAAAATCTCCATCTGTAGGGGGGTGCCAGGGGAAACGTTCAGTTCGCCGGTAACCAATTTTCCGGATTGTCTGACGCCAACGCCCAGTATAGGCTCGGGGGCTCTCCCTATCGTGTCGTTAGTCGTCAATATCTCGATTTCCCTGCAAACAAATTGGAATTTATCAATATTTTGACACTGATTGATCCGAATTAAATGAAACTGATAATATGGTTATTTTTTCTGTGACGGGAAAAAAGTATAGGTCGCGTGCATAATGACCGACCCTGGAGGCAAAATATTGAAACACAACCTCATTCTTCTGTGAATTATTGAAACACAACCTCACTTTTTTATTTGGTTACAGAAGAATCAAAGGATTAAAATAGTTTTTCACAATATTTTGGCATACGAATCGTGTTTTTGGCGCTATTCATTAATTCGAGCATGCCTTCGCATTGTGCTGTTGTACAATGCACAAAAAATGCAGCAAGAGACTAAAGAATATGATTTTTTCCGGTAAATAGTAATCTCACATAGTTATCATTATGAAATGTTGTCATTCCTTATTAAAATTCCTTCTGCCTTCTGCCACTTATGCAATACAAGCTAATACTGCTAATAGATTGAAAATGTCTACAACACACACGATCGTCAGCATGTCAAACCAGTCCTCCGGATTGATTGCATGAATCATCTTACATGAATCCAATCTTCTTGCATTGTTTCAGAAACTTCAGGTGTATTTCTATTAGCTCCTATCGCAGAAGGAATTCCGATGAGAAATCAGAGAAATTACCAAACTTCAAAAATGAAAACTATATGTGAGTGAGACTATAGTAGGTACTTACTTTTAAATCATATTGTACCAACCGGATTACTTCGTCTTCCGCTGCAGTTTTTGTGCATTTCACAACAGCATAATGTGATGGCATGAGCGAATTGATGAATAGCGGAAAAATACGATTCGTATGCCAAAATAATTGTGAAAAACTATTTCGATCACTTGTAAACGAATATGAAAAGTGTCAATGTTTTGCCTCCAGCGTCGGTTATCTGACAGTTCTTGCACGCAACCCATGGCATTTCATCTCTGTTGGCAGGTTATAAAATTTCACTTTTCATAAATTACTTTTTTCTCGTGGGAAAAAAGTGAGTACTTTTTTCCCTGATATATATCACATATATATACAGTGTTCATGGCTTTTGTTGTGCTATAGTTCCGAAAAATGAGTCAATAATACCGTCTCCGAGAAAGAACTGCAAGTCCTTTCATCTTCCATTCGACTTCGCGGTTACGAAACAACCACTAAATTCGCCATTTTTTGAAATCAAATCACAGAATTAGACTGACAGAAGTGACATCAGATATTTGATTACTTCAAAAGATTTATCATTCTTGCCTACAACGCAGGTGTCCCTACTGTTAAAAACTTAAAATTTCACGTCGATAATTTTCAGATTTCAAAATAATGTAATATCTTCTCAATATTGATTCGTTCTTCCTTCTGTCACAGAAGAAAATAGTAATAATATACACGGAAAAAATATTAAATTTTAGATCACAGTTTTTTGTCTCCCTCCGCTACGCGTCGGGAAACATTTTTAGTCGAAAATTCACTAGAATTTTGTTCATATATAATTAATCAGCTTTGTGTACAAGCCCTCCAATTCATGGTTCTCGTCACTAAATCACCATGTACGAGTACAATTTTGAAGTATCTAACGGTTTTTTTTAGTGTAAACTTAGGCACCTGCCCAATGTTCGTCCATCAGATACGTATCCAGCAATTAAACAAAATACTGTTAACAACATCAGTATTCACGATTTGATCTATTAATTTCAGTAATTATTTCTATGACTATTTCTTCGGTTTTATGGTAGATGCACATGACCATATCGTATGTCGCTTTGTTAACCATTCTTAGAAGTAAAACCAATAATTTCACGGACATTAATTTGAAATCAGTGGTGGATCTGGATCCGGCAGAAGAATGCAACCATTTGAAAGCAAAGTATAAAAAACACATGTACCTACACGGTGTTTCATTATATTTTGACTCCTACATACATCTTCAAATATAGGAGATGGAAAAAAACACCAAATATAAAAGTTGTATAGGATTTCATCTGTACTCTTTTGGCACTCGAACAGATCACATCAACTGAAACACCCTGTATAGAATTCGACACTTCAAAAATGACGAAAGTTTTGAAAAGTCTTATACTTTCACGGACAAACGGTACATTTTGGTACACAAATAAGTTTGGTCCAATCAACTTATTTTGGCCTCTATCAATTTTGGGACACCCAAGCTATTTTGAATTCAATCAGAGTTGCCAATAACAATTCAGATGGCTGTGGACACAACTTTGAAACCGTGGAACGAAAACATGAATTTTTTGACATCTCTGTCAGTTTTTCAATTGAAATGTGTTATTCCGTAGATGAAAAAATTCGAAATGGTAAGAATATATTATGAAAATATTGCGAAAACTGTAGTTGTGCAGCATAATTTTAGTCGAAAACGGCTCGAGGGACCTTTCAAATTTGTGAATAGAAAAAAACAACAGTTGAAAATGAAGGGCCTGGTGTAAAAACCGGTCAGCTCCGTTTTTCATAATTCGTGGAAAATCGAGAAAAACTTTGCAAAAACGAAATTTGAGATTTTTTTTCTCCACAAAAATATTGGTCATCAAGTAGAGGGATATTGTGATCATTTCACAACAACAAGAAAATACATTTTAGCCGGTTACTTAAGCACCAGGCCCTTTAAATATACAGGGTGTTTCATTTGAACCTGATATATACATATACACCGTGTCCCAGCTAAAATGTCCCCTCCTGTAAAAAATCAACCGCGCGATCGAATGACTTGAAATTCGGCCACCCAGTATATTTGATGATGCTCACTCGAAATATGCTATTGAATGAATCGTAGGTATACAGGGTCACACCGAACTGCACCTAAACTCTTCTATTTGAATAGGGACACCCAGTATATTATTCCATATTCAAGTAGAGTTCATTATTACAAATTCAACAATGCCGGGTGTGATGGGATTTTCCCAAACGACTACGAAGATATGGCAAAAAATAAAACGATTCAATAAAACATTTATTACGTTCCTGTAAAAATAGTGTTTCCTGAAAATTTTGCCAAAACCAATGAGTTCATTATGGCTGCGCACAAAAATTGTTTAATATTACTTTTCAAAGCCTCCTCAATTTTTTTTTTCATTATTAACGATGACGCTTCATCACAATGAACCATTAGAGCGTTTAGGAAGATTATGATACTGGATATCGATTCAAAATATCGATTACCTATATGGTATCAACGTGATCGTAACACAATACCTTTTCCAGATATAATGAGCCACCCTTGTTCCATTTGAAAAAAAAAAATAGTCAACATCATCATAATTGTAAATTTTTAATGAACTTGTGAAACAAATGGAAAGAAAAAAAGAAAAAATTTGTCCTTGGCAACTTGATTCAATATCAACTGTTTTAACTCATTCATGGCACTCCAGATTAAAAGTGGAAAAATGAAAATTTCAGGATGGTAAATGTCAAAAAGTGGCAAATGAGGTATCATTGTACTCACAATGTGATTCTCTATCGAAATAAGTGAAAATTTACCGGGTGTCCTATTCAAAATAAGAAAATAAGGGTCATTTCCGGTCGAACCGGAAGTGCCAGAAAACGATTGAATACGTCAAATAATGCATATTTATGTACTATACTTACACACCGAATTTCATTTGTTCATCTGTAAAAACAAACAAGTTATAGGGGTGAGCCACTTTTGAAAAACATCCGGTATATTTTTCACCCTGTATTTAATTATTTTGCTAATTTCATTAATTTTCGCCTAGTGACCCCTCCTAAAAAAAATCCTGGATCCAATACTGCATGAGACAATCAAACCAACACCATAACGCGATTGATATGTTACAGATCGGCTTGATGGATTAGAGATCTAGGTAAATGGAGCAGTTAGATTCGATTGTCACGAGTCATGACGATGGTAAATTGAGCCCATGAACCATCTTGTCCTACCGTTTTTCCTCCAACATTTCTTATAAGCATCAATTTATTGAGGTTTGTCTGCTCCGATTATAAATTGCTTTACAAAAACATAAACTGTTATAATATATTATTAGTCGAAGTACAATAGATACAAGTGAAAGCTCATATAAGTCAATCGGGACGGTTAGTGAATGAAGATTTATGAAAATTCCAGTCCATAAAGGCTATAATGAACTAATCACTAGAATTCGTTATCAACGTCACTTATAAACGTATCAGCAAATTTGACACATTGATAAGAATTATTTGTAACTTCAACAAATTGATGGATTCTCGATCTCGGTTTTTCTTTTATCCATTTTTCCAGTTTGGAGATGAAAAGATTATGAGCATAAATCAGTTATCAGTTTCAGGTCGACTGGTATCAAACCGTATAATTTTGGTCCCAGCAAGTAAACAAAACTATGTTGTAAGATATTTTTTCGTGGTCTAGGCATTATATAGTATATTAGTTCAGTTCTGTGAATGTGTTGCCTATATCATGTGAATGTTGGGAGACTTGGCAACATTGTACAGAATGCTGAGAACTGACAAGACCACGCCCACAAGTCATGCGTCGTGTTGTCACTTTCACCGATTCAAATGTCCTTTATTGTGAATTAATATAATTATTATTTACACAAATTTATTATAAGCCATAAGTTACAAATCATAAGGAAACATTTTGAGACAATTGAATTTTCATTGCTAATTATGAATATTACCAATACTCAATAGAGAATTTGAGAATAATTGAATAACTACGTATACTGCGTATATATAATGAAATTGTAATGCCCCCAACTTTCTTCGTTCGTTGGCCTACTACAGGGGGTCGTTACAAAGTAAGTTTTCCTCGATCAATGGGTTCGTTGATTATTGAGGCAGGAGGCAGACTGAGATTGTAGACAATAAGACGACATATAGATAGTTACTGAGACATATATTCGGCAGAATGGTCAGGCAGAGGTTACAGGCAACAAAATCAAAGTTTGCTTACATTTTAGATTGCACATTATTACACTGTTCACTTGTTTTTTTAATTGGCGAGAGATTCACTTCACTTTTACGTCTTTGTCACCAAAGTTGCAGTTTACAATAAATCTACCTGAGTGGTCACTTACACAGGTATTATTAACGAAGTTCACTGGTACTGTTCGAACGTAGCATGTTTGATAGACAGATACAAAGTCGGCTGGATACGTTTTGTATTGAGTCACGTTTAAGACTCAACATTTTACATTCTGCTCAATAGATTCAATGATTGAAATTCAATCACTCCCGAGGCTCACGAACAAAACTTTCAACTAACACAACGGAGATCGAGACATCGTATTGGAGACTGATCAAGACTGCTTCAAGAATAACTTCAGACTGTCTTTTTATTCGGATTGTTCCTGCTTTTATACAGAATTCAGCAATAAATTTTGGAAGAATCAATTAAATATAAGACAAGCTCCATGTTGTGTTTATATAAGGCATGATTTTTCGTAGATTTTTGAGCGATAAATTACAGATGTTAGGATTAATTTGCGAAACTAAAAAGATTTCGTTGTAGTTCTGAATTGTTATGACGATAAATAATTTAAAGCTTCAAATCATACTCTTGATGTTAATAAAACTGTCACCTACTATGGTTTTCCATTAACCCTTTTCCAAGCAATAATTCAATGTGGTTTATGATTCTCATTAATTTGTCTTGACTTCAATTTGCACAAGTGAGATGATTTCGATGTAACTCTCTAATGTTATGATAATAATTCACTTTATGATTATTAACAAAATTGACAATAACATGCTCTTTCCTTTACGTATTTGGGCTAAATAATAATTTATTGATCTTTCGAACCAATCAGATCAAAGTCACTCCCTCTTTACTGAACTTATAAATTCTCTGCAAATTCTAATCAACGTCATTTTTGCCTCTCAATTCGGTCCTGTGATATTAACCTGCTTCGTTCTCAAGTGACCAGTGAATTCGTTTCACAAAGGTAACGTACCTACTTATTCTATACATTTGTTTATGCTTATGATGCTGCACTCAATTCAAAATAAACATTCGTCCGTTCACGTAATAATATAGCCTAGTATAGACGCATGGTAAAAGTTATTCTTGTTCAAGACAATTATTTTTCACTGTACTTAGTTCAAAAGAATTCAGTGCTTCATACCATTTTCTCTAAAATACCCGTTCATTACATACCATCCATCCCTCGTAGACGAAATTGTATATCCAAATATATCAATTTCGTTCCTGGACTATAATCTTTCTTCTTTCTCCAAGCGCCAGTATTACTTGAACATGACTCGTGAACCATTATATTGAGCATCTTATAGAATCTTCTGCTGTTTACATAAGCTCGTGACCCAAATAGTTAATTACTTATGGAATAAACAAATAAATATCCCGGAATGATTTTTACCTGCCGACCTTACAATAAATAGATCATTGCAATATCTACTAAATTTAGGTACCGCACTATTCAAATAAAATTTCTATATAAGATTCTAAATAATTATTTTTGATGAAATTAACTAACCTACCTAACTCTATCTTCAAGTTTTATCATAAATATTTGCATAAAGTAAGTATAGTCACTATCACTAAACAAAAAATCCTAACTCAATAAGTTTAAATCAAATAGACATAACTTCAAACTTGAAATCCAACTCACATACTTCTGAAGGATCTATCTCAATTCGTCATATCAGCAATATCTAACGTTTTTCCTCTGGTGGTAGAAGTTGCTGGAAGTTGAAAATCTCCATGAGGAAGGTTGGGTCGTCCATAATGATGTTATACATTGGAAATTCTGCTGTTGCTAGGAGTTCGTGCCTCTTGGACTGGCTGCTGTTGATCGTGATATTGAGGTAACCATACCAGCGAACATGGTATTTTTCCTGGGATACTATAGTCCAACGACTTGTGTGGGAAAAGTACTTGGAGAAGATGACCTATCAACGGAGCTGTTTTTTTTTTAAGGCAATGTTATATATACACTGGAATGTTACTTCATGTCTGTGTTTTACAAATTGTTCATTTATCGAAAACTTTTTGATCCTGCACTCCGAAAACTATAAAGAAATTTGTTGTTTTTTTTTTGATCTACCGTGTTACTACTCTGATGTTTTATTTCTCATGCTAACGAATTCCTATCTTCATTTTTCATTGAACTGCACTGTACAACAATTTGTTTTGAAGCTTCAATGGCATACTAGATCTCTTTACGTGATGCGAGTGGCATAGATATAAATTGATTTTTCTTGTCAAATATTGGGCTAGCTCTCCTCTGCTTGTCGGTCGATTTTCGTGAGTTCATTATCTCTTCTCTTTCTCTCTTTCTTCTTCTGTTGATGATATTAAAGTGTTTCGATGTTGTACTGTTGATAAACAACATATTTTTCTTCAATGACCTAGACCAGCACAGTAATAAACAGTCGAATAGCAAGTGCATTCTGAAGGTCTTCCAAGGGCCCCTTTGGAAATTCGTTTACACCATTAGGAGTAGAGTTTATATTTTTCAATCTGTCCATTTTTTTTTATATCATGACTTAGTTCAAGGTTGATATCCATTGTCTCATTCTCATATGTATATTCTCGCCGTTACTCATATGTCCTTTAGACATCGACGTGCATCACGGTGCCACGTCCTCTTTCGCTAAACAACCTATAACTCTGTATTCTACCATCCTCTTACTTTCCAATTATATTTTCATTTGAATTTTCTTCTATTGAATACACAATTTTTCCGTTTCTGCTCTAATCTGCGGACTTTGAAGTGCATCCTTGTGCCATGGCTTCTTGTATCCGAGAAAATAAAGCTTTCTTCGAAATTATAACGACATTCTTGCTTTGCTCTTCAGCTACACTTCACACTCTTCTAGACTTTATTTTTCATCTCTTCTGGGAACATATTTCTTTCACAGTTTTCATTTTTTTTTTAACTCAACTATTCCACTTTTTCTGAATCCGTGTTTCAGATACCCGCCTCCTTATTGGTTTCGGCAACTGTTGTCTCCAGACATTGAGGTGCATCTTTGTGCCCTATCCTTCTGTGCCTGAGTAGCAGTTGCATTCCCGAGGCTACTCTCTCGACTTTCGATTGTCTCTTCTCTAACATGTGATCATGTATCACTACGTTTACCTTTGGACGCTGCAGTCCTCCTTTTCCTTTGACTTCTTTCTATACCTTGGAGTATCTGGGATGGATATTGCTGTTTGGTGAACCAGAGAACTGGAATTCCCCTGTTCACCGGAATTCGCTGCCAATTCCAGTGGCATCGAACTCATATCTTCCTTGAGTACGGTTGAAGTAAAGGCTTTCAAGGTATTCCTGATTTCAACCAGATTATTTTCCATTTCAGCTAACCTCACTTGTATCTCTTTTTCCCAATCGTTATTTTCTTCTAATAACTCAATAACTTCATCTAGAATATACATATTCCCTGTTCCCCAGTCTATTTTCGCTCCACATCTTTGTAAAAAATCCAACCCCAGCAGCATATCAGCTCTGAAGTTTGCTGTTTCTATGAGAATAAATTCGTGTTCTATAGTTTTTCTCAGGTTCAAATTAATCGGAATAATAACCTTCCCTTTATCGCTAATTTTCCTCCCTTGGATATCAACCAAACTAATCTCATTGTTAACTTGAATATTAAACCCCTGCACGATACTTGACTTAATGAGAGATACTTGTGCACCCGAATCAATTAATGCTGTCATGTACTGACTTCTCGCTATGTTTCGGGGTTCCTCCATCTCCCGGGTGCAACTCAGTATCTCAGCCGTCCTATGGTTTATTGTCGCGCTTCCTCTCCAGCAGCTACATGGTGGTGTTGGAATGCAGCTGCGTTTCTGTTTAAAGTCCTGGTGGGCTGATCTTGACGTGGATAGCTCCAGGTCCTATTCGCATGACCTTGACCTCGTTGGGATGATCCTCTAGGACAAAATCTGATCACATGTCCAGGCTTGTTGCAACCATAACATATCAAGGTCCTATTGCCACTTGTTTTTTTCTTTGCAGTCCCTTGCAAAATGTCCGAGCTTTTGACATCTGTAACATTTTAAGATCCTAGGAGTTGATGTTTGGTGTCTATTGTTCATTATTTCCACTGCTCTGCATTCTCTCTCTGGTATCTTGGTTAGATTTTCTATTATTTCTTCCTTTTCCGCTACTCTGACTGCGTCTTCTAAGGTTAGGGGCTCTGCTGATAGTACTCTCTTCCTGATCGGGTTCAGCAAGCCTAATACAAACTGCGTGGTGGTGTCTGCTACTAATTTCTGTTTAATCATTCGATTGTCGTCTGGACGAGCAGTAAAGGTCACAGTCTTATTTGCAGCAACCTTTAATCGAGCCAAAAATTGTCTGCACGACTCACCGTTGCGTTGTCTACATTCGATGAATGCCTTCAGGGCTTGCCCAGGTAGTTGCACTATTCCAAACTGCTTACGTAGGGCCTCTTCAATGATGTCCCAGGTGGCTGTAGTTCGTAGATCAGGCTCTGAATCGATCAACTGTTTGGCTACCCCTCGTAATTTCAATCGAGTAATGGCTGTCTGCTGCCTCTCGGTCCATCCTGCTAATATAGCTGTTTCTTTCCTCAATGATATGGAGAAAATCGTGAATACTTGTTGATCCATTGTACTCTGGTATTGCATCCAAGTTCATGGGCATGGAGACAATGATGTTTTTCTGTTCGTCGTCGTCTCCGGTTTGTGACATTTTTCAGTCTTATGCCTACAAGTCTTTCTCCTGCCGCTGAGGGTAGAACAGCTTCTGAATAATTCAACCCCACACAACTGACACCAATTGTAATGCCCCCAACTTTCTTCGTTAGTTGGCCTACTACAGGGGGTCGTTACAAAGTAAGTTTTCCTCGATCAATGGGTTCGTTGATTATTGAGGCAGGAGGCAGACTGAGATTGTAGACAATAAGACGACATATAGATAGTTACTGAGACATATATTCGGCAGAATGGTCAGGCAGAGGTTACAGGCAACAAAATCAAAGTTTGCTTACATTTTAGATTGCACATTATTACACTGTTCACTTGTTTTTTTAATTGGCGAGAGATTCACTTCACTTTTACGTCTTTGTCACCAAAGTTGCAGTTTACAATAAATCTACCTGAGTGGTCACTTACACAGGTATTATTAACGAAGTTCACTGGTACTGTTCGAACGTAGCATGTTTGATAGACAGATACAAAGTCGGCTGGATACGTTTTGTATTGAGTCACGTTTAAGACTCAACATTTTACATTCTGCTCAATAGATTCAATGATTGAAATTCAATCACTCCCGAGGCTCACGAACAAAACTTTCAACTAACACAACGGAGATCGAGACATCGTATTGGAGACTGATCAAGACTGCTTCAAGAATAACTTCAGACTGTCTTTTTATTCGGATTGTTCCTGCTTTTATACAGAATTCAGCAATAAATTTTGGAAGAATCAATTAAATATAAGACAAGCTCCATGTTGTGTTTATATAAGGCATGATTTTTCGTAGATTTTTGAGCGATAAATTACAGATGTTAGGATTAATTTGCGAAACTAAAAAGATTTCGTTGTAGTTCTGAATTGTTATGACGATAAATAATTTAAAGCTTCAAATCATACTCTTGATGTTAATAAAACTGTCACCTACTATGGTTTTCCATTAACCCTTTTCCAAGCAATAATTCAATGTGGTTTATGATTCTCATTAATTTGTCTTGACTTCAATTTGCACAAGTGAGATGATTTCGATGTAACTCTCTAATGTTATGATAATAATTCACTTTATGATTATTAACAAAATTGACAATAACATGCTCTTTCCTTTACGTATTTGGGCTAAATAATAATTTATTGATCTTTCGAACCAATCAGATCAAAGTCACTCCCTCTTTACTGAACTTATAAATTCTCTGCAAATTCTAATCAACGTCATTTTTGCCTCTCAATTCGGTCCTGTGATATTAACCTGCTTCGTTCTCAAGTGACCAGTGAATTCGTTTCACAAAGGTAACGTACCTACTTATTCTATACATTTGTTTATGCTTATGATGCTGCACTCAATTCAAAATAAACATTCGTCCGTTCACGTAATAATATAGCCTAGTATAGACGCATGGTAAAAGTTATTCTTGTTCAAGACAATTATTTTTCACTGTACTTAGTTCAAAAGAATTCAGTGCTTCATACCATTTTCTCTAAAATACCCGTTCATTACAATATACTCATTGAAATGTTGTCATATTATGGTGTTCGAGGTTCACCATTGTCTTTTTTCAGATCACAAGACTCTGTTATAGGGCCCCTTCTTTTTATTGTTTACGTCAATGACCTGTTTGATTTTATCTCAGTGTCACATGGAGTACCACAAGGCTATGTTCTAGGGCCCCTTCTTTTTATTGTTTACGTCAATGACCTGTTTCATTCTATGTTTCCAAAGTCATGCATAGCATTTGCTGATGATACAACGTTAATTGATTCTTTTACTAATTTGGACGTTTTGCATTCCTGCTGATGCTAATGCTGACTCTATTATTACAGCTCAACAATGATTTGCTTCAAATAATTTGAAGCTCAATGAGGATAAAACTCAAAAACTCATATTTTTTACCAATAACCAGAATATAACGGGAGATAATGTCAAATTACTTGGGGTGATTATTGATGATAAAATCACTTGGGCATGCCATATCGAACAATTGAGTCGGAAACTCTCTAGTTCAATTTTCGTGTTGAGAAATTTGAAAAATCAACTATTGTCGTCTGATATTATTAGAACATGCTACTTTGCTCTTTTTCACTCGCATGTCAGTTATGGTACTTTATTGTGGGGTAACTCTTGTAGTTCTCACAAAATTTTCAAACTTCAGAAACGGGCAGTCAGAATTGTAGCTGGAGCTGAATTCAGGGATCACTGCCAACCTTCATTTAGACGACTCAAAATTATGCCTCTTCCTTCATTGTATATCTATTTGTCCCTTTTGGAGATTCATAAGAATACAAATGATCTCATGACTATTTCATGTTTTCACAGTTACCAGACTAGAAAAGCAGATAATCTCAGATTACCCCGCTTAAATTTACAAAATCGGCAAAAAAAATTATAGATCTGAATTTTTATAATGTTCTTCCTCAAAATATGAAATCGTTGAGTCCCACCAGATTCAAGTCATTTATAAAAAATTATATTTTGATACACTGCTTTTACACTTCACGAGATTATTTACTGTCTCCATTCGACTCCTTATTGAGAAACACTTACTAATTTTAATTGAACTTGATTGTGTGTGCGTGTGATTGATATTTGTTCATCCATGTGAGATATGCTTGTGTTCTACTTATTCATTGTTTCAATACTTACTTATATACTCAAATTTCGTTGTTTCAATGAATTTGTATTGTACAGGACTTGGTGACAATGAATTGATGAATGAGAATTTTTACTTACTCTGGTTCTTGGAAACCTGCTGGCAAAACATTCCTTTTGGAAACGGTGTGGTTTCTAATGGAATAGATTGAGCATTTGACATGAAGAGTTTCTTTGAGAGTGTGTCCTTTATCTTCCATGTGCTCCATTATCAGGGTTTGATAGAATATTTGTTTCCCCTGGAAATAAAATTAATAGAATAAAATTTGTTCAGTACGAAATACTGTATACATGTTTTGGGACACCGTGTATACAGGTGGATTAATCTAAGAGGGCGCCTATGGCTCATGCTGCAAACTTCATTCTCGTAGGAACTCACTATCATTCCGTGCTCGTTAAACAATATACTATTTTCTACAGCTATAACACAAAATTGCTCTTGTTTTACTGTCACATCAATGAGGTACTTTGTATGTCATCAATTTTATTTCCGTATCTGATATCACAATGACTCCATTGTGTTATTATTCAAAGAAATCTATTACTCACCGTTTGCTTATTGACTGCCCTGGTGACAGCACATCGGTAGACATCCTGTAGATCGAACTCGAACACAGCCAGGGCGCCAGTGGCGTCCGTGTGGGGTCTGCAGGCGACGTCAGGGTAGTCTCGCAACCCCTCGATGTACACCCCCTTGACGGTGGCAGGCATCGGAACCTCGACCCTCATTTGGGTCTCTGAGCATTTCACTTTGGGTGGGGAAACTGCAACGAAAACGGAGCACTTTAATCATCGATTTTGCGGAATATAAATTTTCAGGATAGTTCATAATAAATTTCGAAGTTATATACGAAGCAACTACCTATTGCTCAAGCCAAGAAGAAAGATTTACTGAGCTTATGTAGCAAAAATGTCATTCCACAGCCGTTGCACAGTTGGTTTGAAAATCTTCCTTCAACTAATAAATCACCTTGCACGACAGAACCAGCAATTTCGGACTCGGAAGATGAAGAAGTGGAATAGAATATCGTCACTATACTTCTGGTATATTTTTCATGCTCATCTTTTTCATTATTGTTGTGTCAAACGTTTCGTATTTATCAAAAAATAAAATAACATTGAGTACCATTTATCATTCATTGTTTCTAATTCCCACTATCCTTTGAAAATACGCAGGATGTTCTTCGAAAACATCAAAGGAATATCCTTTCGTGCGCTCCAAAAGAAAATGGATGATTGAGACGTATAATCAGTATCTCCATTTTTGCAATCAGTGCAATAAGTCACTTCTGTATTGATTCAATTCTAGGAAAGGGCAACAAGTACATCAAATCTGGGAAAAGGCATTAAGTCAGTGACAATTTTTTGCTCCACTGGCTTGTTAGTGTGAAAAATGAGTCTATAATTCTCAAAATTGGTATAGACACTTGCTGAACTGTTTGAAGCAGCCATAGATACAAAAATAAAACAATCAATACATTGGGAGTTCCTAATTTCTGGCAATGGGAATTCTACAGATACTGAAAATGCAATTTTCCACGATTCCTATTATTTGACTTAGTGCATTCTCCTTGTAAGCCGACGATATATTAGTCTTTTCATAGGTCTCCTTTGTACTTTCAATTTTTCAATTCATTTTGTATTGCATCTGGAGATGGTCGTAGACCCGAAACTATAGTAACACCATCATGGCCATCATGACGTGTTTTTTTGTTTCTCTTTGATAGATGATTGCCACATTGAAATCCCATATTTATCATGGCTTCAAACGGTACCTGCCGTCTTATATGAATACATACAATAAATTCGCTTGCGCGCCATCTTATGTAACAATTTATTCTATACGTGAAATTAACATGTTAGAAGTCCTTGAAATGCATACAAATTAAATGTTCAACTCATACGGTGCGTTTCCTGTAGCCGACCCATGCAAACGCAATCCACGTCTGGCGGAATACACTACTCATAACATGAAGTGGCCCATTCCAATAATTTTTTTTCTGTAAAGGGTAGTTTGTCTAATTCGACTTGTCCAAATTTCACGGTGTCAAATATACCCTGTATTGAGTGAACGATGTTCCGGAAATCATGTGGTTTTTGTTACAATATTTCAGGATAACATACGTCTCTTCGCTCAGTCTCACCATTAGGCCTATTTCTACAGGAATTTGCAGAAATAGTAGTGTCCTATGTGAACAACTACAAAAACTGAAATTAGGGTCAAACTACTTCGGCAGGCTTGATTTTTTTACTCCCCAAATGAAACTACACGCCCAAAGTTTAATATTAAATATCAACACTGAAAAATATATCGTTTATCTTCTGTACTTTTTACCTCGGATCTTACTTCTCAATACTACGTCTCAGTCGAGGTCTCAGTACTGCGTATTCGATACGAATTCACCTTTATTACCAAAAAATTTTCATTAGAATCATAAATCAAGAAACCTATGCAGTGATCTTCATTGGACTTAAAAGTGATTATACCTACCCCATTTCAAATGTAGACCAAACTGAAATTACAAGCCATCGACCTGTAGCATTGATTACGATCTTGAAAAATATAATAGATATAATTATTATCTGATATGCAGTTGGCTTCAAAAAGAAGGAAAATCCACAAAGGCGAAACACTCACTCCATACTCTCAACTTTGAAAATAGTTGGTATAAGGAACACCAACTGTTTTAGTCTCTATAAAAAATATTTTTAAGAGGTCGAAAACAGTACGTGACGATCAATGACGACATGAACTACAATAGATTCATAGAATGTGGTGTGCCTCAAGAAATAGTGTTGGGGCCGATATTATTCTCCATCTACATGAACGAACACATAATCTGCTTTGCGGATTATACCGCTATATTTCATGAGGGTGACGAATGGAACATCAGGAATACTGTTCAAGAAGATCTTTTCTCTTTCATTCTCCTTGACACTCTTTCCCTCCCCTTTTCTCTCATCCTCTTCCACTCTCATCTTTCC
Organism: Phaedon cochleariae; assembly: GCA_918026855.4. Taxonomy (NCBI): domain Eukaryota; kingdom Metazoa; phylum Arthropoda; class Insecta; order Coleoptera; family Chrysomelidae; genus Phaedon; species Phaedon cochleariae. Next base: position 76,203,253 of record OU896707.1, on the reverse strand, counting down.
CTCTGATTCAGGAATAATAAATGACTATTTTGATGGCAAGCTACGACTTCCAGAAATCATTGGGTAGGTACTGAATTATTGAATCTATTAATTTTCTCAAGAGTTATCTGGTACCATTTTGGAACAACACTGGTTTCAAGTCTATATAAGTCTTCTATTTCTTCACCAATAAGTGAATTACTTCAAAAAATATGATAAGACTTAATGTTGAGCAGCTTAATTTGTTTGCCATTGTTCATTGTTAGTTAGAATTGTTACGCGTTACGCTCGATTGTCGCGGCTTGTTGGTTTCTTGGTTTTGTCGGGGTTTTCGTTCTTCGAGATATATCGTACTCCTGAGACAGACAAATTCTTCTCGTTCTATGAAACGCACAGAACGCGGGTATTCCGAGAACTTGTCGGTCAGATTACAAGCGGTGCTAAATATGGTGAGGCACCTACGGCAAAAATTCGAAACAAAGTCGATCTGACAATAATTCTTATTCTGCTCCACACATCAATGATGTCAGTCACATGAAAATTAACACATTTAATAGAATATCATGTATTCACCGCTGCTGTCTCGATATAATTATATAAGAATCGATGGGAATTGATGAAAATTGATGAGCATTGATGAGATTTGAAGTGAATTCAAGGGTGTTAATAGGAGTTCATGAGAATTCATAGTATTTCGAGTATTTCTCTGACGCTTTCGTTATACGTCTGGTTCACTGTTATAGTTCAATCCATTGAGACAGCGATATTTTGGAACAAAGCAGCATATTTATTTATGAACCTTCATTTCAGATGCATTTTTATATAATTTCATGAACGAGGAGTAAAGAAGAAATAATCAGAAATGTTGATGAAGGATCCTCACCATAATCATTACATTGATGACCAATCAATCACATAATGTGAGGAGTATTCCCTATGAGTTTTCAATATGTTATATTGGTATCCATGAGAATTTATGAGAATTGATGATATTTCAGGGTAATATTTATTGAATAACGCTTACTCATCAATTATGTGATACACCTAAAATGTAAATAAAGGCTGAAGGGGTCATTTGTTACATTTTAGGAAATTCTGTACTTTGAGGAATGCTTTATGTATGATATTTTAATATTCTATTACGAGGCGAACATTTTCGTAATCACCCTGTATTTGTCCTTTAGAAAATGGCGAGAACAACAAAGTCACAACTGTACAATCGACGATGACCATAGACTATAAAACCGTAGGTTGAAGGAGTGGGCATCGAATCATGATGCCTTTTTGGGACACAGTCATCTCACAGGAATACAGAACACCGAATGAAACGCCAGTCAAACTCACTGAGATCCGCTATAAAAAAGGCAAAAAAGTGATTTCAAATTTATGAGGCTCGATTCAAAAGAATTGTCGTTTAGCTGGCCAGTGCCAGACTAAGGGGTCGTCGATGTAAGGGGCACCAAACAAGTGATTTATTTCATGTGCACGATTTTTTATTATTTCACTCTCACTCTCATATCAAGTGTTTGAAAAATCGATAGGAATTGTAGAACATTTTGTTGGCTAAATGATGGAAATGAAATTTTCTGAACTACCATGAATTCTCATAAATTTTCATACTCTCATAAATTCTCATAAATTGACAAGTTTTCTTTTGAGCTTCACAGGGTTATTCCTTGTTTTATTTGTTTATAGAACCCGTTGAGATAAATCTTTCCAGATTTTTTTTCGAAAAACTGAAAACTGATAAAAATTAATCCAATAAATTAATTAATCTAGGCTTGTGTATCAAGACATACTAGTTTTCTGTTCGAATATTTGTCTTATCGATCAGGCATTGTACCCATTAGTTGAACACCTTATTTAAGTTAGGGCCGCTTTGGGCAGGTTATGTAATAATGTAATTTTTTTATTTCTCAGTTTTCAAAAAAAACATTTTCGAAAAAATTGTTTATTCTAACGAGTTCTGTACATAATTTTTTTTTTTAGGATCTGGTTCCCACGAAAAGGTATATCCTGTAATGTTCAGAGAACATCGTGAGAACCAAGGGAAATAAGGTAGGAATTGGTGTTTTTTCCTAAATTTCTGGAGGTTATATGCCTCGAGGAACACCTCCCTTGGCAATGTGCTTCAGAGCCTCGCTGTTCGTTGAATGAACGAGTCTTTGGAAAGAGATGTTCTGCCGGTCTCCATCAAAGTGACCACGAAGGGGTGCGAAGCCTCAACTCGACGGGTTAATCTTGCGGGGACTGCCAAGGGAGGAACAATTGTTGATATTTCAGAAGGGCATCGTCCATGAAAATATCTATAAAATAGAGCCAGATCGCCAACTTTTCTAAGGTCTTCCAGAGAAGTTAGTGAGTTTGTGCGCGAGGCATCACCCACGAGACGAATTGCCCTTTTTTGGATAGAATCCAACAGTTTCAGGGTATGTTTGGGTGCTGCACTTCAAATATGGGAACAGTTTTCCAGGAGAGGTCGGATCTGTGCCTCATAGATCATAAGCAGCTGACTGGAAGTGAAATAGCTCCTGACCCGAAACAGAAAACCAAGTTTTTGGGATACACTTTTAGCAATTGATCTCCCGTGATTTTCTCAAGAAAAGTTATTGCTGATAGTAATACCAAGCATCGAAATGGATGTCTTCAAATGTATGGTTACTCCTGAGAAGCTTATGTTAGTCTGTTACTGTAGTTTTTTGCTCGGATATTTGTCTTATCGATCAGGCATTTTACCGATCAGTTAGTTGAACACCTTACTTTAGTTAGGACCGTATTTGACATGTTAGGTATGTGATAATGTATTTTTTTTATTTCTCAGTTTATTTTAAAAGTTACTTGAAAAAGTTGTTTATTTCAACGATTTCTACACAGAACATGTTTTTAACCATTATTTAGTGCTTTTGAGATTTATTTCTTTTCATTCTAGTCCGGCTCTGCATCTGAATATTTTTCAAAGCGAATCGATTAACTTGGCAGAGCAGAAATGGAAATTAGTACATTGTAATTCCGTTTTTGCAAGGGACTGGATGGTGGTGACAAAGAGGAGTACATGGTTTCTGACTCATAAAATCTGCAAGAACTACCATAAAATTTTACGATGAAATGTGTTGTGTTGACCACGCAAGATGACTTGAAAACGAGCACTCAATTCGATTTTCTAATTACTTTTCATCGCTTACAACACACCACAAAAAATCTGAATTATCATAATGTTTTTTTTTATTGCCTTGTATGAGAATCAACTCTTCCACGAAAGATGATCTGTCGAATGAGGAAATGATTTTTTAATGTTTAGCGACAGTTGAGCATCTACCAGAATTGCTTTCTATTCATTGCATTTCGGAAAAACCAACACCACGGAATATTTCAGACATTGATGAAATAAACCTCTGGTGCGCTAACTCTTCATTTGTTTTGTCAGACTGGTTTTTGATATAAACAATTGAATTTCAGACCATGACGTGGGGTTCACATATTGAATGTTAGATGGCGTGATTCCTTGAACTTATCAAGGTTGGTAGAGCTGAAACCTTGAAACTTATAATCAACATCAGCTCTACCAACCCTGATGCGGCCAAATCGCAAAATGGATTTCCTACCTTCATTAGTCACAATTCGGTCACAATTGTCACATTGATGCCTGTAATTTTGTTACGGCACCAGACTGAACTTGGCGAGATTCACCCACGTCATGTTATGTTTATCGAAGTAGGCGAAAATCAAGGAATTGTAAAACAGGAAACGATTGAAGTGCGTACACCACAGGTTTATTTCAAAAATTTTCCGAATATCTGGTCTATTATGCTTGAATGCAATTTCATTATAAAAACGATTGGTTGTATTGTTCATGTTGTCATCAGAAAGAAATACATCATGATATGAATGAACAATCTTTATTTTTTGAAGGAATCATATGTATACCTATATTCAATAGTATCAATTTTTTCCCGTAACTTTTTAGATTTCTTCTCCTCTACTCTATAAATAAAAATCTGAGTATTATTTCACTGTAGCATGTATATCGATAAAGAACATTAAATTTTTCGTCGCTTCACGAGTCCGTCAGAACGAGTGGTATTACTGTACGGCAATAAAATTAGGAACAAAGGCCATCACTCGAATACATTTCAATTTCATATTTTGTCTGTTGATTTTCAGGTGCTAAAATCATTGGGTATTGGTAATATTCCGAATTAGCAATACAAATTCAATTGCCTCTAAATGTTCCCTCATGATTTTTGTGGCTTATTGTTTATTGTAATTTGTGTAAATAATAATTATATTATCATTTTAATCGGTGAACGTGACATCCCCGCGCACGACTTGTGGGCGTGGTCTTGTCAGTTCTGAGCATTCAGCACAATGTTGTCAAGTCACCATCAACATTCACATGATATTTTGTTAAGGAGAATAAAAAATATCTGGACATGCTGGTTGCTCGAGAAAGTCAAGAATGAACTATAATGTCATGAGTTCCTTCTATTATGTTTTATTCAACGACATGACTCCAACATCTTTTTGATAACTTGATTATAATTGTTGACTTGACAACTTTGCTTCATGAGTGGAAATGGAAGATTATCTGACCAATAACGAAACAGCATAAAAACTGACGTCACCATTTAATCGACGTATCGCCAAATGGTGGCCATGACTTTACGTTTGAAATGAGCACTGAAATTCAATGATTTTGAACAACGCATATAATAGACTTATTATTCACATAAAAAAAGCGTGAGAAGTGTTAATTTAGGTTTCTAACGACACAGTGGAGTAATTGAATGCCAATAATTCATTATCAGTCCAATCGCCCATTAAACAATGGAAGACAAAATGATGAGAAGATATTCGAAACAGAATGGTATTTTGCTAGACTATTTCAATTTCACGAAGCATAAATAGTAGATTGTTTTATTAGGATCAAATGTGACACTTTGTTTGACAAGCGAATTTTGCATTTGCGAGGCGGAGCGTTTAGCCAAGCCGAGCGAAAGCAAAATTTGCGAGTCGAACAAAGTAACTTTTGATCCGAATGAAACATGCTATTTTTTCTGCAACCGAAACAATTAACTCAAATTAACATGTGAAGTAACCACCAATGCCGTGCCATATGTATGCAATGCAACAAATATTAATAATCCATGTGGTAAGAATATTCTACCTGCATTAACAGCAGGTTAGGTTTTCAAGGATGTTCGAATTGTAGTTTCAATATAAATACAACCACAGAGTGACATATTTGTGTATGGACCAGGTGCTCTAATGGCAAATACCGCGCCAGTGCCAGCTATAGGAACAAGACGTGGAAAATGTTAGGTTAGTGAGCATATCAACAATGATAATATTGATTATTTATTCCTCTCCATACTACACTGTGGTTGACTTGATAATCAAATGAAGCTAAACAATATCGTTGTTTGAGACAAAAAACTATTGCTTGCCGTGATTATTCAAAAACAAGTTATCCATCCCGAGAATAACGAATGAAATACAGGATCAAGCAAGTATTTGAATCTTGAAGGCTTCCCTGATCAAACAAAAATACTCAGCTGAGATGTTTATAATTCCAATACTAAACTATAATAAGGTGTATTTATATCTCCTGCATGCATGGGTATGAAATGCCAAGTCTGCTGAAATCGGAAACAAATCAGATATGCGTCTCAACCCAAATAACCAACCGTCACAATGTTGTTTATTCTTGATGACGTTCAGTACATCCTTTTTAGTTCCTAGGAGCTAAAGTTCAACTTCAGCTCCTAGGAACTAAAATTCAACTTTAGCTCCTAGGAACTAAATATGTTGCCTAGCAACCGTCAATTTAAGAGCTAATTTTGGTATCAAAATGGACGACTTTTGTGTCGGTTGCAGAAAAAAGCATTTATTATAAATGAGCGATTCATTCTGACAACTAAAGCTGCCAAACTGACAGACTTTGCTTCGCTATCCATGGGTACATCGATGAAATCACCAACGCTAATAGACCAATCAGAATTGAAAGACAACTAGTGATTTCGTGATTTCTCGATAACACAAGTTGTCTCTGGCCAGATTATGTGATATATCAAGAAATATCTCAGTGTTGAAGAACACATGGTTCTGCATGACGTGATGCTTACTAAATATACAGGGTGAGTCAGCTTTATTGTCAGGGTGATACAATTTTGAGAGTTATACCCAACTTACCTAACTCGTCTGAACTTTTTTGTGTGCTTCCTCTGCTTTCAATGTAAGCATAGTTCAGATTCTCTGTTTCGTTTGGATACTTTTAGACCTTTCATGATATGTTTCCGGAAAATTGTATGATGGATTTCGAGATAAATGCCGAAAATAATTTACTTGTGATAAAACTTCATTTTTCGAACACAGTCTATTTTACATTTCTTAATAATTGACAAGAAGACCTGGAATGATCGAAAGATTTCATGATTTGTGTTAGTGAGACTCTTTTTTTGAATTGACTCGGCCGTTATTTGATGAAAATCTATAGCAAATGTATCACTTCACAAACGATAAGATTTCCACAAAATTAATAATTTGGTTTCATGTGGCGCAACAAAGGATGAATTTTATAAAAATCTCATCGTTTGTGCAGTTTTGACATTTTAATGAGACTCAGTATAGGCAAAACTTGAAAAACACTAAAAAACGATATAGACCCACCCTGTATAGTGATAATGACTGAGATAGTGGTGGTAAATTATTATGTAGGGTGCACTAAATTTGCAGCTATCTCTATAGCATTAGACCTTTTTTGCTGGAAATACTAAATTTTTGTACCCATTGCAAGTTTTTTTTCCGTGCGATATAGAGATAAATTTGTCCGTTCCAAAACTTTTGACCAACCTTGTATATATTTTTTATGTACCCAAAATATTCCAAATGATGGCTGATAAAGACAATTCATTCCTTAAATCAATCAATCAATCAACCAATCAATATATCAATCAATCGATATTGCGTGCACACAGCAGGTAGCAGAAAATCTTGCGCCAGCAAAATTAACTATCAATAATTAATCTGAAATATTCAAACACGCATGATGAGTTCAGCATTCCTCATAAATTATCATCGCACACAAACACACACACGCACATACACCGATCATTGAGATTACCAGTCTTGCCCAGACATAAAAATACCGTTGCTTTTTCAACCTTAATTCCGGGAACACCGGAGGCTATCCGGAGAGACTAACCCACAATGCTTGACAAGTTTTTTTTCCTTCACTGAGAGTTTTGCTATATGAAATTATGATTCCTTCATTTGGATCGACTGCCCCGCTCATTACATGTGCGTCGTTCTGGGGGGGAAAGCAGGGGAAACGGAAAAGGACCAGTTGATTTTTCAAAGGGAGTCTCCATGGCTTTTTTGAGCATTTGGCGGAATATCTCCATTTGTTCTCAAAAATGAGGTAGCAGGTCCCAGGAAGTACACCGATTCTGGAAAGCAAGCATATAGGCCTATCGCGCTGTTGCATCAGTGACATATTTAAAAACTGATGCCGAAAAAGCCATCAACATTGCTCGGATCCAAATTGCAATGCTCAATATGTTGGATGAAGTGGTGAAAAAATGTCAACCAGAGTTACAGAACATGTACAGATCATTGAAAAATCTAAGATTACAACCCCGTTTTTTGATGAATATGACCAAAAGTTCTTCCGCAAACCACATCCCGAATTCACTACATAGTTTTGATCCAAATCAGGACCTTGTAGATTGTAGATTGTAGATGGGTCGTATAGGCTGGGAGACCTCTCGATCACTGCGACCTAGACGATCTATTGTGATTACCCCTATCTAGTTTTGGTCCTCTAACCCTAGACTTCTGATGAAGCCTACGATTTTCCTGACGGTTGAATTTTCCATTTCAACAGGGGTGAGATAGACCTGTTCTAGGTGGTTCAGCCTTTGGCGGACTAATACTTCACATGAGCAAAGTATGTGTTCCACGGTTTCGGTCGCATTGTTACAAAAGCGACAAGTTTCAGTCTCCGCCAGGCCCATATTTTTGAGGTGGTACCTCAGAGGGCCGTGTCCTGTGAGAAAGCCTGTGATAAGCTTTAGCTCTGGTTTGCTGAGGCTGAGTAGCTCTTTGGCTCGGTTCTGCGAATGGTTGATGAACCTTTTCGCTTGTCGTTGACCTGGAGTTCCTCTCCAGTAGGAGGACTTTTCAATTTCTTCCCATTTCCTGAGTTCTTCCTTTAGGTGACATATGCTTATCCCACAAAAAGGCTCAGGACCAAAAAGTGCAGATGCTGCACCTTTTAAATCAGGACTTTAAAATTCTACATGTCTGTACAAAAGGTAGGTTATTGAATTTACTGGAAATTTTCGAAATTAACTTTTCCTCAAATAATTATTCTGTCTTGTCTCTTACTGAACAAACACATTTTGACTGTATTGAATTTTTCAATTTCAACCAAACCTTTTGGCAAATAACCTTCATATACTATTTTGGTATGACTATAAACTCACACGAAAATTTATCCACTGACAAAAAATGCCATCTACCAGCAAAAATTATCTGACAGTCCAAAGCACACTTCATAGATGAAATATTATTTGAAATCCCCTTCCGAGAACTGATCAATTGTGTTTTTCTCGAAAACGAATGAAAATAAAGTGTTGAACAGATGTACCAATATATATTACGTAGAAATAATGTTTATGTCATATTTTCTAATCAAAATCACTAAAAGGTTTCGTCAAAATGAGTTACCAATCGATTTCATCATCAGGAATCGTTCACGCGTGGATGGTGCCCCCTGTTTATAACAAACTGTTGAATAATACATGAAATAATATCCCTCGTATAAAACTATGCCTCTGTCCGATTTTCATAACAATTGATTCATATACAGTGGAATTATTTGCAAAAAACGTAAAAAAATTTAACTTCAACGCCCTATATCTTTTCCCTCAACGATATTTTATCGAGGAATATTTGAATCTATCGTCATATTTTGGTCCTAACCATCCGCGCTTAGCCTATGTCCCAATAGTTATGACTCACCCTGTATTATGTGCCAGTATGGGCATCTCAGAAAATACGAGAGATACAGATTTGGTTGAACAGGAGAAAAGTTACGCGAGTGAAGGACCAACAAAATGATTTTCTATAAATCCCTGTTTTTGAATTTTCAGGCGTTGATAATAAAGTTATGACAGACCTGAAAAAACATCTCCATGTCAACCTTCGAAGCTATTGTATTTCACATCATCGGTTTTCTGATCCAACGTTTTGTCTTTGAGCAACCATATCATCAACAAACATAATTTTTTTCAAGAACAGCTGAGATATTTTTAACTCAGATTCCATTTGGATTTCGACGATTTGCTACATATTGTGGTTTTGATGCGTCTCGAGCTTATTTTGGAAATAATGAAGTCATTTTTGGATCGATCTGTTTCAGCGATTTGACCGAAAATCTGGGGACTATCCATTCGGGATTCCCTTCGTGTACTCCGAAAGATTAAAACATACTTTATCATGGCAAAAAAATTCGACTGCATTTCGGATTCTAAACGACCCATTCACATTCACAAACTCGTGTTTCGTATATCATTAGATATTAGTGGGTCAATTTTTTGTCGGTATGCACGGTCATCTCAATGATCAAACCTGTTGGACAAGATTCGACGCACCCAGACGAGCAAGAAGAGATGGAATTGGAATTGCCCATCTCTTCGCTTAAATAAAGCCGTCCCGTTATCTTTCTCCGTGTGGTGGTATGACCGATTGGTAAGGATTTTTTCTCCACCACTATCTATAGAACCTACCATTATTTACTCCTTTTGAATGCATAAAAAGTGTGTTTTTACTACCAAGGTAGTTTTCCCCCATTTTATGAACCACTAGTCAATAAAGACATAACTCCCTCTGCATGGTATAATGAACCCCAATTCACTGTCCTGATGCAATATTCACAGGAATGGCACTCAAACCAAGTATGTATTTATCAATAAAGACTTGTCATATGCTGTCATGGTGACTAGATTTCAATTAGAATTGGAAATTGCTTTCATATTGACATCATATACGGATAATCTCTATCTGTTTCCATAGCGAAACATGAAGCCGATTTTTGAAGACAAATGACTATCCATAAGGAAAAGTTTCGAAACGATCAGACACATACTGCTTTGATTGAAAGGCTAGTAAACGTCATTGTCCACCGAAACGCATGTCTTTGATGACTACTATAATAGCGCATGGCGCATGCGTATCATGCCACCAAATCCTTATGGATATTCATTTGTTTCATATTTTTGGCTTCATCTTGGCACCCGTTATGATCCGTATTGTTTATTAATACGTATATGATTGACATAGGTCCACATTTCAGTTTCACAGAACTATTCGCGGGAATCAATGTTACCAGGTGTCGCTCGGTTTTCATCGTTCCATGTCAAAGCCACGTCAAAACTGGGGGAAAACAAACTCAATCCTCACTCAATCCAATCCTATAAGTGCCATTAGCTAATGTACTGTGTACTGATGAGAGTAATAAGTTTTTACATTTATTGACAGTAATTGTCAATATTCGATCGAAAACGCTACTGTTGTAGATGTTCTTTTAGCAGCTATTTTGCTCTATTTAGATGGAAAAAGCCGACCAGTAGTGGAAGGAGAAGCAGTTCTCCGTGCTAATCATGTGATTTTGTGTGAGGCAGAAGACTTCAACAAAAGGCACATTTTTGCACTTTGTCTACAAAGTTCGGCGATGAAATCTTCCCCACATGAAGTAAAATTGAAGTTGGGGTCCAGAGGAACTCCTGTAGAACAATGGATTTATATTCGATCATGCAAAGCAGGACAATCTGGGTATTGTAAACATGTTGTAGCTCTTCTTTTATATGTCAATGGCTTTGCTCGTCATAATTAGTTTGAATTGTTTGAACTATTCTTCACCCGTTCACTGTTCATTGAACTACTAAAAATGTAATAATGTAAAAAAATTAACCAACTCAACCATCAACACTACCAACAGTAGCAACACTTTATGTCATTGACAAGTTTGACTACAGCTACGGCATGCTGAATGCAATGTCAACAATGTAGTCTATGCACTTTATCCATAGACAACAGTTTGTTTTCCCCCAGTTTGAAGTTCGTATTATGTAACCTAGATGTCGCCCACTTCGTGAATCTCACAAGGTTGGTAGAACTGATGATAATTTGTATAGATGATTGAAATATACTGCGAGTGGTGAAAAAAAAAAAATTAATATACACCTTGGTAGTAAAGGAAATGATAACCACGGGACCTTATTACCCTCGGCTGTAGCCTCTGGATATAATCTTGGTCTCTGGGTAATAATGATATTCGTTACTACCTTGGTGTATAAATAACTATTATTTTATGGGTTGACTCGGTCCTGGTCTTTCCCGGGAAATCATCTGAGTTCAAATTCAAAAAACTCTACCACAATCCTTCGCCTCAACCAAAAATTAAATATACAGGGTGAGTACATAATCCTGCCACGTATATGGAGGTCGCTTATAGGGAAAGAATCTATACAGGGTGTTATCGAATTGAATATATAAAATATGAACGCTAACAAAAGGCTCAAGGGATCTATCGGATGGCATCATCGAAAAAAATATAGTGATCAAAATAACATCTGGGGCAAGACCCCTTTTTGCCACCCACTATTCTACTCATCGAGAGCTATTCGCTCGTGGGAGGAATATAAAATGATGAGATACCAAAAAAAAATTGAGAATGGCTAGAAAGTTGATGTTTGTCAGATCTGAAATGAATCACGTTACTAATATTCAGAAGAAAATAACGCAATGAAATTAATAGTCATCGTTAAGCATGGAAAGTAACACGGTACATAGAAATACGTTGAAAATATGGTTGAAAATCACTGAAATAAGAAAAAGGAATCCCAAAATCAGCAACTACTAAAAAGTAACTGCTTTCTCCACAAAATGGTTCAAAGAGATCCTTCCGATATTCAGAAACAGGCAAACATTTCATAGTCGACTCACCCCACAAGAATATCATCACACACCAAGCTCAAAAGCTCTATATAGAGATACTAGATACTGGACACAGTCATCCTGTATAATGTATATATTTATGAGTATGAGAATTTCAATCATACCTATAATTTCATTAGACATTATACTTGATGTTGATTACGACATGCTGTCGGTGAAATATTTTCTTCTTTTTGGTCTCGTTGTTGATTCTGCTGAGTGATGAGCAGAAAACTTGAAAAACCAGAATCGCACCACACGATCGGTACTTAACTTCTTGTGCTGTTACATTCAATACACCTTTTGTGTTCGTCCAATATTTTTATAAGAACTAAAATAATCAGTCAATAAACAGTAGTTTGAAAAACTTGAAGAAAACGCTTTCATATAGATATAGCCAAACTGAAAAGAAGTAGAAAATAAAATGATAAAAGTGTGTAGATGAATATCTTCTATAATTTCCTATGTTGTGTTTCAATCAACATGCTTTCATCATTTTATTCTCTACTTCTTGTCACTTTGGTTATCTATGAAAGCGTCTTCCTATTTGTTTTTCAAACTACTATTGATTTTTTTTTCATTTCTACCGCCCTATAGCGAAAGTGGGGAATTTGCGCACTTGTCTCCCTCTCCGGGAACTTCATTTCATACGAGTACTTGGTGCAAGACACTGCCCTCTCTGGATGTTACTATTTCATATTATCATACGAGTATTCTTGGTGCAAGGCAATGCCATGTCTCTGGGTGTAGAAAATCATTGATACTGAAAATCCTGATAAGGATAATCGAACCAATTACAAATCACCTGTCTCTCTGGATGTAACTATCCATACGAGTACTTGGTGTAAGACACTACCGTGTCTCTAGATATGACAAAAAGCATTGTAAAGTATTCGCAGGAAAAGCGCATATTTGAATATTTGGTGAAGGAGCTTCTTGAATTTTGGTGGCGGATCAACATTCATCATTTCATTCGAGAGAAAAAAATCGCTCATTCTGAAGATCCTGATCAGGATAATGGAACAAGACTATTAAATACTTATACGTTCGTAGATTTGGCATTACAAGTATGTATCAGGTATGTATCAACACCGGAGATGGGATGAACATGCATTATATTTAACAAAGAAACTGCGCCAATTAATTCACAAGTTTCATTCATTAGGTGACATTCTCAGCAGGAAAACCTCCCAATAGTTTATAACTCATCAGTAGAGTCAATTTTAAGATATTGCATAGTAATATGGGGAGGTCTATATGACTTATCTCAATATTGTATTGTTTTGGAATAAAATTGAAATTTTAATTGAAATTTAAGTTAATACAAGCGTGGTCAAAAGTTCACCTCAAACGATGAGATATCCATAAAATAAATTATTCCTTCATCTTACCGTTTTATAAAATAAAGGTAAGTACTCAATACGTAAATAAGTATTTCCTGGTAAGGCGCGAATATAATGCTAAACATTTGCATAAGCCACATCTGCCAAGTACAGAAAATGTTAAATTTGCACACATTATATATATTCATGAAACATCAAGCCTCATAGTATTTTTACCACCGTTTTTTTTCAAATAGACTCGCCTAATGAATCCATAAACAATTCTCACAAAGCTCGTACCATTGTGAATTCAGACATTATCGCATCATCATAAAAAGTAGCTGAATACGCCAACTTGGATTCCGAACAAAAGAAACAAATCGGTTTCCCATATGAATTGTGCCTTATCGGGTAGTGTATACACCTATTATTTATATCCTACCTAAAAATATTGTGAATTATAACTCAATAATATTGATCTATATTGACCGATATAGATCTATAAAATGAAGAAAAAACGCATTATATATAGATGGCTTGATGCGGATAATTGAGATATACATATACAACTAGGATTTTTTCTAGATGATCATATAGTGATGTCAGATGTGGATGATATTACCTGTGAATCTTATTTATCAAATTAAAATCTACCATGCACTGATCTGTTGAAAGATGTTCAATGACATGTTCAATGGGTATCGATTTCATATAGGTATATATTTTTGTATATCAACCGTTGGTATATATTGGAAGTACACAAGGTGTTTCAGATATCAATGTATTCGATATACCTGTAGGTATATAGATACTTTCGTGGTTCCAAATTAGTCCCATAAAATTCCTGAATTCTGACAGTTCTTAATTGCTATACGTATAAAGTGTGATATTTTTGGATGCATGGTAACATTGAGTCAATTGTTGGTTCTTGTATTGTGTTGTACCTAACGTTTTTAAGTTTCTGCATAATTATTATGCCTTATTAATATCGGAACAAATCTGCAGAATGTTGCTATACCGTCAGAATGTAATTACATGACTGACTGTTTTACCTGAAGCCGTACCTGGATATATTTAAATAGATTATACAAAATTGTTCAGAAGATATATACTACCATATGAGGAGTTTGTCTAAATCAAGATAACGTCAGGTATCTCATTCTTGAAAGATGGTCGACACATCAATGGGTGTGGTTTGAAACCACCAAAGAAAGTGTCTATCATTTTTCGTATATTATTATGAAGCAACAATTTTAATTATAAAAAACTTGATGGTTGATACAGCAGCCTGAAATTGTTTATACATGTTTATATCTTCCATTTTTTGTTGTCAATGTTACCGGCCAAATTTTTTTCCCAAAAACTTCATGAAAAAGTGTGGTCTTGACGAAATTGATGTTGCTAGATAACCATTTCCCTATAACAAAAGATACCAAACATTATCCTATATATATACAGTGTGACCCACTTACCATGCTCACCATGGGTATCTTTTTAACTGTGAGAGATACGAGGTCGGTTAAATGACACCAAATGTGGAGTTTGTCAAGGCCAACTATAAAGTGAAACAATATTTTGATAAAATCTATTCGTTTTTGTTTTATACACAAAAACCAGATTTTGATCATTTTCGGACCAAATCTTGTCCGCCATCTTGGAGCAGCCATTTTTTTTAATTTCAACAAAAATTCCATAATGTATTTGTCTTCAAAATTGGTAAGTGGGGGTTTTTGAGGTCGGAGATCATGATTTTTTTGTTAAAATTTATAAATTCAAGATGGCGGCTTCCGAATAATTTTTTTGTTTTTGTATAAATGACGATAACTCCGTTGTTCACAAAACTATTACTGCGACATATCATCTGTAGGAGAAAAAAAAGTTATTTGTAACTAAGTCATAGTGAGCTATGACCTACATTTGAAAAACTAAATTTGGTGCTGATATCTCAAATTCTAGAAGAGTTGGTATAAATTTCATATGCTTTTCGAAATCACTTTGAAAAACTGCCATGAGAATGTGAAATTCCTATTTGAATATTTTCATAAATAAAGAAGTTACGGAGGAGACATGAAAATGATCAAAATCTATTTTTTGCGTATAAAACAAAAACGAATAGATTTTATTAAAATATTTTTTCACATTATAGTTGGCCCTGACAAACTCCACATTTGGTGTCATTTAAACGACCTCGTATCTCTCACCGTTTAAAAGATACCCATGGTGAGCATGCTAAGTGGGACACACTGTATAATACATTTTAGTTAAGTATATTGCTCATTTTTGTCTTTAGGCACCTAAACAGGAAGATTCAAATTCTGTTTAATTTTTTCCCATTTATAACAAAGAAGAGAGAAGAAAAATATATAAATATAAAATGTATAGAGAATTGAAAAATATACCAACTAAAAACACCTTTGCTTGCATGTGAATGGCATGATATATTATCACCCGTCTTATTCTCTCTTCGTGTCGTCATTATCCAATTTATTAGCATTATATTCTTATCTTGATTTTTCTCGACTTCCTTCGAGGAAATGAAGAAGCCAGACACATGGGGCGATCGAGGGAACGTTGACCTTACGATGGAAGATGGAATGACTAAAAATCGCGTTTTTCCATTCATTCCGAATTTGGTTTCGTGTCTAACTACCCGTTGAAATCTCCAGCGCCCAAATCTGGCAATTCTATTGTTCAATTTTATTGTTCGCCGTGTAGCGCCGTTTTATCATCACCAATTGTCTGACTGGATGTCAGTTCTTCGAAACAGAAACAAAGAAACTGAAATTTATTGTTTCAGCAAAAAAACACAGGATAAAGGATTGAAGAAGTATATAATGCTCACGCCGCACTTATACTTGTAGAGGCTGTTCTGTCCAAACCACACACATAACCTCTATTAAATTTGGTGCTATATATATTTTATTGCTTTCCCAGATTACTTATACAAGGTGTTTTTGAAATAATTACATATAATATTCAGCACATCGATATAGAGGCTGTATCTAAATAGCACCGAAAAAATTCAAGGGGAGATTCCTTATGATATTTTAGGAAATAAAGTTCATATAAACATGATTGTGTCCTACCTTTTATCTTCCATTCGACTTCGCGGTTACGTATATTACTAAACAACCACTAAATTGCAATTTTTTGAAATCAAATCACAGAATTAGACTGACAGAAGTGACATCAGATATTTGATTACTTCAAAAGAATGATGAAGATGCCTACAACGCATCAGGTGTCCCTACTGTTGAAAAATTTCACGTCGATAATTTTCGATCTTTAACAGTAATAATTCTTTCATAGATTTTTGAGAGGTAATCATTGATAAGTTCGTATTTACTGGCAAGATGGTTATACATTTTGATTCCCATATATGAAATGTGATTTTCAAATTTGTTGGTGTTGTGTTTAGGGATAGATAAAAAGTCAGAATGTCTGGTTTCGTAATTATGTATAATGATGACTTTTCGATATATTTGGATATATTTTCTCTCACATACAGTAAGCTTCTGTATATGATGTAGATGCATGGAAAAGACATGAGGTTATGTTTGATATAAAGACCTGCTTGCAAGAATCATAATGATGCATGTTAAAAATTTTCCTTATAATTTTTTTTAGCAACAAATATTTTCTGCCTATCTACTGACCCCATAAGACAATGTTATAGGTCAGATTGCTGTATGCGAGGCTGTAATAGACATTCAATAAGGCATCTGTGGGCAAAGAATGTTTTATCCGTGAATTCGCAAAGTAGGTTGAATTACGTTTTTTCACTTAGTGCGTTAGGTGATCAGTCCACCTCAGATTGTGATCAACGTAGACTCCTAAGAATTTTGGACAAGTTGTTGATGTTATAGTCTCCAATATTGAGAAATAGCATGAAAGTATATGCATTCAGTTTTCCCGCAGTTCAAACTCTATCCATTTCTGTTACACCGGCTAGAAAACTTCTGAATGACATCCTCAACTTATCCTTGAAGCTCCTCAGGGGATCCTGTTGAGACCGCTATAGATGTGTCGTCAGCAAATAGTGTAAGTAGGTACATTTGAACTCAAGTGCTGTGGTAAGTCGTTGATATATATTCTGACGTGTGACCCAAATCAATTTTTAATCAAATCAACACTACATCGTTCTTCTGACAACACACCCCAGTTAAAGATCAAATAATTCCTCGAATTATTCTAAAAGCGTTTCACTTTTGTTTTCCATATAAAGTCACGTGTTCTGGACGAGTATCTCTGATATACGGCGAGTTGCCTTGAAATCTAAATGTCAGGTGGTAGGTGTACAGGTATACAGTTAATAACAATGACTGGTGAATGACTATGATTAGAAATTTCGAAAGTTGTTTCTGATGTATGGCTGATTGAGATTTGTTATGAGAATTATACCCAGGTATATCTTGAGGATGGCCATTGAAATTTTGTTTCATATAATATATCTACAGAAGATGATTGTATGATATGAATCATTACCTCCTGGTTAGTCTATGTTCATTCCTAGACATACTAGTCCAAATTGAAAAGTATCAGTAACTATAGAATGTATTATTATTTCAAGAAATATTGTGAAGATTTTTCAGAATTTTATGTGGTGCTTTTTTTGAATGAGGAATTAATGAAAATCGATCAATTTTCTTTGCCACATGAATTGATTAATTTACCAAAAGTAATGTATACAGGGTATTTCGTAATATGTGGGACCCACTTCAAGAAGTGATAGGGCGTCTCAAGAAAATGAAAAAGTTTCCATAAGCCAAAGTCGTAGAAGGCTTTGTTTGAGGGGTGTTAAACTTGAAAATAAAAAATAATTTTCAATGAATTTCTATAAATAGCCGCTAAAATAAAATTCTTGATATTCTGGTGCCTAACGCAGTACCCTACCTGGGAGTGATTGAATGGGTAGGATTATTGCTGGATAACCATATTTTTGTCATCACGAAAAGCTATATACAGGTTGGACGAAAAAAGAGTCTATGCATATTTTCAACTTTGATACCATGATCTCAAAAGTTTATAAAATGTTAACGACAGATTCGTTCATAGGAAGATTTAAATTGAAATGGGTCTAAGAATCGCTCCCTTGAATATTAGCATCATGTCGTGAATGATAGGGCAAAATAATGTTAGTACTTCATATGAAATAATGTCTTTCGGACTTCATTTGTTAGTTCGGAGTTATTGACCTTGAAAGTTTCTGCAAGTCCATATACGCAATGACATGTGCATACTCATCATAATCAAACTCATCCATGGTGTTACCATGCAAAGTATTAAATACTGTCAAAATATTAAATATACCATGATTCTATTGAATACATAGAGTTTAAAACAACATTTTTCTTAGGTAATTGATACGAAGTAACACATCAGGTCATGAGCTATTTCTGGGGAAAGGTAAATCCATGAGAATGAAATTTGTAAAAGAAAGAAATCACAAATGTGACATAGTTTTATTGTTATTATTTTTTTATGGGAATGAAAAAAAATTGATGACTTTTGAACCGTCAACAATTGAATAACCACATAAATACGATTGTAGTTTGATTGGAAATTACCCTCCCTACCACCCCACCCCTCTTGATCCATGACTTCTGGGACACCCTGTATAGGTATTTGAAACAATAAATCAGCCTTTTATCGGTCACCCTCAACTCGAAGAAAGTGCTTTGTTGACATTGACACGCTTCGAGCAGAAAGGTGTTGCATGTTGCACATAATGAGTAACTAGATGGTTTCGCAAGCATTCGGAAATGCTGCAATCAATACAATATCATCGACTTACCTTTGGCACTGCATATCGCGATACATGCAAGCAAAACAGCCACAGTCTTTTCCATCTTCTCTCTCAAAGTCACCCAATAACAATCTGTATAATACGCTCACTCGAATACCGGGTCTAGAAAGTGAAACGACCAAAGAACTAAGTCACGGTTTTGTTTGTCATTATCTCTAGATATAAAAGTCCCATATAGCAGAGCAGGCGTTGGACTAACATTCGCTTGCGTCGCGCAGATACGACTGAGTATACGACATGGCGAGGCAGACTTGACTCGCGAGTGATTTCAATGGTTGCATAGGAAAGAAGCGGTTTTCTCTTTCTGTTTCGGCATTTTTCTTCGTCTTTTTTGTCGCGGTGGTCTGAGGCTTTTAGCGATTTGAGGTTTCGTATAGGTATACTTATGTCTGTCTGTGTCACATATGGACATGGTCGGTGGTTGGACGAAGGTTGTTACTCGATACCTATATACAGGGTGCTACCGATATACAAGGTGTCCCAGAACAAAGTACTACAACTCACCTCTATACGAAAATACAACGTCAAGCTGTGGAAATAAACTACGGAAAAACATCATAGCTCCTGGTATAGATTGAAAGTTACACATGTTTCCCGTGAATTTTAATGTCATCGGAACGTCATCTGATGACCTTCGCGACCACGATATTAGTTATACCGGGTGACCCAAGACCTTGCGGTAAAAATATGGTTTATAATGAAAAAAATTGATTTATCGGTCTATAGCACTCCTGAAACTTCATCATATAAAACAAGAATTATTGTCAATAACTATACACGACGATTCTAGCTTGATGATTACAGCATAATTACTAGAAAATTCATAGTTTTGCATTCAATCAAACCTACTGACCTTTAAAAACTATACCTAGCTACACACGTTTTAAAGTTTTGGCGAAAGAGCAATTTTCCTTCGCCGGATTCAGACTGAATCCACCAAAATAAAAAATCGACTCTGTGTAAACAATCATTGTGAGGAGACAGTTGTCCTAATCATTGGTAAAAAACTCGTGAGGCGATTTCTATGGTATTTTATAAAAAAATCATCTATTGAAAATATGTCATAAAATGCCCCTTTCTAATAGGGCACCCTGAAGGCGGTTCTCCTTAATTTTGCAGAAACCGTTCAGCCAAAAATCATGGAATTTTGTACATGGAATAAACTTTTTATGTTCAATCCGAATTTGAGCACATCATTTCAAATTTTCATTCAAGGGCGTATTATGCTGAAGAAGTTAAAGGTAAAAACAATCCCATTTTCTATTGGTCTTTTTTCGTCACATGATTTCAGATTAAGATACCTGGAGGATTTTTACCTATATAAAGACATTTCTAGTTCATGTGAATAGGGCTCGTATAGTTTCCGAGAAAATAGTATTTTTTTTATATCGATGCGTACCCTGTAGTATTGAAATTTAGTACAATGTATAACATTTTCGCCAAACTAGATTCTCAGCTCGAAATTTCAGAATTCATATCAGAAACGTATCATTTGATGTGGATAAAACAACTCCATTTTTTAATGGCGATTTATTCTTTAACATTGTGCTTTCAAATTAATTATATATTCTTGAAGAATTTCATTGTGAAAATGTTACTCCATGATTTAGATGGAGCGGCTAATTTCTTAGAGATTACTGCAATTTAGATATGCCTCTGATGAAAATATACCTCAGTAGTACCATACGAATTGTTTACTAATTTTTGAAGGCATATACAGGGTGTTTCAAAAAAACCTAACCCCCTTGCTAGGGTAGGTAGAACACTACAAAATAAGTTGAGATTGCTCAGTGAAAAAATGTCGTAACGGCATTCGTTTTCATGATACAAGGTGTTGAAAAATTAATTTTTTCACACATTTTTCACGATTATATCAAAACTACTGCCAACATTGCAATGGAATTCTGTATGAATGTTCCTTGAAATCTGAATCACATGAATTTGTTTTTATATCTGACTGTCATAGAGGGCGCTAGTTACAGAGTTCGTATACCGAGTAGTTTAGAACATAACTTTTTTGAGGTTATATTTTCCAATCCAAATATGATATGAACTTGAACATCATTCAATTTCACACTAAAAAGGTACTTTTGCTGAAACTCGATACTATGTTCCGTTTTCGGAATATTTCAATTTGAAAATAATGGAGTAATAGCTGAAGCTGGTATAAAATGAATTTCATTGAGTTCAATTACCTATTTATTCAGATTCGAAAACAATAAAATTATTCTTGTGCTGAAGTTATTGATGGAATGAAGAATCATAAGTAGAAAATTGAGAGATATTTGATTCGAAACATGAAATATTGAATCAGTTAGAGTAAATGTTCAAAATGTCCTACGTTTCGAAGAAAAAACGATTTTATATTCTTTTCTTAAGAATGTAATATTCTTCTTCACAGTTGAGGATCAGTTGTTAGGACATTTTAGTATTGTTCAATTATGTCTTACAACTAACTATTGACGTGAATTTACCTATGTAGCATAGACTTTCTGATCAAGATACAACAAAACTGTGTAATCCATGTTCTTAATCAAATCTGTTTCGATGTTATTCTTGTGGTTCATTGTTAAATCAATAAGTTCAACATCAGAAATGTATTGTTGATTTCGGTTTTCAATAAATAGGTGTTCAAAATGTTCAAAACTACTCGGTACGAATCGTGTAACTAGCGCCCTCTATGAGAGTCAGATATAAAAACAAATGCATGCGATGTGTCAGATTCCAAGAAACATCCATACAAAATTTCATCACAATATTGCCAGTAGTTTCAACATAATCGTGAAAAAAGTGTAAGAAAAATATTGTTTCAACACCTTGTATCTTGAAAACGGATGGCGTTACGACATTTTTTTACTGAGCAAACCCAACTTATTTTGCAATGTTCTACCTACCCTAGCAAGCGGGTTAGATTTTTTTGAAACACCCTGTATATTATACTCTATACTCTATAGTTTCTCTTCTAAAAATGTTCGTTGTTGAGAGTTACTTCTCCTTGCTTATATGCGTATACTGTTAGAGAACTACTAAAAGTGACGCACCTGTATAAACAAACGAATGTGATATATATAGCTATAATTTTGTAGGTAGTTGATAGTCGCGCGTAGGTAGTCTGTATAATTTTCTAAATCCCGTCACTTAATGTAGATTATTTTGTAGATGTATAGGCGAAACCCAGAATCGTGATTTTCGATACCACCTCATTGCCAAATTAGAAAAAAAGTGACTCATTAAAAACGGTAAAACGAATGTCCAAATATTAATCTGTGCGCAGATTGTTTAACTAATTAGCATTTGAATGTCGACCAAGCATCAGTGGGGTACGAAACAAGGTATAAAAAAATATATCCATCATAATAATATGATATTCAGGGTCGGTTCAATTATGGCAACTTTATACCTTTAACAAAATGCTGTTTGATACTTGGAAAATTCCGGAATCCAAATTTCCTGTACGTGATGTACACATAAGGTGTTTCCGAGATTATGGAGCGATAAATGAAATGCTTTGGTCGAAAATAAAATATATCAATTGGATGATATATACCTATACCTATTATAAGTATATTAAACCTAATGATCAATAATTACTGTATCATTAAGTCTCATACTTCAACACTTCTTCGTTTCAAACTTATCGCTCTAAATTCAGAAACACCTAGTATATACATAGTAATCGAGTATTCCCAGAAACCTATATATGTACAGAGTGTGTCATTACTATTAGGACATTTGATTTATGAAAAGTCTGATTTGGACTATTAGATAATTGTTGCTGGTGAATGACGACATTTCTTGTCAGAAATCATGGTGCGTGTTTATAGTCAATATATAGTCAATACTTTTTTGATTGAAACGTCCTGTATCTTTTTCTACAGCAATATTTTATCGAGTCAACTTTGTCCCTATCGCCATATTCTGATATAAACAAGCCATCCTTAGCGTATGTTTTTGAATAGTTATGACTCACGCTATACAAGGTAAATCTGAAAGTGAGGTGTTTTTTACCAGGATCCATATCTCACCAAAATAAGTTGTTTGGCAAGAATTGCTCACATGAAAAATAAGAGAAGACCTAACTCTGGAGTATTTTGTTTTTATTTTCTCAAGAAAAAAAAAAGCGCAAAAAAAAACGTTGTTAGTCCATATATATGAATATATAGCATTAGATACCCTACAGTTGCATTATTCCATCAGAAACACTAATCAAAAACCACTTTTCACATTTTCAACCTAATAATTATCGTTCTAAACTGAACCAAAAAACTTTAGGAGGGAATTGAAGCATTAGGTCAAAACTACTCATTTTGGCCCTGTTAAATAAAAAACCTCACTTTCAGATTCACCCTGTATATATACTTGAATACCTACCAAAATTGAGAAAGATGTTCAAGAATAAATATTGGGTAAAATTATTTTGGAAAACTCTATGTATCTCAACAACTATGTCAATTCGTACCTTTGATTTTATTATCAAAAAGATATAACCCTTAAGTATCGCCATTCTATTAATAAATACTATTAATAAACAGTAATACTTATTGATTGAATGATATAACTCTCCACATTTAATATACTCAACGTGTTAATGACAGTCTGGCACATGATGATTTCATAATTGATATAATCAAATAATATATTACTATCATTAAAATAAATATAGAGACACTAGGGAAATCTATTATGAGCTGGCCAGCCTCAAAACATGACATCATACAACTGATAATAATATATAATATCCTGAAAATTTTGTCAGTTAAATTCTGCATGTATAAATGTTCCGTCTTCTTCAGAACATGTCACAATTGGAAGCACTAGCGCTCTCAGTGTGAAATTATATACTATATGGAGTGCTACATCGTCGTCCACATGAGATATGTTTTCTGAAGACGACTGTACATGCACACCTTCCTACTTATAAATAAACGGATTCGTAATAGTTTTCATATTTCGACATTAAAATTGGCCATGATTATTGTTTCGCATTATTCACGACGAATTCCAGTAATTTAATATATACTTTTTCATGGCTTCAAGGCTTCATCCCGACGTTACATCATCCAAAATATTTTTTTCTAATAGGTGTAATTAGAAACTTTATTAGAAATTGTATGATAAGAATTCTGAAACAAGAAATTCCATTATTTTATTTCTGCAATTGCCTTTATAATTTCATTTTAATATGGACATAAGTTTCTATAACTTTTATTCCATTCTTTTTCATTATATCTTTCGGCTTCATTGTGAAACTGCGCGCCACTGCCAGTATGAAGAATTTTCGAAATTTCCATCAAACATAATTTTGATTTGATTACTAGATATATTTCATTTTTTAGCTATCATTATTTACTAATTAATTGGTTCGTCACATTTCTGACTACAACGGTACAAAAATATCGATATTGATTTAGGTATGTTTTTTATAATAGTATAAAGTTATTTTGCATTGATGAAAAAGTCTCCGCTTAGTGTACCAGAGGACTTTGTATAAGTAACTTGATTTCCGATATCACCAACAATAATTCCCAATTTATATGAAAGATTTTCACTATTATTATTCCACGATGCTGATTTACCTATTTTTCAAATTCTCATGCTTAACGACAAAATATTTACCGTTTTTATGATAAAGCCATTGTCTCTTGTAATATGCAATTATTTGGTAAGAATTGCCTACTAAGGATATGTCACATTGTTGTTCCTAATTATTTTAATCATGAAATAATTAGCCAGATCAATATCGTCGCCGTGGGATGGGATCAGAAAAGTTACTTTACCGATACATCTAGATTATCTTTAGTTATTATTGAAATATTCAACGGTGAAAATAAATTGTGAGATTTTACCTAATGATGTCAAGTAATAATTATTAGAAATAACTGTTTTTTTTGCAAACGTCTTCACTTAGTATAGGTACTTACTTGAATACCAATAGCAATACGTGTAATTGGTCTCTGAAAATGACCTTCCCTACAATACAAGAGAAAGTAGGGTTTTTCTCTGTTTGAATTTTTTATTGGATCCAACTTCTTTGATAACTTCTGGCAAATGATTGAACATCTTACAGCCTACATAAATAATTGAATCTCTAAGTAGAGCCGATGATGGAATTGGTAACTTGATGTTTCTAGCTTGTCGGGGTGCAGGGAAAGTGTAAAATTTTCCGAGATGTTTTCTAATTAAACAGACCGTTTCCATGACAAAGATCGCATAAACTGTTGAAATTTTCTGTTTTATGAAAAGGGGTTTGCAGGTATCACGAATTTTTGCTATGCACATATATTTTACTGCGCGTTTTTGCAATATAAAAACTGTGTAAATGAGATGATCATTACACACCGCCCAAAACAGGGGATGTTGAATGTAGAATATTTGAATTTCAGTCGAAATACCTCGAAAAAACTCACCTTTATCATTCCATCAATCCTAGTGATAACTGAAGGACTCAGATCTACGAAATCACTGAAAGGGACACAGAAGATTTTTTTATTTGTTTGAAAATGTTTCCATTCTATATTTGAATTCAGATTCAGATATCAAATAATGAATTGAATTCAAGAAGGGAAGTATTCGTAACTGTCGTGCCGTCGAGATTGTCGTCCTGTACATGGTTGCATCAAGAGCCCAACTAGTCCAGTCATTATAGACTTTGACCCGTGAATAATTGTTTAGTGGTTTTTTTCTTCATAGGTGTCTCGGGGGGGTCACTGGGAGTGTAAATTCAAAATGGCGACGAAATCAAGCTTTTGCGTATGTTCGAAAACGGTTTTTTTCAACTTTACGACATAAATGAAGAGGACTCAACTTGTGGAGAATCAAATTCTAAAGAATTTTGGTTATTACGTTTTTATTCCAAAAATCGATATTTTGGGAATTAAACCTGAAAAACGTGACAAATTCAAAAGATTATCATCTCCAATGCTTCGCATTTTACGGCATAAATGAAGAGGTTATTCCGCGCAGGTAGCTTGTCTGTCATGTCGGTGTGAAAAAATGGTTCCGGAACTATTTTTTTTACCAAATTTGTCCAAAATTTGATTCTCTACAAGTTTGTTTCTTCTCATTTATGGTGTAAAGTTGAGAATAAACGAGATAATGATGATATTTCGAATGAGTCGTTTTTTTTTAGGTTTAATTCCGAAAATATCGATTTTCGAAAGAACAGGTGAAGACAAAATTTGTCCAAAATTTGATTCTCTACAAGTTTGTTTCTGTTCATTTATGCCGTAAAGTTGAAAATAAACGAGATAATGAAAATATTTCGAATTTGTCGTTTTTTCAGGTTTAATTTACAAAATATCGATCCTATCAGAAAAATTGTAAGGACCGAACTTGTAGAGAACTAAATTTACTACAATTTTTGTCCCCAAACATTTTCTGTAGAATCAAAAATGGCCGAGTTATTCAAGAAAAACTGTTTTTTAACAAAAACATATACCCCCCCGAGACACCTATGAAAAAAAAACCACTAAAAAATTATTCACGGGTAAGGTCCGTTATTTGGATATAATGACTGGACTAAACTGTGAATGATTGATCAAGCAAGATGTCTGACAAATGTTTACATAGAGGGGGACAAATCAGCGAAATATCGAATAACGATGAGTAGGCGCTAAATAACCCCAAGTTGGTTCGTCAAATTGTCAAATATTATTTTCATGGCTGACTGACAGTTGTATTATTGGAAGTGAGTGCAGTTCTATGCGATGAACCTCGCAGCCACAAGTATATAATTCACTAGTAGTAGTTCAGCTAGACAATTATATAAAAAAAATCATGCTATTCCAGAGTGGCTGCCTGATAGCGACAGCAGTATATCTTTCTGTGGCAGGAAATTCACTTTCAGCAAAGTCGTTATTGCTATCATAGGATTTCAAGGTGCTGCTTCTATTCGAAAATCTATAAACGGTAATATGATTTCTTGTAATGGTAGCAAGAAATATCTCAGCAAAAACTCTAATATCACTATTTTCTTCAGTGTTGTATCAGTGTTCGTTTAAACGAGTCGATGCATAGATTTCAGGAGGGGTGATTCATTCAATGTTCTATGCGTGGCATAAGCCAGGAAAGTAGTTGCTTTTCTCCCGAAATCAACCATTATTGTTCATTTTATGAACATGGTGTTGAAATGACTGAACTTTTTTTATTCATTCAACGTTCCATCCCACTTTGAGCATTGTGGCCATTTCGTGGTTGAATAGGACAACTGTCAGTCTGCTACGGAAATAATATTTGAAGAACCTATTTGGGGTATTCAGCGCCTATTTATCGTTATTCGATATTTCGCTAATTTTTGCCACTATAAAAGTTTATATTGCGGGATCATAACAAATAATGTATTTATTCAAATTATCACATATTTAAAAACAATAAATAACAAGAAACCACAGAAACTGTTCGCCATCCTTCTGGTACTAGACGATTTGGACAAATCCTTGCACTGTTCTTCATAAAAGCTCCTCACATTCCCGAGACTGTTTTTCGCCAGCAGGCATATCTGCAGTCCTTTCACGTTCTTGACGGACTTGTCGAAATCTTTGCTGATGTCGATGTCCAAGGATCGCTTAAAGTACGGCAACGTCGCATGAAAAACTACATCGACAGCAGCGTTGACGTTTTCTCGGATGAAAATCTCCGTATCGCCTATGTCGGATTCTTTCATGACCCTCCATTTTATTTTGAAGATGTTGTTTTTTCTGGAAGAACATGAGCATATCAGGTTTTCAACAAAGAGTTTTTCAATGTTTCGTGAAGTTTATGAAAAGATATTTTTTCTGTACAAGGATATTTCTGAATTTTAAAAAACATTTCCGGTAAAATTGAAAGAGGTCAAATTTACAAAGTTTATACAGCCCAGCGAGCACAAACATCCCTGGGATGTTTTGGGATATTTTGAAAATGTTGGCATGAAGATGTTATTTTGAGACGTAATATGCACTGACCAAAGAGGTCTTTGAAGGATATTGAAGTATTGTTTTGTTCTTCTGTGGCATTTCTTTGTTTACCTACTGAGAGGTATCCCTGGGATGTTTTGGGATGTTTTAGAAATGTAGGCATGAGGATGTTTTTTTGAGGCGTAATATGCACTTCCCAAAGAGGTCTTAGAAGGATATTGAAAGTATTGTTTTTGTTCTTTTGTGCCCTTTCTTTGTTTGCCCCACCACAACGTCTCATGCTTACGTCACAATACGATGAATTCTGATTTGTTTTCGATTTTGTTCTTCTTGTTCGCAATTGGCATTCGCGTTTGCAGCATGTCACGCTTACATCACGCTGCTAACGAACAGAAAGGAATTTGTTGAAGTTTATTGTGTTAGAAGACTTATTTAGTTTGTAATAATGACCATCAGATGCAAGATGTGTTGTTCGGTGCCTCAGAGTGTAATCAATATATAAAAGTACGAATTCATCAATACACAGCTTTTCCGCAGTTGCAAAATTATGCATTGTGGAGAACATTTCAAAAATTGGGAAACCTATTTCCAATTATATGTCTGTGTGTAGTAAGCACTACTCAGAAACCGATTAAGAAAGTGATTTCATATCAAGAAAATATTTTTATGTTCATTCTATTTTTAATGCATTTTTTCATTCACGGGAAATTGAATCCTAATGCAAAAGTTCATTTTGACAAAAGGCTTCAGAAAAGTACCTCGAAAATGGTTTTTTACAGCGATTCAATGTGCGCAAGACGCGTTGAAAATGTTCTGTTGTGTCCATGAAAAGGCTTTAAAAAGAACTAGGGGGAAGGTAGTTTTGTGACATATCAAGGACATCTCGATAATTGCCGCCTGCGGCGGACATTGGCTGTTCTATAATAGTTCTGTTTATGTGTGAACAGAACATCGCAGTGGAGGTTCAATATGTCTCGAAATCTCGTACTTTTAACATCTCTGAGATGTTTTTGTGCTCGCTAGGAGTGCTTTCGTATAGAGTACCTACTGAATAAATTCATGCTTAGCCAAACTATCAACATTTTTGAAGAATCTCCGGATGTAACATTTATACGGGAAAATTAAATATACAGGGTAAAACACATTTCAGTAAAGACGTCCACGACGGTTTTTCCGAACGAAATACCCTATATATTATTGAATTCTTGAAATCTCCATGGAAAGCTGAATCCCAATATACAGTGTGTCCAATCTAAGAACTTACCACACTTGTAAAATCGTTATTATCTGATCGATTTCTAATTTTTTTTTCGTTGGATAGGTACTTGAAATGTCCATCCAACAAGAAAGAGATTTTATTCTTGGACTGATATCATCGTGGCCAACAGCGGCCAATTATTTTATTGAACCATATTTTAAATTGTACTATAAGGGATTTTTTCACTAAAAGTAATGATGTATTCTGAATCAGGATCACCTAAATCATTCTCGTACCGAGTTTCATCATCATGAAAAAACGAATTATTATACGAATTATTATAGTTTATATATGAATTACTATTGAGAACTACTTCAATGCCGATTTTTTTCATCATAACATCATATACAATTTGTCTGATAGAAAAAAAAATAAGAAAATTAGTAGGCAATATTTTTTATCTTGATAGTTTTTTACTCATGAAAAATATACGGATTCTGATTCAAGATCACTCTCGAATCATAGGTCTGTACCGATTTTCATCATCATAAAACACAGGATGTCAAAAACAAAAGAATCATTATTTTTTTAACTGGATAAAGAATTTCACTGCTTATATATCCTTTTTAATGTTTCTCTCAGACACTCTGAGACACATCGTATATTTGAATGATAAAAATCGGTACAGATATGTTCGAAGTAGTCCTTAATGATTATTTGCGTTATCAGTTCTTTCCAAAATAACGAAGTACTACATGTTCTGATCACGTTTTCACAAAAATAATAATTCGTTTTTCCGGACACCCTGTGTTTTTTGATGATGAAAATCGGTAAAGGTATGTTTTAAGTGATTCTGATTCTCCATAATATCACTTTTTGAAATATGGGTTAAATAGTTGGCCACGCGATAACCAGTCCAAGGAATAAAATCAATTTCCGAAATCCAACTAAGAAAAGTTTTTCGAAATCGATCAGATAATAACGATTTTACCACACGAGTGGTAAGTTGGTGTACAATGCGTCCGTTGAATTCAGTGCTTTTCCAATGCCCTTGTGCATGATATTACCCATAATTATTGGTGTAGGTATATAACTTACTTCGACAACTCTCTGAATTTCAAGTCCGACAGAATTTCATAATCTCCTGGCATATTTTCCTTGAATTTCGAAATATTAGCATTCACAGGACAATTCAACCTTTCTTCGGGAAGGTCGTATAGCGTGTGATTCGCCAAATATGGCGGTCCCAAACAGGTGATTGTTTTGTAGAATGGCTTCAAAACCAGTTGACTGTTGAAATGTCTAGACAGCGGACGCAAAAAACAATCGCATTGTAATCTGTTACCTAGAAAAAACGATTCTGTCTTGTTACATTGGCACAATGTCAAAAATTAACTGCCTCAGACTGACGTAGCTATAGACTTTCAACATTCATACCTTCAAAATAAACATCAACTTTTTTCTTAACCAAATCGACCAGTTCTGGTACGAAATTTTCGAAGAGGTTGTTTCGCAAATCGAGCACAGACATTTGATTGGCTTTCTTCAAATGTTTCCATGGCAATTCCTCCAACAGGTTGTTGGCCAAATAGATTTCGGAAATACTTTCTGGCAACCTGAAATACTCCTCGTCGCTGGTTAGGTCATACAGTTTGTTGTTAGACAGATCCAATGATTTGAGACTTGTAATATTACCGATAACACCTAGAAAGAAAAGTATAATTGTTTTCGCACGAAAAAATAGGTATAGTTTTCAGTTGTATTTTTCAATCAGAGTTAATGTTATTTCATGAAATTCAAAAATTGTAATTTACGTATCCTCGGTTAGGTCGATTTTTATTTTTGAAAATCCATGTTTCTACATAAAAATTTTTATTTACCTGTTCACCTCTCGGTCCACCTCCTACACTACAGATCAACCCTTTCAAAATCTTTAAAAAGAGGTATTTTAAATCTCCATTTCCACAAGACGGCAATCGAAAGATTCAAAATTTATTAGAATTGTTGTCTGAATTCTTCATTATATTACTTATTTTACAGTTGATTTATCTTACTTGTCAAATTAAATGTCTGTCTACGCGTATGAACAATGAAACAGTATTGTACATAGGCTAGACGGACATTCAGTATAACTTATTCCAAATGAAGAACTTAACTATACAATTGAACAGTACACCAATCTGAAAGATTCAGACGAAAATTTCACACCTTACATCTTTACAATGATTGATTCTTTTTCAATTAGAGTAGGAAATTATGTAATAATCGTTACCTGTACGGATATCAGCAATGGCATTATGCGACAAATTCAAGGTTTCAACTTTTGACGTTCCAACTGTTATGTCCATTGTCAAAACTGGCATCAAATTGTAGGAAAGATCAATCTCCCTCAATTTGTATGGTATATAAGGATTACTGGGAAATGATTTCCTTGACAGAAAACTGATTTTGTTGTGACTCAGGTCAACCTAAAAAAAATTCAAATAGTTAGATAATCTATTAGACTTCGCTTGTATACCAGATTTGCCCACCTTCTCTATCGATAGACAATCATCAAGTATGCCATGAGTCTTGTTGTCCAATTTGGAAATTCTGTTATGTGATAGATCCAAAGTTCTCAAGGATACAAGACCTGGGGAAGACGCATAGAAATATAGTGATTATTTCTATTTTTATCTCGAAAGTATCTCAAAAACAGCTGATTAAGAAGTTCTTCACTTGGAAATAAATGAAAAACTTGCACACATCAGGGAGATTTTTCTTCTCATCGAATCAACTGTATGGGATATAGAGGAAACAGGAAAAGTTGTGAGAATTTTTAATGAACGCTCTATACATTTTCTCGTCATTAGAAATACCTTTTGTAGAGCTTTTGGAGAATACTCCACTCAATATTCACAAGGCTCAGGAGTTGAAATTGATCTTTTATAGATCCAAACTGCACCACCCTGGATATATCAAGGAACATCAGTGTCTCTTACCTTGGAATGCTCCGTTCGGAATATGAGTCAAATTGTTGTTAGTCAGATTCAGGACAAGGACTTGCAAAAGTCCTTCGAATGCTCTGGCACTTATATTGTGAATGTTGTTGTTGGCCATATTCAATTCAAAAACTACTGGGAGCTTCCCAAAGGCGTTTCTTTTGATTCTTGTCAAGTTATTGCCCTAGAAGAAGCAATTCAACCTTTCAAATATATTTATTCTAATCAAGATTTTCTTCTGGAACAAACCAAATTTGTTTACAAACCCAACTCACTTCAAGATAAAGGTACTGCAATGAAGTCAGCTCACTGATAGCAACCCACGGTGGATTCTCGATGCCATTGTAATTCAAATTCAACCTCTGCAGCGTCAACAAATTAGTAAAACTCCCTTGTCCCAAGTTCTCTCCGAAACGATTGTAGCTGAAATCCAAGCTGAGCAAAGAATTCATACTAGGCCAAGCTTCCTCGGGCAACTTCTCGAATTCATTGTGGCTCAGATCGATGTGAGAAACTGAAATCGGTATTTCAAACAAAGTTTGAATCTTGTTGCCTCTTAAATAAATCTGCCTGGTGCCTCCTAGTCTTGTGAAAGAGCTTTTGGCCACAGTAGAGATGCTGTTGTAGCTGAGGTCTAGTTCTAGCAGAGTCGGCAAACTGCCCAAAGCTCCAGATTTGATGACCTCCATGTCGTTGAAGCTCATGTTTAAGTTCCTCAAGGAGAACAAGGTTTGGAACACCGCGTTGTGGATTTCTCTCAGGTTGTTGTGGGAGATGTCTATGGTGTGTAACTCGTATAGCTTGGGGAATGTTTTTCTTGGTATGGAGGTGATAGCATTGTGGGAAACGTTAAGGACTTTGATGCCGGTCATGTTGTGCAGAGGCACTTGGGATAGATTGGTGAAAAGGTTGTAAGAAAGCTGTAAGACAGTGGCATAGGTGGTTTCATCGAATGCTCCCTTGTGTAGATTCGCGAGTTGGTTGTGGGACAGATCCAATATGGTGATGTTAGCACAGTTCTCGAAAGCACCTGCCTCGATTTTGGATATTTTATTATTCGAGAGGTTTATGTGGGTCAAGTAGATGTCTTTGAACGCTAGTTTTTGGATTTCTGTCACTTGGTTTCCTGATACGTCCAACACCTAGAACACAAAAGGTGAGTTAGGAGGAATGTTCATCTGTACATTTCCTTACTTCGATGAAGTTGAGCTGGAAGAACATTTGGTAATCGATTTTTTTGAGCTGATTTCTAGCCAAGTCAATGGTCCCTATTCGTTTTAATGATCCAAATGTACCACGTCCCACATCGGAGATTAAATTATCAGAAAGGTAAAGTCTTCTCAGGAACCGCATACCTCTGAAGCTATTTTGATCGAGGCGCTTGATTTTGTTGAAATTCATGTTGAGCAGTTTCAGTACTGTGTTCCTTGCAAATGCTCCTCTAGAAAGCAAGTTTTAGAATATATGTGTGTCCTGGATACCTTTCAACTTACCTGGTAATTTCTGTGAGTTGATTATGTGAAACATTGAGGAAGGAGAGTTTCGTAAGATCAGCTAAATGTGATGCATCGATTTTGGGTATTTCATTGAAACTCAAATCCACAGACTCTACATCCCTCAAGCCTTTGAACTGGTGGGGCTTCAAGTTTTTTATTTGATTTCCATGCAGATCGAGGATTTTCAGTCTTCTTAGTGGTTGCAGACTTTCTGGCAGCGGTGTTGTCAGATTTCCGTGAGTGATGTAAAGTTTGAATAGGCTGCCTGTCATTCCGCTAGATGAGAAACTGTCTTCTGGAAGGTCTGTCATTTGGTGGCCATCTATGTTGAGGGTCGTTAGATTTCCCAAAATCTGAAGAACATTCGTGAGAGTTCTTTCGATATCAGAAGAATATGTTTACCTTGAATGCCAGCTTCGGAAATTCTTTCAAGCTGGTGTTTCTGAGATGGAGTTCATTCAGGGTAGCATTGACACCCAAAAAGGTATGGTCTTCGATTTTTTCTATCGGAGTATCTTCAATATCTAATATCTTCACTTTGAGTTTGTAAAGAAGACTACCATACAGTCTACCTGGGAACATGTGTAAATAAAATCCGTAATTTATTCGCCATGGAGCAACAGAAGTGGTAGGTTTTAGAGATCAAAATGAGGAGAAGATTGGGTCATTTATATGTAGCCAAGTATAAGTCTTTAAACATATAGGGACTATAGGATGTGCGGGCTGAATGACGGTATAACGAATTACTTATGTTATAAAATTGAATAGAATATACCACATCCATGGTATGGTATACAAGTTATGGACACATGGTACAATGGAATAGGAGAGATAGGTACAAATAGAAAAAGTATAAGTGATAAAATCAAATGAATTTGAAAAAGCACTATAGTTGTCTACAACAGTCATTGATCAACTCATTGAAGTGGTTCATTTTGTAGAGACTCATTTCGACAAGTATCTTTCTCAGCGTTTTTTTGAAAGATCTTACGGTAGGTCTCTGATATCTGTGGAAAGAGAATTGAAATAGTATATTTTTTAACGAGCAGGGAATGATAGTGATTTCTTAAGAGAATGAAGTTTGCAGCATGAGCAATAGGCGAATGCTGGAATCATTCGAGTAGGAAATTAGCATTAGCAAGTTATACACTATAATTTTTCTACGACTATGATAGATAACAGCGGCATTTTCGATTTCTTCGTCTTGCAGCCATCTGATTTCCTGTCAAGTAATGCTCATCTATTACACTGAGCTGTCATTGCTTGAAATTTGACATTCCATAAGGATTGTTCCTTATTAAACTTCTAGAATAAAATTTTCTTCCTTTTTGCCTCTTCTATATGAATAATAGTTATTTATTATTCAAGGGAAAAAAGTAGTAGATTTTAGCCCCAGGTTGTATTGTCTCCCGACGCGTAGCGGAGGGAGACAAAAAACCGTGAGCTAAAATCTAATATTTTTCCCGTGTATAATACACTATTTTTTTCTGTGACAGAAGGAAGGACGAATCAATATTGAGAAGAAATTACATTATTTCGAAATCTGAAAATTATCAACGTGAAATTTCAAGTTTTTAACAGTAGGGACACCTAGAAGATAAAAGGACTTGCAGTTCTTTCTCGGAGACGGTATTATCACAGTTGAGAGAATATTTCATATCTCTCAACTGTGGTATCATTGACTCATTTTTCGGAACTATAGCACAACAAAAGCCATTAACAGAGTATATATATGTGATATATATCCGGGAAAAAAGTACTCACTTTTTTCCCACGGGAAAAAAGTAATTTATGAAAAGTGACATTTTATAACCTGTCAACAGAGATGAAATGCCAAACTTTTTTCCTGTCACAGAAAAAATGAAATTTCTTTTCATGTCCATTTTTAACTGTGATACAACTTATTGATAGAAATAAAGAAGTTATCAGATAAAATCACCAAAATCTCACCACTACAGAACATGGCACAAATAATTGAAGCTTATAACCAATATAATACCAGAGATAAGTAACCCTATTAAATACATCGGACTAAAACGAATATACAGGGTGTTTCATCTCAGACGAGCCACCCCGTATATTTCTTATTCCATAGTGAGTGGAAAATTTCCCAAAACATCTTCATCTGACGTATATTTTGGAG
Source organism: Phaedon cochleariae (assembly GCA_918026855.4). Lineage (NCBI taxonomy): Eukaryota > Metazoa > Arthropoda > Insecta > Coleoptera > Chrysomelidae > Phaedon > Phaedon cochleariae. The sequence goes on along the minus strand of OU896707.1, from coordinate 76,167,437 downwards.
GACAATTTGAACATTTGATTTAAACACGCAGATTTGGTTTTTTCTTATTGTGTTTATGATAAAACAATCCAATTCTTTCAAGGATGTGATTTGTTGAAGATTGTTCAAGTTTGTGAGAAGGGCTAAACAAAAATGGGCTTGTACATTGTAATAATAACCAAAATATTCAAGGTGACTCATTCGAAGTACAAAATTGATTTTTGGCGAAAAAAGTTCATAAAATTCACGTTTTATATACACCATTGTGAAGAGGCTTCCAAGACCTTTCAAATGAATTATCACTCAACCCCTCTAAAATATACGTCAAAAGATGCACAAGAGATGTCCCCAAAACGAAATCATTCGACGTGTTTCGAGAATTTTCCACTCACTATGAGATAAAAGGAATATACGGGATGGCTTGTCTGAGATAAGTAAATTCAGCGCCTAAATAACTAATGCATTGCAAGAAAGAGAAAGTATAATTAGCAAAACCAGCTCTTGAAATGACAGAAGTAACCTTATCTAGTTGAACTTGAAAAAATCATTAACCCTCACCGGCCTAACCCTGTATCATAGCTCCTATTTGAGAAAAATTACTCGAATATACATGGTGAATTCGTCATCGATATACCATATGAAATGAGGACATCTAATATGTTGATTGTTTCGTATCAAATCATTCTCACCGATGTTGCACTTGAAAATCGTCAGTTTCTCGATGGGCAGTCTGAAGGTGGCCAGGTTATTGAGGCCGATACTCATGCTGGCCAGGTTCGTGTTGTTGCAACTCACATAGACGCCGTCGTCGGACTCGGCGTCGCAGGTACAAGGATGCAGCAGCAGCTTTTCTTCGGGGCACCTGTAGAACGGCCCTGGCGGGATATATTCCGCCAGAGTTATAGGAGCCAGCAGCAGAAACAAAGATAAGAGTTGCATCTTGTGTCTATAAAAATTATATGCAATCAAACAAACATTATGTGGGCAACCAGAGTTATCGATGACAGCAGGAGGAACAAATGTAACAGTTTCATCTTATTGTATCTATAAAAATTGTATGCAAACAAAAATAGTTATTTATTATACAAGGGAAAAAAGTAGTAGATTTTAGCTCCAGGTTGTGTTGTCTCCCGACGCGTAGCGGAGGGAGACAAAAAACCGTGAGCTAAAATCTAATATTTTTCCCGTGTATAATACACTATTTTTTTCTGTGACAGAAGGAAGGACGAATCAATATTGAGAAGATATTACATTATTTCGAAATGTGAAAATTATCGACGTGAAATTTCAAGTTTTTAACAGTAGGGACACCTGCGTTTTATAGACATCTTTATCATTCTTTTGAAGTAATCAAATATCTGATGTCACTTCTGTCAGTTCAATTCTGTGATTTGATTTTAAAAAAAATTGCGAATTCAGTAGTTGTTTAGTAATATACGAAACCGCGAAGTCGAATGGAAGATAAAAGGACTTGCAGTTCTTTCTCGGAGACGGTAATATTGACTCATTTTTCGGAACTATAGCACAACAAAAGCCATTAACAGAGTATATATATGTGATATATATCCGGGAAAAAAGTACTCACTTTTTTCCCACGGGAAAAAAGTAATTTATGAAAAGTGACATTTTATAACCTGCCAACAGAGATGAAATGCCAAACTTTTTTCCCGTCACAGAAAAAAAATTTTTTTTTGTTAATTCCCCGCTTCTGTGTAAGATAGTATCTATCTGAATTGGTTGTTTCAATATTTATGCAAATGATGAGAGATTCATCCAAAATGAAATACAGTTATTCGGGATCAATGGTAAAATCCAAATGCTGTGGCATTTTGGGACAAATTATCCGATTTGTCCATTACAGGTATATTTGAATAATAAAAATATATTTTTTCATTCATGATGGAGACGATCGAAAAGAGATAACCTCATTCCATCTTGTTTCTCACTCATTCCATTTATCTCCCCAATTTCCTAAACATCCTGTATAAACATCTGATAGCCGAAGTAATTATCGAGAAATAAAAAATTACCCAACTCGCTGGAAATTGAATTTGTATGATAAATGAGTGGAAAATGAGCTAAAACGAAAAACCATATACAATTTGAGAGCGTATCAGACAAGCCGCGAAAATTAAAAATTATAATTAAATCCTAACAAACTAAACGGAGTTCAAGTTCGCGTTCATAATCCCGGAATCTGGATGCAATCTGGAATCTGGATCGCTGCCAAGTCGATTGTGACCGTTTAGCGACCAAACAGAGTAACAATTACATCTTATTGTACCTATCTATAAAAATTGTATGAAAACAAAAAACATTATCTGAGAAACCAGAGTTATCGGTGACAGCAGGAGGAACAAAGGTAACAATTCCATCTTATTGTATCTATAAAAATTGTATGAAAACAAAAAACATTATCTGAGAAACCAGAGTTATCAGTGACAGCAGGAGGAACAAAAGTAAGATTCTTATCTTGTGTCTATCTGAAATACAAGTGACAATTTGGAAATACAATTCACGCTTCCTGAAATTGAATTGATGCTTTCTCTGAATTCTGAAATACAATTGGAAAAGGTGTACACTATCAAAGATGGCGATTAATGATCGAGATATATTTCAACATGCGAGCAAAAGCGTTCATGTTCGATTGAAATCGGTTCGGAAACGTATAAAAAGTTGATCATTAACATCAAATCTTCGATGAAATCCATATTTATGATTCAAATGGCAGATTCCGTAAGTTATAATTCCAACAGTGAAACGAGTTTGATTGCCTATATATATACAGGGTGTAAATTTGAAAACTTTCAATGCGATGAATATCTCGCGAAATAATAAGCAAGGTGGAAAAACGTCATTTGGAAAAAATGCTAAAGAGCTAGGGGGAACTAGAACCACCATGTTTCAGTAAAGGGAGGATTCACCCCGTAGGCGCGACACCCCCCAACTTTGAAATGTCAAATGGCGCCCTACCTCTTTTGTGATACCTCAAATGAACGGTCTCAGAGTCAGTATATATACAGGGTGTTATTTAAGTACGTGGCCAAACTTGAAGGGGTAGTTCTTTGAGTGATTCTAAGACGAAAAGTTCATATAAACAAAGGTCCGGTAATGTTTCGTTTTCAAGATACAGGGTGTCAAAATTTTTAAAAGAAATCGTTTTTTTTCGTAAATATCTTAATAACCCTACAACCGATTTTATTGAAATTTGGCAGTGTTATTCAAGGTCGTAAAGGGCTGATTTAACCCTAACTATATCGAAATTATCATGTCCAGTGGCGTCCCGGAAAGCACTGTAACCAATATTTTTGACAGAAAAAATGTGCGCCCCTGATTTTTCTGCAATTTTTGTATTTGTTTCACATTGAGCAACTAAAATTACGACTTTTTTATATCTAGAATTTTTTTCGTATCTTGCTTTGTTTTTGAGAAAAAACATAAAAATCACTTCATGGCACATCCCTGTGACAACACAATAAAACATTTCAACTACTAAACCATCAAAAACTGGGGTCTTTCTAATATTTTTTCATATTAATACTCTATTCTAGTTCTTCAATGTGAAACAAATACAAAAATTGCAAAAAAATCAGTGGCGCACATTTTTCTGTCATGAATATTGGTTACAGTGCCTTCCGGGACGCCACTGGACATGATAATTTTGATATAGTTAGGGTTAAATTAGCCCTTTACGACCTTGAATAACACTGCCAAATTTCAATAAAATCGGTTGAAGGGTTATTAAGATATTTACGAAAAAAACGATTTCTTTTAAAAATTTTGACACCCTGTATCTTGAAAACGAAACATTACCGGACCTTTGTTTATATGAACTTTTCGTCTTAGAATCACTCAAAGAACTACCCCTTCAAGTTTGGCCACGTACTTAAATAACACCCTGTATAGTATTCACCTGTACAGACTTTTTTCCACCCACTACAGACGGTGTACGAAAAACATAAAGTCGAATAAATTTTGTTAAAAGGATATTTTATTCGATCAGATGTTCAAAATGCATTCCATTCTGTTAGCAATAGTATAATCGATATTCAAATGCCATTCTAACATTTTTGGAAACATCTGCGATCAATTTTTTGGACATCAATCAAACTTGGTAAAGTACGAAGTCATCGGAATAGATATTTACGTAACCATTTCAGAAATGCGTCATTTTCTGTGACGATGGGATTTTGCGGGACGAGCAAAGCGAGATCCCGAAAAACAGATGTTATATGCTCAAGTCGAGATGCGAGATGTCATCATTGGAAATTCTAAGCAATAAACGTCTTGTAGCTTATCAACATATTGTAATTGGGGGTCTACAGGGTGTTTTCGAAAATGGAGGTATAAAATGTTTTATTTTTAATAGATTAGGTCTTTGAAACGAATACTTTTTGGGGTAATTTTTTTAGATTATAATGATACACTTTGTATGAATTGAAAACAGTTTGTCGAGGATAATAATCATATTTATAAAGGAAGGAAATAACTGAAAAATCAAACAAGGTGTTAGTTGAATATCAATTACTTTATAATTTTGATAGATTATTGCGATATTTGATCGACTTATAAACATATTATAGAATAAAAGCAAGAGAGGTTCTCAGAATAGGAATACACACCCATACATATACCTATATATTTTCGAAAATATTCATTTTTTGTGAATTTGTGAAATTTTCCTGATTTCCAAAGTTATGCATCAGGGTGGGGTTTAAATTTTCAATATATCCCATATAGTATTATTCTGTAGGTATGTCGTATTATGAATTATTGACATCCTACTTGAGAAAGAGCTGATTCATAGATGTCTCACCTTTTCTGTGTTGTATTTCCGATTATCAGTTATTCTGTCCCCTTATTTGTATATTCATCTTTTAATTTTCTATTTTTCTTCACAATTTTCAATTATTGCACAGACATTTTTACTGAGCACGGAACAAAAATAAAACGGACTGTTTACTGTTGGAATTATCTTTCACTTGTGATCTTGGAAGTATCGTTCATATACCTAGTGTAGTGGAATTTCACCTTTATCAAGGTAAGAAGTTAGGTGGCTACATCCTTCTTGTATGATACAGTCATTTACTTTCTAATAACAGCTGGTAATGGAATAAAACTATTCGTAATCTATAGATTTTATTTATTTGTTATTACTAATATGCTTCATCGATTCTTCCGTCAGAAAAAGTAATAAGTATACAATGACTTCCTCTTCTTCGAAGTTCAATCATAAAATTATCAAGGATAATATTGGAGAAATAATAAAAAGGTCGTCGACGTATCAATTTTTTGAATTGGGTGTAGTTACGCCATCTTATTGACTTCTGAAACACTGATACTGATGGTTGTGTTAGATTTAGGAGACCACTGTAAAATGAGATGTTTCAATTTCAATTCTCACAAAGTTCAGCTTCTGTCTAGCAGATGGCGCAAAAAAGTGTGTTCTATCATCGTATGGTTGAAAATCATATTACACCCACATAATATTATGCACAAGGTTGTCAATTTTCAAATCTTATACCCGAAATTAGCCTGCCATCCTTCTTCATTCAAAAATAAGAAAAAAAGTTCCTATATGAACTTTGCTCGAAAAATGCCCTGAAGATGGTTTTCATTTGATATTTGCGAAACCAGTAGAAGCAAAATGATGAAATTCTGCACATACTCAGAACATTTTATGCTCAATAGGGTAGAAGTCAATAAAAATTCCACCCGTAAGTAAGGTTACTAGGGGGGAGGTAGTGTACGAACTACCCCAAATAATTTGTGCATATTTTTATTCGAGATATTATGCTGAATCATAAAATTTCAGAATGTTTTACAGAAATCAGGTGATCTCAATAAACTCCACTAGCATGCACAGTTTTCGAGTAAATCCATCTTCAGGGCTCCCCTATGAAGCATTTTTCGATTCAAGTTTATAGGAACTTTCTTTCTTATTTTTGATCGAAGAATCCGCTGTTGAAGTATGGCAGGCTAATTTCTGGTATATGATTTGAAAATTGGCAACGTTATGCATGAAATGTGAGATGTAACAATTTTTTTTTTTCTGTGACGGGAAAAAAGTTTGGCATTTCATCTCTGTTTGCAGGTTATAAAATGTCACTTTTCATAAATTACTTTTTTCCCGTGGGAAAAAAGTGAGTACTTCTTTCCCGGATATATATCACATATATATACTCTGTTAATGGCTTTTGTTGTGCTATAGTTCCGAAAAATGAGTCAATAATACCGTCTCCGAGAAAGAACTGCATGTCCTTTTATCTTCCATTCGACTTCGCGGTTTCGTATATTACTAAACAACTACTGAATCCGCAATTTTTCAAAATCAAATCACAGAATTGAACTGACAGAAGTGACATCAGATATTTGATTACTTCAAAAGAATGATAAAGATGCCTATAAAACGCAGGTGTCCCTACTGTTGAAAACTTGAAATTTCACGTCGATAATTTTCAGATTTCGAAATAATGTAATATCTTCTCAATATTGATTCGTCCTTCCTTCTGTCACAGAAAAAAATAGTGTATTATACACGGGAAAAATATTAGATTTTAGCTCACGGTTTTTTGTCTCCCTCCGCTACGCGTCGGGAGACAACACAACCTGGAGCTAAAATCTACAACTTTTTTCCCTTGTATAATAAATAACTATAAATCGATTCCGCTCGAAAATGATACATCTGATCGATACGAAACAGGAGCAACTTTTTTTCGTAAAAAGTGTGGATTTTCATAATCCGAGAATGAATTGTCGAAAAATAGGCATACAAAAAAGTTCCATTTTAGGTCGGATTTAGGTCTGAACGTCCGGGACCTTTTCAAGACGTACTGAAAACGTCCATTTCTAAACGTACTGGGTACGTACGATTCCGATGTACTAAGTTCGTCCAAATCTGGACGTTATAGTTGGACGTTTTCGTGGACAGGATTGAATGAATTGAATATGATAATTGAGATCAGTGCATATAATTTCAATCTCCGATCTCTGATATCTATTCATGTAGGAACCTTGCAAACATGAACATAATACAATTCTCACAATTCATTTTTCACTGACCGTACCTAATCACAAAACATCTATTTATAGGTCTCTCTGCCGTGATCTAATTCTATGACAGTATCAATCGACATTGGCACATAATCTGTCTTGTTCTATACTGATATATTAATGTGTTCTGTAGGAGCGCATTTTTTTTTTAATTTTTTATTCAAAATAAGATCTTTTTCACCTACCAGAGTGGAAAAAAGCGAATTTACGTTGATTCGGTATTCATGGTCCTGAATGGACGTATACTGGGGATGTACATATGCGCGGGATCTGAACGTCCCCAGTACGTACCTAGTACGTCTACAGTTCTAATCTGGACGTCCTCAGTACGTACGAAACGTCTTAGCCGGACGTTCACAGTACGTGTTGGGGACGTATTGGTGCTATATGGGTTGATGAAGTCCCACCGTGTTTCGAACACGCCAAAATGAAATTTTGAAATGATATCATATTCTCACTGCATTGTTCAAAGACATTTTATTCCTTGTACCAGATTTCATCATTTCATCACATGGCTTTTCGGAAATATTAAGGAAATTTCATATTCAGGAACCCCCTTCAAAGAGTCCGTAACTCCCTCAGGAGCCAGTTTTTGACTTATGTTTACGGGAACTTTTCTTCCTGTTTTTGGTCGAAGAATCTGCAACTGGAGTATGGCAGGCTAATTTCGAAACACCCTGTATAAATAACAGCATTACAATTTTAATTTTGATTCTGAAACTTTCCTTCTGCAAGCACTATACCTTCTCCATTCCTTTTGGGAGAATTGACTTGCGTCCCAGCCCTAGACGGCTCCAAAATAAAAGAAAGTTTCGCCTTTCCGCTATTGGTAGATGCAATTTCGAGAAAGACGATAGTTCCATTTGCTTTATTTATGAATGTATCTGGCGACTCCTGGAAAATAACATTTGTCAAAATAACAAAGATAAAAGGCTGTGGGAAAATACGAATTAGAAAGGGGAAAACCCTCCAGAAGGGCGACTGAAATACTGGATTTTCTTTTATACCACTTCATACTGACTGAAAAACTAGATAAGTATAAGAAAATGTCATGAAATCAGTATGTATTCACAATTATTGTTTGATACATTGAAAACTCGATTTCACTAAAATTAATTGGACCACCTTAAACATGAAACCAACCGACTATTTGTGAAAAAAACAAGATATTACCATTATGAGAACCAAATTGTGCATCTTCGCAATTTCACAACGAAAATCCAACAATTTGGAGATCTTGTGCCGTCTGGAGGGTGATAAATTGTAGTCCACTGTGAGCAGCCCACGCTACTTGGTGCTTTTTTGCAGAAGCTTGTGATGTATTATTCAGACCATTGAGGATCCCAAAGTTACTTGGTTCCATTTTACGAATTGAACACCAGGATATGTATTCAGTTGGTTTGGCCATCGAATATCAACTTTCAGGCTTTGGTAGACTTCTTCTATCATTATAAAATGTTCAAGCAAGTAGTTTCCAGCATGCTTGAAAAAATGGATTACAAGAGGTGGACTCTTGTTTGAGGAATGATAATATCTCCGAAATGTAGCAAACTTCATTCATGCTGGGCGAGTGGACTGATATTGATTATTGGCATTCAATTACTCCACTGTTTCGTTAGGGACCTAAATTAATTTTTGTAACATTTCCCAGGTTATTCTTATGTAAATAATGAGTGTATGCGTTGTTCAAAATCCTTGAATTACAGAGCTCATTTCAAACGTACCGTCACGCCGCCATTTGGCGATACGTCGAATAAATGGTGACATTAATATTTATGAAACGGCCTGAAAATATTAATATAAAATCAATTTGAAGACAAGCAAAATTTGTGAGGCAGGTACATACATTATAATTCACTTTCTATTACAGCAGATTTGAATTGAAACTATATTTTAGGTCCATTTTCAAACAGAAGATTTTAAGATCATCACGCACGATTATCATCACACGGAATGCAAAACAAAACTATCATGGAAAAAAGGAATTGATTTCAAAACTACGTGAAATTCGAAAACAAAACAGAGGAATTAGATTGCAACGTGATATATCATTGAATAGCGTTACTGACCGAACTAGCTATGACTTTATCCATATATTATAATGTGTCTATTTCACATTAAAATGCATTCTTTTCACTATAGTTTTCACTGTTGTTCTGCGAAAAGTTCCGTATCGCTATAAATTGAAGTGGGTGTCTATACCCTATTTAAATTTTCCATCAACGGCTATGATTGATTTGACAGGAAATCTAACACCAACACTATTTCTACTCCATATCAACAATTTGTTGAAAGCAACTTCATGTCCAGTACACAGGTTCGCGGATGATAGTACTCTCCATACCGCCTTCTCTTCCAGGGCTCCAATACCAGCCAGGCAAATCAGAAACGAACGAGGAAGAAATGTTTTAACAACATTATTATGGACTTGGCAACATTTCTCGAATGGGGAACCAATAACTTGGTAGATTTCAATGCAAACAAAACACAAGCATGCCTTTACTCTAGAAAAGCCAATCTCACTGTGCCCAACATAAGCTTTTCAGGAGTAACCATACCCTTGAAGACATCCATTTCGATGCTTGGTATTACTATCAGCAATAACCTTCTTTGGGAAAATCACGTGAGATCAATTGCTAAAAGTACATCCCAAAAACTTGGTTTTCTGTTTCGGGCCAGGAGCTATTTCACTTCCAGTCAGCTGCTAATGATCTATAAGGCACAGATCCGACATGTCATGGTATACTGTTCCCATATTTGGAGTGCATCACCCAAACATACCCTGAAACTGTTGGATTCTGTCAAAAAAGGGCAATTCGCCTTGTGGGCGATGCCTCGCTCACAAACTCACTCACTTCTCTGGAACACCGTAGAAAAGTTGGCGATCTGGCTCTATTTTATAAATATTTTCATGTACGATGCTCTTCTGAAATATCAACAATTGTTCCTTTCTTGGCAGTCCCCACGAGATTAACCCGTCGAGTTGAGGCTTCGCACCTCTTCGTGGTCACTTTGGAGCCCTGCAGAACATCTCTTTTCAAAGACTCGTTCATCCAACGAACAGCGAGGCTCTGGAACACAAGAAATTTAAGAAGAACACCAATTCCTTCCTTATTTTCCTGAGTTCTCACGATGTTCTCTGATCATTACAGGATATCCCTTTTCGTGGGAACAAGAACATTGAAAATAATTCAGCTATGCCAGAAGTGAAGAATAGATGTTTCCATCCCGTCCTTCATGCGAATCATTTGTAACAAAATATTTTTTTCTGAGATGTCATCCGCGCTCCATACCGTCGCTGTGTCGACGTATTGGGCGCCGCGGCGCCTGCAATTGGCGCCAATAAACTTCCGTCTATCCGCAAATGGCGACTCGGATGCTGTGCTGTAACCATTCCCGGATTTTATTCGGGAGGACCCAGCCGAAGTTCTGTTTGGACCATTGTCAAGTGGTCTGGTTCTAATACAGATCGAGACTCTCGAACTTTGTTTATTCATTCGAATTAACAACATTTTTCAACGAAACTTCCTTGTATTGGATCTTTCTTTTATTTGATTCAGACCAGGGAAAAATCCCTCTTATCCTGATATCTATCATGAAACATTCTGTCCCAAATAAGTTTCAGAAATACATTCTGAGAATTGAAAAAGATCGTACGGAACAAATAAATATCAAAAACTTGAGAAGAGTAAATTTGGTAATAATATTGATATTTTCTTTAGTTTATGGACAATCTCGGTCTTTTGAACTTTAATTGATCACCTGGGTCATAATCAACTGGATTTCGAAGGAGCTGATTCTCATGGTTATTCCGAACATACCAAGGAGATCCTGTCTTCATTCTCGCGAATTTGTTTTGTAATGTTTGTAATCTGGTGATATTAGATTCAGCTGTGGAGAATTATACCAAGCAGAGAGGAGAAATTACTCGAAGAAGTCGAAATTTACTAATTTCCGACAAAATATTTTACCTTTATGCCCTGAGTAACTAGAAAGTTAAGGATTAGGTTGTAAAATGCCTGGTTAGGACCTCAACATTTTCTATAAAAACCATCAACTTTATAGACACATTGCATAGTTGGAAACTATCCTTGAGAAATACTGAATATTTTTCATGTCTTGTTCCCTATACCTAAATGCCATGATTTCGGAGTTAAAGCTACATTTACATTATCTTCGCCCTTCGTCGAAGTTAAAATAATACATTTAGATGGCTATGATTGAATAAACTCGTTTTTTCTGAATAATCTTCAATAACTTATATCCTAATAAAAATATCATATCAAGGTCTTCAAGGATTTCAAAAAGCAAAAAATATACAGGGTGATCCATTTGAAATAACAAAGTTCATTATTATTCCGAAAAAAGGAGAGATCTGACAACAATGTAAATACCACCATAATATCGGCCGCATCACAAGATCCTTGCACACCAAAATCTATGAAAATCGTGCAATCCGTTTCCGAGATAATTGAGGCGTTCCATACATAAAACTCACTCTGTATAATATATTACCTGAAGAGTACAAATTGTTGAGAAAATTGAAACAATTAAAAATGAAGATTAAATCTGTGATATTGACGATAGTCCCATATAGTATTGAAGAGTTCATTGATTATTTCAGATAAGGCATGTTCACCCGGAAAAAAAGGATTTGTTGCATCAACGAATTATTTATGCTTGAGTTTTTTTTGTTGGGTTGAGCAATTTTTTGTTGAATCAACCAGATACATGATTATTCCATGGAAGCAGCTTGTTCAAATCGAGAATGTAGTCTAATTGAATCAACAGTATAATATCAATTCCATCAACAAAATATATGGTTTTCTCGAAAACAAATTATGTCGATCCAAAATAATGTCGATGTTGATTCAACTATAAACATTTCGTTGATTTGATGAAACAATCAGCTGGAGAGAAGTAAAGACTGAATATCTATGCTAGGAGTCGACTAGTTTCCTAGTTTTGTTTGTTCTATTGATGTGAATGAAAAATTCCGAATATTGAGTTTGGTTCAACAAAACAATTTAGCGAATGAATATATAGTTTCTCTTGAATCAACAAAATATTTCATTGAATTAACCAAATATTTCATTGAATCAACTAAATATATCATTGAATCAACCAAATATTTCGTTGAATCAACTAAATATTTGATTGAATCAATATCTTGTTATTTTGAATCAAACAAGATGATTGTTTGAGCCAATTCAATATCTCTTCATTAACAATTCATGGATGTGCTTGATTGAAGAAGATCCAGAGTTCATGCAAGACATATTTACTTGATTCAAATTTCAAATTCGCTCTGAAACAAGATATAGGTAGATTTACTCATTTCAAGATTATATTTTGTCGTGCATATATGACACTTTTATTTGCTCCATTCAATTAAATTTTGCTTGATTCAACAATTCCTTTTTTTCCGTGCAATGTCAATGTAGGTCTATTATGTTTGTTTTGTTTCATACCATTGTATATATTTTTATCTGCAATTCCTGTATGAATTGTTTCATGACTTGTCCCATAACTTGGATAAGTTCTTTGACAGTGAACCAATAAATCTATCTATCTAGGTATCTATTATATTTTTTCCGATTATTTGAATATGTTGTTTTTTCGAGATGAAAACACCGAGATTTCCAGCTCCCGCCTTGTCGAACGGTTCGTCCGGTTTTTCATCAGATTTGGGCGACTTCGGCTGATGGCGCCGTCCCAGGCCGCCGCCGCGACGCCGTTGCCGACGCCCCGATAACAAATTGTTATAACCGGAGACAACGCAAACAGCGTTTTTGTCGAAATGTTTTGCGCTAAACGTCATCCCGTAATGGATTTTTCTGGCTGGGTGGAAAATGGCCGGGAGATTGCAACTCGCGGTATTTGGGCGAATATAGGTAATAGGGAAGCGTATGAGTGCCACCCCAGCGAGCACAAACATCCATGGGATGTTTTGGGATGTTTTGAAAATGTTGGCATGAAGATGTTATTTTGAGACGTAATATGCACTGACCAAAGAGGTCTTTGAAGGATATTGAAGTATTATTTTTGTTCTTCTGTGGCATTTCTTTGTTTGCCTACTGAGAGGTATCCCTGGGATGTTTTGGGATGTTTTAGAAATGTAGGCATGAGGATGTTTTTTTGAGGCGTAATATGCACTTCCCAAAGAGGTCTTAGAAGGATATTGAAAGTATTGTTTTTGTTCTTTTGTGCCCTTTCTTTGTTTGCCCCACCACAACGTCTCATGCTTACGTCACAATACGATGAATTCCGATTTGTTTTCGATGTTGTTCTTCTTGTTATTCGCAATTGGCATTCGCGTTTGCAGCGTGTCACGCTTGTGTTAGAAGACTTATTTAGTTTGTAATAATGACCATCAGATGCAAGATGTGTTGTTCGGTGCCTCAGTGTAATCAATATATGAAAGTACGAATTCATCAATACCCAGCTTCTCCGCAGTTGCAAAATTATGCATTGTGGAGAACATTTCAAAAATTGGGAAACCTATTTCCAATTATATGTCTGTGTGTAGTAAGCACTACTCAGAAGGTAATTTCATATCAAGAAAATATTTTTATGTTCAATCTATTTTTAATACATTTTTTCATTCAAGGGAAATGGAATCCTAATGCAAAAGTTCATTTTGACAAAAGGCTTCAGAAAAGTACCTCGAAAATGTTTTTTTTACAGCGATTTAATGTGCGCAAGACGCGTTGAAAATGTTTTGTTGTGTCCATGTAAAGGCTTCAAAAAGAACTAGGGAGAAGGTAGTTTTGTGACATATCAAGGACATCTCGATAATTGCCGCCTGCGGCGGACATTGGCTGTTCTATAATAGTTCTATTCATGTGTGAACAGAACATCGCAGTGGAGGTTTAATGTCTTGAAATCTCGTATTTTTAACATCTCTGAGATGTTTTTGTGCTCGCTGGGACGGGTTTGAATATTCTCAATCGATTCGGACACCGACCTTTTTCAAAATTTTGGTTTTCTCTGAAATTTCGACTTTTATCTCGGAATTACAACTGTCATCTTGGAATTTCGAAAATTTTCCCAAAATTCAAAATTTTTCTCAAAATGTCGACTTCTATCCCAGAATGTCGACTTCAGTCTCGAAATTCCGACTTTTTTCCCGTAATGTCGATTTTTCTTTCTAAATATTGTATACATATGTCTCATCTAGAAATTTCTACTCTTTGCTTGAAGTTCTGACTTCGAAATGTGACTTTTGTCTCCGAAATGTCAATGTTATTCTGGAAATTTGAACCTTCATTACGAAATTTCTAGTTTCTTCTCGAAATTCTGACTTCGAAATTCTGAATTTTTTGTAAAAATTTCGACTTTCTCACAAAGTTTCGACTTTCATCAAGAAATGTCGACTTTTGTATCGATATGTCGGCTGTTTTCTAAACATCCTTACTTTTATCTTAAAATTTTGACTATTTTTCAAAATTTCTACTTTCATGTCGAAATTCTGACTGTTTTCTCGAAATTCAACTATTTTCTCTAAATATTGGTATTTTTCTAAAATTTTCAACATTTACCTCGAAATTTCGAGTTTTTTTATAGGTACGTCATATCAAAATTTCGACATATAAGTCGAAATTCCAAGAGAAAAGTCTAAGCATCAATATAATTCAAAATTTCGAGATTAAAGTCTGATTTTCGGAATATAAGTCGAAATTTCCAGAAGATACCGAAAAAATCACATTTTACGTTCTAATTTCCGAACGAAAAATCGACTATTTGCGATGGCAAGTACTTTTCGTCCGCAAACACTAACTTTCAGTCTCCAAACATTTCATAATCTACTAAAAAATATTTTGACCCTTATTTATTATAATAATTACCTATATAATTATCCTTCAGTTGATCACATACTATAAGGGTAGGGTAATTGCATGATGTCAAGGTTGGCTCTGTTTGAATTAATTTTACAAAATAAGTAATGAAATGTACATATATAGGTACTAATGATATGTATAAACTAAATAAGGACAATACTTTATCTGATTCAGATCAAATTCATTTTTGTTTATATACCTCTGTTTATAACAGTTTGTTCCTTATGTTTGATTTTTTTATTTGTTCTGTATTTTTGTTTTTCATTTTCACTATTCGTTCCTGTTTTTATACCTATATTCAAATCTAATAAGTACCAATATGTAACTGTATATTTTGTGATATTTGTATTTTGGAATAGAGAATTAGGAATGTTCGTTTTCTGTTCACTTAAGGTACATAATGTTTTGACGTCATAGGTTTATTTCATGATTCTTACTTGGAATTCATATAGCATGAAATAGATCTTAAACAGATCTACTGAATTGTTGACAAGGTATTCACTGATGGAATAAAAATCGAACTGGCAACACTGGTCCGCGCAGAGAGTGAGTTGACAATAACTGTCATTTGCTGTAGTCAAATTAATTATTCACGAAATCCTATAGATTTGACGTGTGAATAGGACCGTGATTTGAATATAAGTGTTTGAGATCGTTGAAAAAATGGAATATGCACATCGGCGAAAAACTGTCTATTGTCTCGCCTGATTGCTAGCCTCGGCTAGGGCCTCGGCTATCAATTTGCGAACTCGACTATAATAGACAGTGTTTTGTCCTTTGTACATAAATAACTATTGCCTTCGACTAAATAGGATGTCATTTCCATTCCATTTTCATTTTTCATTGTACCGTCACCCGACGTCATTACATTCTGTGAGCATAGATTGATTCGCAGTTGTTTTTTTTTATGCCGCGTCACGTCCCCATCCCCAAAATACATAGATCCCCCTTTTATCTGTCGTAAACTTTGTCCATGGATATCTGATCGGCATCTAAGGCTCCGGGGTCCGGAGTTTTCCTTTTCCGAATTTGTCTCCATCTCGGGACAATAGAAAAAAGTCATGGATCACTTGACGAGGATGGCGGGTTCTGCCGGAAATGCGTCAACGGCCGGATATCGCGAGAAACAAGTGAACGTGTACGTCTCGGCTCAGAAATTCGTGTACAGGGTGTCCGAAGGAAATTTACTCCATATAATAATAATATAGTTTTATTTCCCTCCACGTATTACAATTAAATATATATAATTTAGTGATAGCAATGATAATTAATAAAATAAAAGCATCACCAGCACACATTTTGGCAGAGTATGAGAGTAACACAGTGAGAAAAAGGCACATTCATTCATATTACAGCAGATACTGCTTCTGTTCTTCCCATCACGGCCTATAAATTCATAGCTACTCAGTCATACATTTCTATGATCTAGAATGACTATTAATGCGATTCAAATCTTGAATGTTCTGAAAATACATCGACAAATAATATTTTGGCCTATACAATATGACGCAGCAAATGGAACTGGAGAAAATAATGATCTCAATTTAGAAAACTTCTTCAATCTGTAAATGCAAAATGATGGGCGTGTACACCATTAGTAGAACTTTTAACTCAAACCATGTTTATAATGATCCTTTTATACATAAATAATGATTGACGACATAATTCGATCGAAGAATTAACTGGAATGTTTTATTTTTGGACATAAATAATAGTACCTTCTGAAAACGGACCCTCTGAGGACGTAGAAACCTCATCTCGCCAAGAAAATACCAAACGCCTGACGGAGACTGAGGCAACTGCGAGATATTAATTCTTTCAACTGTGATCTCACGCTTATTCACTCTGTCAGAAATCATTTATCATTCATCTCTGTCTGGAATAGTCTTGTTTCAGTATTAGGGTTTTGACGTCACATCATCGCCTCGTTTTCAGAGGTCCGAAAAATCGGGGATTTCAATAATTTTTTATAAAACGTAGGGAGCTCGCAGCAAGAAACGGTTTGTGGTGGTGAGCTAGTTTGGGTGAGTTCTATCGAATTATGAAATAAATTTATAAGTTGAGAACGGGAGCAGATTCGGTCCCGAAACGTCCAAAGATGAGTAAAAATTCGATATTTTTTCAATATATCTATATTTCTTTTCTTCAAACATTTTTTCAAACAAATTTTCACTGACAAGCTACTGGATTTTTCTTTCAGGCTCTCTGATAGAAAAAAATTGTTAAACGCAGTGACATTTTGGGGCAAATCATCTGATGTGTCCCACTACAAATATATTGAAATAATACGCTTTTTTTTTTCATTCTATAGAAACGAGGAGAGGAAATCCCAAAAAATCAAGTAAAATGAATGTTCCACCTCCTCGATTAACCTACAGACAGTATTTAGAAAGAAAAGCATTTGTATGCATATTATTCAATCTTATACTATACAATGCTTAACAGTTTTTTTCCGTTACTAAATAAACTGCTCCACATGTGTTGTGTGTATTTCCAAACATTTCAGTGAATTTCAGCATCTTACAGTTTCTTTTTCAATTAAATTGTTCTACTTACAATGTATTGATGCAGTCACTTGAAATCATTCCTCATTCTCTTCTTCATATGTAAATAATTTTCCAATTTGGTGGGATGGAGTTGATGAAAGGACATCCTGTATACAAGGGCATCCATTGCATTCTACGCCAACTTCATTCCCTTCCCCCGAAAGAGATGTTTAGTGATTTCTTTTATGGTCTTGTTGACTAGAGGGTTAACTGAGTAAAACTTTTTCATATCTCCCATAACGATCCATACTTTATCTTTATGGATTTATTGCCTGACATGTTTTATGTTGATTGATTAATATCTCGGAAAGCTTTCCGATGATCTTTTCCTGTTATTTTCTCTGGAGATGAGTCGGACAAGTGAGGGCGTGTTCGCCTTTTGTTTTTGTCGAGTAATTTTGGGTTACCATTAAAACTTTCAGCGCATAACCCAAATGAGCTCTGGATTAGAGAATGGAAGGGAAGAAAATAGTTCTGAAAAACACTTCTTCCATGAAAGTACTGAGTAATTCAAATTCGAGAGCCACGAAGATGGATACATCAGAGCAGAGTAAGTATACAGGGAAGTGCACAAAAAACGGCCAGGATTGTAACTTTTGAATTATTCTAGATAGGGTTTTGAAAATTGGTGGGTAGCAAGTATACAAAATTGCTCATTATTTGATGGAACAATTTTTCTTCTATCACTTTCAGTTTCACCGGAAACGATCTCAACTTTTGATTTTTAAATAGGAGACCCTGTATTGTTCCATAGTCGGTCAAGGATTATCATGACGAATTCAACGATACCGGATTTGATATGTCGTTGATTTCAAACAATCACAAAGATATTTGCGTTCGAAGTTTTCATATGCTCAATGGGTGTTAAATTCTCTATATCAAAACTTCTTTCTCTGTCACACTCATTGAGGTTACGGAAACTTAGAACGCGAATATCTGCGTAATCGTTTGAAATAATCCATCAAACCAGGTATCGATGAATTTGTTATGACAATCCCAAACCTATTATGGAATACAATACAGGGAGTCCCGTTTGAAAATCAAAAGTTGGGGTCGTTTCTAGTAAAACCGGAAGTGATAAAACAAAAATTGTTTCGTCAATCAATGAGCCATTTGGAATACAAGCTGCCCACCAATTTTCAAAACCCTATCTCGAATAATTCAAAAGTTACATTCCTGGCCGTTTTTTGTGCACTTGTATGTATGTATGTATGTACCTATACCTAAACATATGACGTCGAGAATATTTTCAAATTCCGAGTATTACCGGAGATATACGAGAAGAAAATGAAATTCCAGTGAATCATTTTTATTTTTTTCTTGCGTTATTTGTTGAAAAATATCAAAATTGATAGCACATTCACATTTCCACTTTTTTCCTGATGCTATACGATGACATTTTCAGATTGACTATCCAACGTTTCGTCTTTACACAACCATCATCAACTTAATTTTTTTCGTATGGACGCCAAATTGGATTTTAGTGAGGATTTTAGTGAGGACCAAAAGTCCGTCGCCCCCTCTGTAACTTCTTTATTCTACATATTTCAAAAAAAATTTCAATACATAAGTTGTAGGGTTTCATTCGATCTCTTCAATGGTTTGAGTTTCATTCATACAGAGTGTCTCTAAAAAGCACGGTGACTTAGAAGTTAATTCTTTTAAATGGGACACCCTGTATTTCATTGCATTATTACATTCTACGTTGAATTCTGAACAAGTTTGATAAATGGTTTTCTATCAAAAAAGTTAATAGTTTTGGACTTATGAACACTTGTAAATAATTATTTCGACTACTTATGTGATCCATTTGTTACGATTTTCTCATTGAACTGGCGCAAAAGTAGTGGAAATAGATCCACCAATCGTGATCAGAGATCAAGATCTCTCAACTGATACCGTTTTCTACTTGTCGCACTGACCATAATTTTTCCACACCCTAATAAGATACACACTGACTGCATAATTTCGGCTCAATGGAAAACGGTATGAGATATCTACGATTCATAGATGAGTTGTACCAATTGTCAGCAGACCGAAAGCAGCAGATGAGACCTGGTGAACCGAAACAGTACTGTCTCACTCTTGCTGACAATGCAGGCAACTCAATTCACATTCACCGTCAATGGCTGAGTAATGAGATATTTTTCTTCTAACAATTACTTGTTTCTGTTACTTATTTGCTCAAATTTTTGGATGCGCTGCTTTATGCCCACATTTCGTTACTCCCACATCGCGTTGTCCCCACATTTCGATATGCCCACATATCGTTAGCCCCATATTTTTGTATTCCCACTGTCTTGGAACATACCCTAAGGATGCACGTTTGCCAGATGTGGGTGTACCACAATGTGCGTTTGGCCCACAATGTCTAGTCCATCCGTCTAGCTATGGCATTTCCCTCCATGGCCTGAACACGGAATAGTAATATGAGGAAGGGAAATATAATTATTCTGCATAAGAAAGGAGACTACTTTTTCTGAACATTCTAACCTTGCTCGGCCTAAATGAACCTGCTTCCTAGGAAATATATTTGTCTGAATATTACTTGAGAAAGCAAAAGAGACTATACTTTTTCAAAACAATCTAACCTAACTCGGACTAAATAAACCTTCCTTGAAGGAACAAGGGATACTACTGTTTCAACCTTTTTCCGAAAAAGTATATTTTTCGGAAAATTACGCATCAGGCACAGCATTTGGCAACAGTGTCTCCTCCTTCGGGTATGTTCGGAGACTGTGCGTGTATCGAAATGTAGGGCTAACAAAATATAGGCATATCGAAATGTGGGAACAATGCGATGTGGGAGTAAAGAAATGTGGATGTAACGACAACGCTCCCAATTTGGGGTGTGTCAAGCTGAAAGGGAAGTCGAATGAGGACTATCCATAGAAGATATCACGTAAAAACAGTTGATATTTTTACTGAACACACTTTATATTTCTAAAAACACAAATCTTCCATTGAACTTCATCACTATACCAGAGATAATACAGTGTGTATAATCTCTGACTATACCAATGAAACATGTCTTATGGAAGTTGGAAAAACTATATAGGCACGCCAATGGTAGTTATGTCAATAGTGAATAGTGCAATAGCTGCGAACACATCAGTGATTGGTTCCCGCGTAATGCAATAAAATAGAAGCAATTTTGCGAATTGGACGGTGGCAGCGTGCATAGTATTGAGACCAATTTGATTGATAAAAGCCGATAAAGCGCCGCTATAAATCCGTTGATAAATCTCCGTAGCAATAAAGGGAGGACGTCTATGCACTGACTGATATTCATGCATATCGCATCCAGGAAGTATATTCAGATAAGAAATTGCTATTTTTGTCGCTGCAGCCGCTCATGATAAATTGGAGCGTCATAATCAAAATATGGGATTGGTATGGGAACCTTAGAAGTAATTGAATAACAAGTTCCCGCTGCCGTGGGTTTTTGAACGATTTTTGCTTCAACTTGGCCAAGTGAAATTTTGGTATTTTGGTGATATGTGGTGTATATGTATTGCTGAGGAGTTTAATCCCAAGTTAGGTATAGAATGAAATATACAGTGTCTTTCAGACTGTATTATGCGATCAAACTCGTGAAGATGAAAAGAAAAGTTCATGTGAACTTGTACAGGGTGGGCCATATTGGTCACTTTCAAAGGGAAATCCTATTCTCCAATACTAGATAGAAGAAAACTGATGTCGGTGCCTGATGAGGGTCGATTTTCATATGCAAAACTCAATGGTAGAAACCGCATATCGATATCTGTCTTCGTTTCGCAGTTACAAGGTGTTCTTCGAAAATTGGCATTTTGGGAAAGTGGCTACAATAGTATATTACGTAATATATGTATGAAGCATATTACGCACGAATGGAAAAGTTCCATGAGTGCGTAATTGCTTTACAACACGCATTACGTACTATACTTTACCTACTGCCATATAGTACATCAAAAAAGTTTGGACAAACAGAATTATGAATGTACATTTGGTTTCGTTGGTCCACATGAAATGGATTCATCTTCATTCGGATTTCCTGGCGAGGCGTACTCGAGAGGACTCATCTCTGAAGATTTATATTATTTCAATTATCATGGAGAAAGCTATCAACATCGAGCTCATGAAATACCTGGAACATTCTGGTATTATCAACGCGATAGGCAATATATGGCTTCCGTCATCAGAGGTCAACTGGTGACCTGCTCGCTTACGTCTCACATTTATGGCAGCAATCTATTGAAAAATATGGTGAAACCTTAGCCGTGGCACTTGATATCTTTAAGGCATTCGATCGAGTCTGCCACCACGGACTCCTCGCCATCTTATGGCTTGCCTCCCCAGCTATATTCTCTTCCAGCTAGTTTTCTCTCTGGTGGTTTCTCGCTGGTGTTCCGCAAGAATCAATTCTAGCACCAACACTATTTCTACTCCATATATATATAAACGATTTGTTGAAGGCAACTTCATGTCCAGTACACAGCTTCGCGGATGATAGTACCCTCCATACCGCCTTCTCTTCCAGGGCTCCAATTCCAGCCAGGCAAATCAGAAACGAACGAGGGAGAAATTGACAACATGAATATGGACTTGGCAACAATTCTCGAATGGGGATCCAATAACTTGGTAGATTTCAATGCAAACAAAACACAAGCATGCCTTTTCTCTATAAAAGCCGATCTCACTGTGCCCAACATAAGCTTGTCAGGAATAACCATACCTTTGAAGACATCCATTTCGATGCTTGGGATTACTATCAGCAATAACCTTTCATGGGAAAATCACGTGAAAGTGCATCCCAAAAACTTGGTTTTCTGTTTCGGACCAGGAGCTATTTCACTTCCAGTCAGCTGCTTATGATCTATAAGGCACAAATCCGACCTGTCCTGGGATACTGTTTCCATATTTGGAGTGCAGCACCCAAACATACCCTGAAACTCTTGGATTCTGTCCAAAAAAGAGCAATTCGTCTCGTGGGTGATGCCTCGCTCACAAACTCACTCACTTCTCTGGGACACCGTAGAAAAATTGGCGATCTGGCTCTATTTCATAGATTTATTCATGGACCATGCTCTTCTGAAATATCAACAATTGTTCCTCCCTTGGCAGTCCCCGCGAGATTAACCCGTCGAGTTGAGGCTTCGCACCCCTTGGTGGTCAGTTTGGAGACCTGCAGAACATCTCTTTCCAAAGACCCGTTCATCCAACGAACAGCAAGGCTCTGGAACACATTGCCAAGGACGATGTTCCCCGAGGCATATATATATAACCTCCAGAAATTTAAGAAGAAAACCAATTCCTACCTTATTTCCCTTGGTTCTCACGATGTTCTCTAAACATTACAGGATATCCTTTTTCGAGGGAACCAGAAGATAAAAAAAATCTACCTCTTATTGTGGTTTCCCTGTGAAATCTCCAAAAACCAGCCAGAAGCAGTCTTATACATGAATGTTCTTTGTCAATGATGTTCAATTGAATCATTCGACAATAATGATGTAGCATTGAAGTGTCGTTCACGAAGTTAGTATTTTTCATCATTACTGAATCAACAATCAAATATGTTTAATACCTGCACATCTGAATAGCTTTTCTTTAACTCTTTGAATCTCTTCCGTAAACGCTGGTTCGTAACGAAGTACTTCTGTATCCCAATCATCATTTTTTGATCATCGCTTGTATCCGAAGTATCTATGATTTCGGAAATTATTGTAATAATAGTAATAAACTTCAATGATACATTCATAATTATTCAAATTCCAAACATTTCCCCACTCGTGACTCGAATATTTGAGGTTATGTGTATCGTAGGTACCGTCGTACAAGCACAGTTCTGATTTTCTGAAAACTCGAACTCTAAGCGGTCATCTAGCAAGTTTGAAAGCCAGTGGAAATCATTTCTCGACAAAAGTTCGCTCTTGAAAAATTTCCGCCAAAGTTGTACAATTTGACAACTGACATTAGTATGAGTGGAATTTTGCCAGGAACAATGGCCAGGAACAACACTATGCATATCTTCAAATCCAAATATACCAAAACAACTGTATATACAAGGTGATTCTAAAATAGGTGGTCAAATTTTGGGAGCATATAGAGTGGGTGAAATAATTACGAAAACCTCTGTAACATTTTTTTCTGAAGTGACCCCCAAGAAAGATACAGCCCCTCAAAGGGGGGCCTCGGAGAATGATTTTGTATTATTATCTCCAACACCTTGTATAATGAAATTTTGTCTATCCGCTTACTATTCAGTGCCGGTTCGAATGGGGTTAAAATCACCTCAAAATAAAATACAGGGGTGTCTCAAAATAGGGAGGTAGGGGGTAAAAATAACCCCAACTTTTTTGTTCATTGCAATTTCAGTTTTTTGACATGAAATTATGAAATCTCAGGGCTATTCACATGAAAAAGGTGCTCTAGTTGCATCTCGATAAAATTAACTATTAGCGAATAAAATTTAAAAAAAGCTTGTTTTTAACAATATTTTTCATTTTAGTATTTTCAATAGGATCAGACCATAATCACGAAACTCGTCGTCTATTGTTAATTCATGAATTCCGACAAGGAATTCAAAATTTCCAAACCCCAAAAACCCTTACAAACCAATTTTGGATCGAATCCAACCATAATAACAAATCTGGTCAGCCACATTGGAGCCGCCATATTTCTTTCTATCAAAAAGTCCATAACGCGTTGTCAACTGTCATCTGCCAGATTCCAAGTTGATCAGACGATTAGAAGTAGGTGAAAATTCAGTTGCAAGATTTGAACTAGATAATTAAATTCAAGTGCATACCAAAATTTCAATTTAAATTAAATATAAATTTTATTCGCAATGGTTCAGTTTATCGAGATCCAACAAGAGCTCCTTTTCTATGTTGATAGCTCTGAGATTTCATAATTTCATGTAAAAAAACTGAAATTGCGATGAACAAAAAAGTTGGGGTTATTTTTACCCCCTACCTCCCTGTTTTGACACACCCCTGTATTTAATTTTGAGGTGATTTTAACTCCATTCGAACCGGCACTGAATAGTTAGTGGATAAACAAAATTTTAGATTTTCATCATACAAGGTGTTGGCGATAATAGTACAAAATCATTCTGCGAGGCCCCCCTTTGAGGGGCTGTATCTTTCTTGGGGGGCACTTCAGGAAAAAATATTACCGAGGTTTTCGTAATTATTTCACTCACTCTATATACTCCCAGAGTTTGACCACCTATTTCAGAATCACCTTGTATTATATCGTTCCGATTCACCACTCAATATACATGAATATCCCCGCTCGTATCGGAGGCAGTAAAAAGCGGACGACTCCATTGTCCGCGATCAGAACTTCGGGCCATAAATAAGGCATTAGGGCCGCCCTGAAGGGCCCCCTCGAGGCACGCTTCGGTCGGCGACAAAGTGGGCCCTCTCGTGATATTATCTTGTCGGCGGATTGTAAAAGTCGACCCCGACAAAGTGCACAACATAAATTGATAGCGTGACATTATTGCTGCGTGTTCGGGATGCTAATTCTGCTCAAAAAATCCGGATCATTTGATTTTAATAATATCCAGATTATTAGATATCTCTTATAACGTTGTTTGCTTAGTCCCTGAAAAGGGGGCACTAAAAACAATGGGTATTTACTTATGTGAATAATAAAACTCAGGGGGTGGGTGTAAAAGTACAATATTCCTTTATTGTTGGTTGAGGTTGGTTCACTTCATATGGGTGGTAAGTGGTGGTTAATTCTGAGAACTTTAAGTAGTGATTTATGAGCAGCAAGTGATGACTATTACAGATGAAACCATAATAAAACAATCCAGATTGCAAGTTGCAGTGGAAACTTACCCAGCTTTCCCTCTGGTATCGATACCAAAAGTGTACAGGTTGATCACTAGATATACTATACTTAAACTATGCTAATACTGGGTGAGGTCAATGCATTATATCCTGAATTAGTGCAACTAAAAGAAGGACTAGATACAGCTCACTTTGCAGGATTTTTAGAGGTGACAGTGGCAGCTTGGAGCAGGAGTGTCCCACAGCAAGTAAGACAGGTAAGTGTTAGATATAAGCAGTCTGGCCTGCTCAAGTCAGCTTCTGATCCACAGGTCGAATCGTTGTTGGCTACCCTCTGTATTAAAACTACAATTGACCTGCTAGGCAGGAAGTATATGCAGGCTGGTGTACCCAGGGTACCATGCAGAAAGCAAAAGCAAAGCAGGCAATAATATAAGCCTCTGTGGTTATAGCTGTAAGTACACTTATTTACTACTAGAAATCGTTTTTGTTGGCCCTTGTTCGCAGGTGGCCAGATGTATCAACTACAGCGAGTTGTGAAAATGATATCTGTAAATCAAATTCTGACTAGGAATTTTATCCCTTGGCAGGTAGTAGGCAGTGGACCGTCCTTTGACTACTTATATTTCCTAGTAAGTTTTGATTATACAATTTAAATCCGCAATAATGCGATGGCACGTTTCAATACCTTCATAGGTTATCAGAAAAAGCCCTGTCAAATATCACTATCTTGGCGGGACTTTCCCAGAATTCCGCCAAAATTACCCACTTGTCAGGTTATACCGTTTTAGGTTATTAGGTTGAGTTAGCAGTTATCTTATTTTCAGGTTGAGGACTAACTAGGTATTCCAGATGGAGCAGAAGAAGAAGATGACAAAACCCAGAGTCCAGACTAGTAATAACCTTCAACTAATATAGTAAGGTTAATGATGGATCAATGTTATTATTTTTCTACTACTTGATTTTTCTACAAGGTAAGATCATTATATTGCAAATGTTGTTGATAATTCACCAATATATATGTATTTCACAGATTTGGACCAGAGGAAGCCCACATCAGGAGAGATCGGACCGAGGATATCGAAGTTGATGGCATGGGTAAGTAACAATGGGAAAATGATTCCTTTTATTAATGGTTTCTCATTATTTTCCAGGTCTGCTGGATCTAAGCAGTACTCGAATGAAGATGGAATATCAAGCATGATACCTAAATGATCTGTATAACGATTGAATAAAGGATTTTAGATAACTCTGCTTCTAGTCTGTGCACATACTTACATTAAATCAAAGTGAAACCATAACACTCTTATCGACAGCTTTAGATCACATTATGATGGAAAAAAATCAAGGTTTTCGTTGATTTCACAACTGCTGTTGCTTATAGGTACTAACCATAGACCTCTAACAACGGGTGCGGACTGGAATAAAATGCTGCGAGCTGGCTATTTCCAGCAAACAAACCGTTGTTTTTATTGAATATCTGGATTCAGCTCATGGAACTACGCGATGAAAAGTTCTCGAAATTTTTCCCCAGTCCCCCTGGGGAGCACTTTACTCCTGTGTTTTTTCATAAAATCTTGCGGACTGGGTACTTTTAACAGTCAAATCATCTCAATTTTATCAAAAATCGATTTATCTCATGAAAGTACATGATGATGAGTACTTAAAATTTTTCCTCTAGCCCCTCTTGGGAGCACTGTACTCGTGTGTTTTTCGATAAAATCTTGCGGACTGGGTATTTTTGCAAGTCAAATCAACTCAATTTTATCAAAAATCGATTTATCTCATAAAAATACACGACGCAAAGTTTTCGAAATTTTTCCCTAGTCTTCCTGGGAACCACTTCACGAGAGATAAATTGATTTTTGATAAAATTGAGTTGGATTCGACTTGCAAAAATACCCAGTTCGCAAGATTTTATGAAAAAACACACTAGAAAAGAGCTTCCCAGGGGGGCTAGGGAAAAATTTCAAAAACTTTTCATCGTGTATTTTCATGAGAACAATCGATTTTGGAGGAAATTGAGATGATTTGACTATTAAAAATACCCAGTCCGCAAGATTTTATGAAAAACGAACGAGTAAAGTGCTTCCCAGGGGGTATATAGGGAATAATTTGAAAGAAATTTTAACCTGTATTTCCATGAGATGAATCGATTTTTGATAAAATTGGGTTGATTCGACTGTTAAAAATACCCAGTCCGCAAGATTTTATGAAAAAACACACGAGTAAAGTGCTCCCCAGGGGGGCTAGGGAAAAATTTCAAAAACTTTTCAACGTGTATTTTCATGAGATAAATTGATTTTTGAGAAAATTGAGATGATTTGATTGGTGAAAATACCCAGTCCGCAAGATTTTATGAGAAAACACACGAGTAAAGTGCTCCCCGAGGGGATCAGTGAACAAAATTAGAAACTTTTTATCGCGTGATATAAACGATAGGATAATGTACAATATTGTTTTTCTAATTTTGATGATAGATTTCGATCGTACAGAAATACTGACCGTTCTACATGAGTTCCATACTGATTGTGTAGATAATTTAGTATATACAGGGTGTTCCAAAATCACATTGAAATATTTCAAACACGGATTCTAAGAACAAAAAAGTAAAAAATGCCCAATTGGGGGATTAGAGCTATCTGAAGGGGAGTCCGAGATGATTTTTTTTTTTGTAAATAAGTATTTTCGAAACCCTCTGTTGAAAAATTAGTAAATTTCGTGCATACACCTTACTTTTAATGCCCGATTAAAAAATGTTGAGAATTTTCCGAAATTTTCATCAGGGGCGTGGAAAATAGGTCGGGCTTTGGCCACTCTTTCCCGAAACTTTTTTGTTCATGCATTTCAACAATAGGATTCCTGTTTAGTTTCGATAGCAGTCACCATTTTCGAGATAAAGTAATAATCATTAAATTAGGTAAATACTGTCTGTAGGTTAATCGAGGTGGTATCTACATTCATTATTCCAAATTTTTTGGGATTTTCTCACCTCGTTTCTATTAAATAAAAATGTGAATATTATTTCAATATACGTGTAGTAAGGACAAATCGGTTGATTTGTCCCAAAATGTCACAGCGGTTAAATAATTTTCAGAGAGCCTAAAAGAAAAATTCACTATAGCTTCTCAGTGACAATTTGTATTGAAAAAAGTTTGGAGAAGAGAAATAAAGGTATATATAGAAAAAATATCAACTTTTCAAAGAACCAAGTGAAATGAATCAACTTTTCACTTATCTTTGGACGTTTCGGGACCGAATCTGCCCCCGTTTTCAACCAGTGTATGTAATCAAGGGTATTATTCAGAATCTGTAAGATAGGAATCTGGCTAGATGAATCGATCGATCGAATCCAACACACTCACATATCGTGAATTTGCTACCCCTCTACTAACTTCCACCATAACAGTGATTGAGTGTCCCCTAAGAACATTTTCCGAATGCGATTAGTTACGAAATTGTCGTGCTGTTAAACTTTATCAGATACTTTCCTTCTCTTCTCTGGTTTGGAATAGTTTGGATGCATCGCTGACTCACCACATATCCATAAAGGAATAACAAAAATATGTTGAAAACTGAGAACATTCTGATTTGGATAGAGATTTTAAGACATTACTGTAAAGTCAAATTTGACCGTTGCCCAGATGTTTTATTATTGACAAATAGAAAACATTTACAATCATGCAATTTTTTTTCTGGAAGATGTCCATGGTAATTCAAAGTGGAGTGATGTAGTTCATAGATAAAAAACCCAAAATGATCGAAGATCATTAAAGTTACATGTTTCGGGCTTATATAAGCCCATCACCTGCCGATAATGGATTCAATTTTGCTGGTTATTTCCGAAGCATCATCATACTTTCAATTGTTTGATATTTTCCCTTGGTAATTTCCACTTTTCGGTGATTTAAGGCCACGGGGCCCTTATTAAATATATGAACCCGAACCTCTGACAATCATTTTATGAAAAACACGAATTTTACAAAAACAATCATGGAGCTTTGCCTTTGTTCGCTCTGTTATTGTCTTCTGCATCATTTGTTTACCAACCTCAACACAAAAATCCGAAGATCATTTGACAAGAAAATATCTTCCATTTTTATGTGTAAAACGGGATAGCCTATTCGTTCATGAAACGTCCAAAGCGAATTGTAATTTTGATATTTCCTCGATTTATCCAATGTACAGAGTGACTCATTCGAAAGCGGGCTACCCTCATCATCTCTTCCACCAAATACATTTTTCATTTATGGAGCGAATTTTCTTCTGGAATGTAGAGGGGGAAAAGATGTATTTTGAAGCTAAGCAGTGTCCATTTTTCTGTAGAAGCAAGGCCTACCAGGTTACATTCAGAGGCAGAAAAATACAGAATCCATATTAGCGATTATTTTAAAAAAATTCGCGTACACCACTGCAATCGGCGTCCTCTGAAATAGATCTATAGTGTGTATAGTATATCCAATATCAATTGCAGAATATCCCGCATGTGCGGCGTCGGCGTGTTTGAAGTTTCCTTTGAACTGACTGCAGGTGCGGCATGAGACTCAGCAATTGTTTTTGGATAAACATTACCAAGTTTCATGAAAATATATTTTTTCTTCTTTATTAGTTTTGATATAGCATTAACCATTTTCGAGATTAATCGTTAATAAAATTCAGCTGCGTAATAAAAATAGTGCTTTTTCCTAAAATACCCATGCTTCTAACATCGCGCACGAGTATTGCAAGCATTTGTTTTTTTGAACTTTTGGTTATACAGGGTGATCCAGGTTTTAAGGCACAAACTGAAATGGGAGACACATCTCATCATTTTGATCAAGAAAGTTTATATAAACATAAGTCCGATATCGTTTATTATCTCGCTTACTCTTCAAGATATCGTTCTGAAATTTGGTGTGGTCAAAACATTCTAGAAGATCATCATTTCAAGCTTTTTGAAGATTTTTAATATTTACAGGGAGATACGTTTTTGGGGGTAGAGGCTTCTTTATCCCCCCCCCAGAACTTTTTCGTAGTACACCTCTGGCATCTTTCAGTAATCAAATTGTGTGGATCGTTCAATTTACAGGCTTTTTTGCTCTTCTATTTTTTTCGAGAGACAAACTGGTTTAGAGATAAATAAGCATATACGTTCCAAAACAATTTTGCCTATGTTTCGCTTACATTTTATTTTCGTTGAAAATGCAAGCAATGAAATGTACTCACTAAAATTGCAATCACGAGACCAATCTGGATCAGTAATGGGGATACCTACAGAGGGTAAAAAGTCAAGGTTTTTTCAGTTGAATAAAATTTAAGCGAAACATATAGGCGAAATTAACATGTTACGTATATGCTTATGCTTATCTCAAAAACGTTTCTTTTCTCGAAAAAACTTCAAGAGCAAAAAGATCCTCTAAATTGAACGATCCACATAATTTGGTCACTGAAAGATGCCAGAGGCGTATTACGGAAAAGTTTGGGGGGCATAAGGAAGCGTCTACCCCCATCACCCTGTAGATTTTGAAAATCTTTAGATGGCTTGAAGTGATCATCTTCTAGGAAGTATTGACCACACCAAATTTCAAAATGATATCTTGAAAAGTAAGCGAGATATTTCAACTAATAGAAGAAAATAATTCATCTTTGACCCCCTGTAGCTCCGCTATTGAACGAGATCGGACTAATGTTTATATAAACTTTTTCGATTAAAATGATGAGATCTATCTTCCATTACAGTTTGTGCCTTAAAACCTGAATCACCCTGTATAAGTTCTAGGCAATATCTACTTCCATTGGCAAATATTCTTATGTTTATATCGAATCGTTTCATAAGAAAATGACAGGCTGATGGCTGAAAATCTCTTAGTCATCCACTTCTTCAATTCAGCAGCATGTATCGCCTCGTATATACGCTATCCAGAATTCTCGCATTACTTCCAAACTGCTTACTCTGGCGCAAACTCATCAATAAAATACATAAATATGAATAACAAAGCGGTTAGACGATGGGGAAAGGGCGCCCACTGACAGCTAGGGTTGTTTTTCAACAAGGGTTTCCACTTACAAATATTGCAGGGGATGGTTTATTACATCAACAATTCGACTCATAATAATTATAGAGTCGTTAGTCGGAGATGCATTCAAGAGATCTTAATTAAAACGACTATAGTCGGATGGACCCGGATGATGCATGGCAAACTGCTGATGGTGATGCTCAAATTAAAGGGTTTCGGTGATTGGTGGATTGGTGTTTGGTGTGATGGAAGTGCTAACTCAAAAGGAAGGATCCACTGGAATCGAATTCTAAATGATACATGATAACGAAGGCGATAAACGGACATAACAAGAAAAAACATGTTTTTTCAGTGACGGGAAAAAAGTTTGGCATTTCATCTCTGTTGACAGGTTATGAAATGTCACTTTTCATAAATTACTTTTTTCCCGTGGGGAAAAAAGTAATATCACATATCGGGTGGTCACAAAAAAACGGAAGTTTTATTTTCCTCGTGGTTTCATCATTTCTCAACCGAATTCGAATTTCTTGGCGTCGTTTCATAGCTAAAGGGCTATAGTATACAGTGGGGTAATTGAAAATTCCATAATGAACAAGAACAAAATGGCGGATTCTACCAAAGTATTGACATTTACAAAGAAAATCAGATTCTTTTCAACCTGTACCGATGTCATCTTAGGCTATTCATTTCGGAAGAGAATGAGTACTCGAACATCGAAATCGAACAAAATAGTCCAGTAGATACACTCATTTCTTTGCAATTTGTTATGGGGTGAATGTGCGAATCTCGTATAAACGATTATTATTATTTTGCTTTGGGCTTCATGAAAATTCAATCGAATTTGGATTTCTTAGAATTATTTCAAAGATTAAGCACTGTAGTACACAATGGAACATTTGAAAATCTAATGATTGAAAGACACAAAATGGTGGAGAATCCAGAATTTTTGTGATTTTCAAAAATCTCTGGCGAATAGAATAATTTTTATTCTTCCAATCAGGACCAATACAATGTTAGATCATTGATTTCTAAAAAGAATGAGCACTCGAACATCTGAATCGAACAATTAGTCCAGGAGAAACACGTTCTTTTTGGAGTGAATGTGCCAATCCCGTGATAAGAATTACTTTCAGTTTGCTTCTGGCTTCATCAGAATTCGATCTTATTTGGATTTCACTCCATATCACTTTGCCAAAAAGAACGTGTTTCTCCTGGACTAATTGTTCGATTCAGATGTTCGAGTGCTCATTCTTTTCAGAAATCAATGATCTGAAATTGTGTGTCACCGGCAAAAAAACCGACCAGTGAAAAATTTTGCCAAATTGATCACCCTGTAATATTGAGCTCAAATTTAGTTCCCAAGAAAAGCTGATGGCTTGAACAGTATACAGGGGAAAACAAAAGTTACTATTTCACGCATAACTTCTGAACGCCCTGTGATGAAAATACAAAAATTTCAGAAGTACTTCTTACAGGATGATAATTGAAGTAGTTCAAAGCTACAGCGTTGTCGATATAAACCCGTTTGAACAAATATTTTTTATAATTTTTTTTTGACCGCATGATCATGAAGCATGATGTCTTCTCTCGAAACCATTCATGTTTTTAACCAGACGTTTTATGGCGCAGATATAGGTATTATTTTGTCTTCAAAATTATGCGATTTTCGATTAATAATTGAATAATATTAAATCTTGAGAATGTTTGTTGAAAAATTCCCATTGTTTAGATAGTTATTGATAATGTGAAAGTGTTCTGGTACAAAATCTCAAAATGAGGTATATATACGGGATGATATTATATAAAAATTATTGTGATATTTAATGTAGAAAAACAAATCTTTCTACAAGTGAAACATGCTTTCCTCAATTCCATAGAATAAATTATGGAATCTGATCTTGAAAATGTTTCAAAATTTTACAAATTTATAAGTCCCTATCATGAATGATACGATTTAGTGCACAAAAAAATAACCAAACGTTTAGTGAAATAGGTGCCAGTCCCTACATTCATCTAATAATACCATCACTACAAAATTGTATAATACTATACTATATCAAATATCACCACTACAAAATAGTTAGATACTTATAGTATGATATAATTTTGTTGTGGTATTATTTGATGAATGTAGTGACTGGCTTCTATTTTACTGAACGTTTGGTATTCACTACTGTCTATTTCTCTGAGTGTAATAACACGACCGAGCAATTCATCGGCGGCGGGGAAAAATATCAACTATCGTCAGGGAACTGGCCTGATTTTGTTTTTTGAAGTGAATTAATTTGAAAAAGTACGAATTAATTCAAAAAGTCGGACTTTCTTACTTTTTTATAACAGTCGTGACTTAGTCCAACACTGCCTGTGGCAAATATGAGTGATAACACATATAGCAAAATAATGTTTAAGATAGTAGTGTGATTCCAGGTAATTCGTCCTCAACATAATGGTTTTTGATTCACGTTAATAAATTTTTTCAAGAGAAGATACTATAGTGAAGGACGCGTCTGAACTGCCAAAAACTGTATTTTCACGAACATCAGGGCTAATTTACAGTTGCAACTGTAAATTAGGAGATATTTGAACAAAAAAAGTTTTTTTCTGCCTAATTTACTGTTGCAACTGTATAAAAAACACATTGAGAATTGCAACTGAATTTGAAAATACTCACAAATATCACAAAATACGCAGTTACATAATAATTATAATACTTATAAGATTTGAGTATATAAAAAACAGGAACGAATAGTAAAAATGAACAACGAAAATACAAAACAAATTAAAAAATTAAACGCGTAAGAAACAAACTGTTATAACAGTATCTGAATCAGATAAAGTATTGTCCTTTTTTGGTTTATATATACATAGTATCTACAATTAATAAACAGAGCGTTCCAAAATATCATGCAATTTATAAGTGTATGTGATTAACTAAAGATAAATAATGACGATAACCATAGTAGGTATGAAAAAAAATTATTAATCAGGAAGGAGATTCCAAATCTGTGTAATTCCATGAAAATCCTATCCTCCAGAGTATAGTAGCAATAAAAAATAGAT
This sequence comes from Phaedon cochleariae, assembly GCA_918026855.4. Taxonomy (NCBI): domain Eukaryota; kingdom Metazoa; phylum Arthropoda; class Insecta; order Coleoptera; family Chrysomelidae; genus Phaedon; species Phaedon cochleariae. The sequence continues at coordinate 76,133,181 of OU896707.1, read as the reverse complement.
CATGATTCCATAATGAATTCATCATTATCCTTCATACCTTCTATCGTTTCTACCTGGAAGATCATATTATTTCCCATTTCCAAAATATATAGAAATATATAAATGTCAGTTTATTTTATCGAATTTATCAATTATAGTGTGAACATCATGTTGTCTTGTAGTCAGTAAGTGAGCTAAGCTTATTTTGTTGCAAAGAAGGCTTGATTCTACTTCTACTACAAGTATCCTATATATGTATAATAATAGTAATGGAGTTGTGGTTACCTATTGCTTCTCATTTGCCAGGCCATAGCCCCTCATGTCAATATAGAAACAATAAACAGGTGCCAATTTTTAAGGCTAAGTGGTGCGAGACATGGGGTCCCTCGGTCATGATTGTCAGTGATATTCCTGTGACTTATCCTGAGAGAAAAAGTGAAAATGAACAGAACCGTGTGTCCTTTAATCTGCCCGTGAATACTCCCAAGAAACAGGGGAAAGGCAAGAAGAACAGTGTTGAAAATGCGGTGAAAAAGTATCAGAAGAACGTTGAGAAACATCAAATATCTTGGCCAGTAAGTAGATTCTTGAAAAATAATGTTTTGTCATCATTTCTTAGCTTTTGTCCAGACATTAGGTTGAGAATTTGGAACCTACCAAAGTATGGAATAATAATAGAAATGTCAAGGATACCATTCATCCCTCTCAAAGTGGTGCAATATTTTTTTCAAAGAAAGAAACAGTAAAACACAAATATAGAAATGGTTAATTTGGTCAATAAAAATTTGAGTTCGTGTCGAATCAAACTGAACCAATACCTACCTACAATAATTAATATGATCGAATGCTATAAAAGTAAAACAGCAGTGTATTACACCAGCCTTCTTGCCCCATATTAATGGCGCCAACGCAAATCTTCAATGAACTATGTGGGTTTCAAGAGAAATACCACAGCACGTTCTTGCGAGAGGAATAGGTATATATTTCCGTGAAAGTTCAGCTACAACAACGCCTTTTTAATAAAACCGAAACATTCTCAATAATGTCAATCAGGTTTCGAACAATATTCAATATTATGTATTTTTTCCCCCACCATCTATAAAATCTACCATTATTTACTCCTTTTCAAGGCGTGAAGTGTGTTTTTACTATACCAAGGTAGTTTTCGTCATTTTACGAGACATAGCCACCTCAACCCGAATTCACTGTTCCTATACACATTCGAAAGAATGACACACTGTACATTTGTAGCAGGTCAAAGAGTTAGAACTATAAATAACATGAAGTTAAAAGACATACAATATGAATACATATATTGATACATAATCTTATACTATCGAATATATCAGTATACTATTCAATCAACTGAATTTTTTTATATAGAGAAAATTGGGAGAAAATCACCCTGTACGTACATACCTGTAATAATGTGACACTTAACAGGCAGAAAAGGTGTACTTTTACTGCCTAGGCAGAAAAAGTTTGTTACTATGCAGCGTCCCAAGTAATATTCGAATCAAATTGGTTATCAAATACTGTCTGTGACATTTTGGGGCAAATCATCTGATTTGTCCTTACTACACGTATATTGAAATAATATTCATATTTTTATTTTATAGAAACGAGGAGAGAAAATCCCAAAAAATTTGGAATAATGAATTGGTTATCAAAATTGACACTGACGTTGGGTGAACACAAAATGATGGATTATTTGGAGTTTGCCTGAAATTGGACGAATTTGAAGAAAAAATTATATGTTTCACACGGCAGAAAAGCAGATTTAATGCCTTGGCTGGTTTCCTAGCCTCGGCCATGCCTTGGCTATGAAATACCAGCCGCGGCATTAAATCTTGTGCTTTTCTGCCTAGTAAAACAAATAACAATTTTCTGCAATCGGCTCAAATGTCGTCCATTTTTGTTCCAAAATTAGCTCTTGAAGTTGACGTTTCTCTTAATGGCACAATAAAATGATTAGTATGTAACTATGTTGCTAGGCAACACTTATTCAATTTCTAGGAACTAAAGTTCTTGAAGTTTAGCTCCTAGGAACTGAACACGTGTTGGATGACAGCTGATATGATAGCGGCTTTGACACTGACATGCTCATCAAGTGACTCAAAATAGTGGTATTTCACTTATATTTTATTGATTAGATATCAATTATTTCACAATCACATTTGATCCTGATGAAACAATATGAACTCTTCTAGATCTAATTATGTATCAGTGAAGTGTGAATAAACATAAAAAATAATTTAAAAATTACTGTAGAGTTGTCGAGTTTGTTAACAAAATAAATATTAAAATATCATTTCACTACTGTTAATTCTCATCGACTGTTTGTGTGTACAACAGTTCAACAATATCACAAACCACTTTCAAGCACCTTTCCAAAGCATAGTGGCCAAATCAGCAAGGTTGGTAGAATTGATGATAATTAGCATGAAGGAAAGTGGTTATTCAAGAAATCATTCCATCGAACATTCAACTTCGGAGTTCTGTTATATTCTATTACTTTTGGCAAGTGCATTCATCAATTCAGTTATCCACTTTGAGATACGGAACCTAAAATGTGTTTCCTGACCAAAGCAACTCTCCATACAAATATCAGTTCTACCAACATTGTGTATCAGCACAGCTAGCGCCGTCTTTGTGAGAAATATCGGTACCCTGCGTGCGAAAACGAGAACAAAATCAATGAATACACGCGTTATTATACAGCTCCAATTTCTGGTGCCCCGCCACTGGAAATGTGTAGTTCGGCGGACGGCCAGCGGTGTCGCCACTGGCAGAAATCAGAAAATCAGTCGAAATCTAAATAATCGGGGTTGGGCGTGACTTTTGCAAATCCGTGAGAAAGTGCGTGTTTTTTTAGATATGTAACTGTAGGACGTCCATCATCAGGTGAGTCTAATTCATCTGGAAACAATGATTAACGATTGCGAACGCATACTTTGCCATTACTTCGTGGATCATACCTTTTTTGGTAGTACGGAAGTCATAAGTATCTGCTCAGAGTTCGTGCAGCTCTGGGGTTTTAAACTACAATGTATTTCTCGCTAGAATAGAATGATTATCATCTCAACTAAATCTTTATCTTATCTGATAATTATTAATGTTGTCAAGTAGCCTTTCTTTCTAGTTTTTGATCTAACTATCTATTTCTGTCCTCATAATTTCCATTCGATAAATGGCTTCATTTTGACAACTGCGGGGTGAACTACCTTTTGTTTACATTTTGTCGCAGCCTTCTTTGTGAGTCGAAGCGATGATCTATAAAGTGGCGAAATTGTACCCAGAATTTATGAGCAAATCAATATTTTCTGCTTCTGGCGTTTACTTTATTTATATTCGTGTGCTTGACGCACCTTCTCTCTTGATTCTATGCTGTTTTCAAAGCCTACAGGGGCGGAGGCCAAAGGGCCAGAAAGGTCTATAATATTTTTATTCGTGGAAATATTGATCCACATCCAGCATACGAAATTCGATATGAGTCGGTGATGATGAGTTTCCGTTGTTCCCGTTTGTTTTTTCCGAAACCACATGTAGTGATAAGGAAGTGACGAGGAGACCCAGAGACGTGATGTTTTTGTGTTTCAGTGGTAAACAGAACCAAAACTTGTTAAAACCAAGTCCTGGAAGGAACATAATGTAGTCATAGGCCATAGGCGTAGTCAGCAAAAAGTTTGGCGCTAGAGGTCGGTCAAATAATATAATAAGGTAGTACCTCTCTGAATAGTAGGGATAACCGATTTTCAGGGTCCAAATCAAATCGAAATAAAATTTATTGTCAAAAAATATAAATCTCTTCTCCACCACTAGCTATTAAACCTACCATTATTTTCTCCTTTTCGAGGCGTAAAGTGTGTTGTAATTAACCCGATTGCAATCTTCTGATCCAAGATTCGCAGAAATGGCACTCGAATCTAGTTGGAATTAATCAATAATGACTTGTTATATGGTCATGGCTACTAGATTTGAATCAGCATTGATAAGGAGTGCTGTCATAGTGACAATAGGTCAGGATTATAATGATTGAAATATATTGCTAGAGGTGAGAACAAAATCATACATCTTGGTATAGTAATTTCGGATCTTGAGTCGGATCTTATTGACAAAGTTGTAGTTAATTTTTTGTTGTTGTTTATAAGTTACAACCACATGTGAAAGAACTGACATTACAAAAACTAAATATCCGTAGAAAATTTCAATAACAATACCGAGAACAATACTTAATAGTATTTGAAATTATTCCCTGTCTGAGATCCATTAAAGATTCCACTTTAAGTGGAACACACTGTCTTTCTGTCGAATCGAAATTGAATGTCGTCCCACCCAGTTGTTTCTGTAGTGGTCTATTTTTGCATAATGATTCAAGAGCTTCGGTAAACATTTCATTAGAATAATCTGCCAAGATTTTGAGGAAATCCTCGCTAGCTTTAAATTATACATAACATTCAATAACCAATTTTTATGGCTTCATTGGCGACAGACTGACAGTACCTAATTGATATCAATTTAATGAAACGAAAAATTAATCGTTAAGTATTTGTTTCATTTCATTTTGATGTCTCTTTTTGCGATAACGAAGTTGCCACTGCAAGAATCTAGAAGTGGAAAATACTATGAGATCTGTTGGGTTATACTTATAGTTTCCGAGTGCATAAAAATACCAATAATTTCGCAAGAAAGCGTGTTATCTGAAAATTGCAAGAGTTTATTTGTTCATTTTAATATTTTGGCGAAAGAGCCAGAGTTCGAAGGATATGAGTATTGTTTACTGGCGTCTAGGGCCACAGTTTCAAATGTGTTGATATGGCGACGGGTGCAATCATCGCTTTGTAGTGCAAGTTACCGCTGTAATTTTTCTATAATTGCATTGCTCTTATGAGAAATTTCATATACAGGGTGTTGCGAAATTCGACCGACAACGCTTGACAGGTGATAGCCCTCGTAATTTCATAATCACTGAGATAGCAACATACGGTCTTTAAGGGTTAAGTTTTCGAGATACAGGGCGTTGAAGTTTCGAAATTAAAATAGTTTTTTCGCAATATCTCAAGAAAAATTGAATATAATGTATTCAAATTTGGTATATGGTTTCATCTTTGAATGGTTAATTTTTTGACCAGAAAGACATTCCGAGAATTTTATCCTGAGGTGCGCTACAGAGGGTTGTGATAACTTTTCCTCCCATATTTTCTACGCCACTGATGACATTTCAATTATTTCCAATTTCTCGAATTGATTGTTCAATTATGTTGAAAAAATGCATCACCATCAACTGAGCTGAAATGAACAGTAATTGAGATATTTGACCCAAAATAGAAGTTTGCATAGTAATTTTTCATCTTCCTCAGTAGTAGAAAATTACAAAAAATGTTGTTTCCTCTTAATGCGTGGAATAACTATTTCTGTTCAGCTATAGAATGAGATCTGAATATTATCTAATCTACCCAACACCAGAAAAATATTTTTGCAATTTTCTACTACTGAAAATGATGAAATATTACTATGCAATCTTCTATTTTGGGTCGAATATTTCGGAAACTGTTCATATCAGCTCAGTTGAAGGTGATGCATTTTCTGAACAAAATTGAACAATGAATTCGAGGAATTGGATATAATCGAAATTTAATCAGTGGCGTAGAAAATATGGGAGGAAATTTTGCCACAACCCCCTGTAGGGCACCACTGAATAGAATTTCCGGAATGGCTTCCAAGTCAAAAAATGACGTATTCAAAGATGAAACCATATACCGAAGTTGAATGCATTATATTCAATCATTCTTGAGATATTGCGAAACAACTATTTTTATTTCTTAACTTTACCGCCCTGTATCTCAAGAACTGAACACTTGAAGACTGTATGTCCCTATCTTAGTGATTATGAAATCACGAGAGCTATCACCTCTCATACGTTGTCGGCCGAATTTCGCAACACCCTGTATATGAGATGATATGAGGAATATAATTATATTCACTGTAATGAATGGACTTCAGTGAACACGGTCAGATAATCCATTCTACCCATTGTCCACTCTTATCATATCAATTCGGATTGCAAGGATATCATTTTTTGAAATATTTTTCTTTTGAGACAGATGTGGAATACTTTCATGAACATGCTCTGATTTGTAGCATCTATTCAGGGCCTACTCTAATAGAGTAGGCCCTGATCTATTCCACCCTCGATTTCACACCTCTTCCACTATCTCATCAAAATAATTCTAATTCCAAGTTAGAGCTCACAAAATGAATTTGATGAAAAGTTTCCCTTCTTTTAACGATATCGGTATCGGTATATCGGCCATATCGGCGTGTTTGGCCGACATCGGTATCGGCCGATATGAAGAGGCATAATATCGGCCTATATCGGTATCGGCTTAGTAATAATAAAATAAAATATAATAGTCTTTAAAATGGTGTAACTTTTCACCTGAAAGAAAAAAAAACACAAAAACAAACCCCCAAAAAATATATTTTGTTTAAAATAATACATATTTACTCAAAAATATTAAAAAACAAACATAAATTCTAAGAAAGAAACCGAGAAAGAAACCAAATATTGAACACAAAATATTTAAAAACAAACATGAAATTCTAAAAAAATATCAAAACTCATTTTTAATATTAAAAAATCAACAGTAATTCTAAAAAAGATACTTACAAAACAAATATCAATATTTCAATTTAGGTTTCGGTAAATTATAATGTAATAAAATTAAATTTTTAGCTTTTTCAGGTGTTAGTCGATTTCTAGCGCCCTCGTATACGTTTCTAGCTGAAGAAAATAGCTGTTCGCTCGCTACACTACTGGGTGGGGGTGCTAAATATATAATTGCCTTGGTTGCCTTTGGTTTTCCAAAATTTTAAATATATTTTTCAAGGGAAAAACAATACTTGAAATTTTTGGCTGATATATCGGTATTATCTCGCATGATTGCTAACCTCGGACTCCACTGTTTTTGGCTCAGTAATCAAATGGAGGTAAACAATATCGTTGTGTGAGACAAAAAAAACTATTGCTGGCCGTGATTATTCAAGAACAAGTTATCAATCCCGAGAATTATAGATCAAGCAAGTATGTAATTCCTGAAGGCTTTCATGATCAAAATAAAAATAATCAACTATGATATGGTGTATTTATATCTTCCGCTAAAATCGGAAACAAATCAGGTATGCGTCCCAACCCAAACAACCAACCATAACAACCAACCATAACAATGTTGTTTACTCTTGATGACCTCTAGTATATCTTTTTTAGTTCCTAGGAGCTAAAGTTCAACTTTAGTTCCTAGGAGCTTAAGTTCAACTTCAGTTCCTAGGAACTTAATTTCAACTTTAGCTCCTAGGACCTAAAAGTGTTGCCTAGCAACACACCTATTCTTGTGTCAGTAATAGAAACGTCAATTCAAGAGCTTATTTTGGTATTGAAATTGACGACTTTCGTGTCGGTTGCAGAAAAATAAGATTTTTTTAAAAATACCAGCCTCAACTTTACATGAGTGAACAACTCTGAAACTAGTTCCGTATGAGCGGCGCCGAAAATTCCCTGTGTTGGCTCTCGCAGAAAAGAACGCGTCTTTCTGAATTCCCCGATTCGCCCCTAACATTCCGGGCACGGCGTCGGACGTCCGGAAGCTGCGGGAGACCGGCTGACTGGCGCCCGACGACGCTCTTTCCCTCCGCCGCCGAGATGTTTTTCCGTGCTTGGGAGACGTCGGCGTCGTACCCCCAGCCGGGCGTCCCTCTTCTTCCCCAAGCTTCCCCGCTCGCCCCCAGCTGGGGAGGGGGCGAGCAGGGGAGATGGGGTTGAGGTCGCACGTGTGTTCTGGTCGAACGAGAGGCTGGGGTATTCCGAAAATGTAACATTCACATTATCCAACATGATTATTATTAGAGCTGGGCAAATACTCTGAGAAAAGTATTTGAATATCAAGTATTAAATACTTTCGGATATTGAGAATATTTGAATAGTAAATATTTTCAAAGGCCAAAAAGTATTTAAATATCAAATACAACAGTATTGAAAAGGAACATTCTCAGATATATTTATGAGCACAAAAAATGGATATACATATACAGGGTGGGCCACCAGTAACGCCTCGGTCTCTAGAAGGCTAACCACTTATCTTCTTGGAATTCTTCCTCTCTAGGAAGTTGCATGTCAACATAGGCTACCATTTAAAATTATTTCGAAACATACAGGGTGTCCCCAAAAACCATAAAACACTGAAGTTAAACTTTTTTCTATTGAACACCCTATATATTATTTCATTTTGAGATTCTCCCTGATGAGCTGATTTCAACGACCCATCATACTTGGGGTCTAGCAGTTATAATTACTGAAATATAGGGTGTGAAAAATCGAGATTTTCCAAGTTCAAGAATTTTTTGTGTCGAAACTATTCATAATTGGTCAAAACGGCTTACATGTCCCTATCTCAACTTTTGATTAACTATCTACTGATATTTAATTATGACATATACCGGGTGATCAAGATTCTGAATTCTGCTCCACTCTGTATTTCTTTCAGTTAAATGTCAGTAGATAGTTGATCAAAAGTTGAGATAGGGACATGTGAGCCGTTTTGACCAATTATGAATGGTTTAGACACAAAAAATTCTTGAACTTGGAAAATCTCGATTTCTCACACCCTATATCTCAGTAATTATAACTGCTAGACCCCAAGTATGATGGATTATTGAAATCAGCTCATCAGGGAGAATCTCAAAATGTAATAATATATAGGGTGTTCGATTGAAAAAAGTTCAACTTCAGTGTTTTGTGATTTTTGGGACATCCTGTATGTTTCAAAATAATTTCAAATGGTAGCCTATGTTGACATGCAACTTCCTAAAGAGGAAGAATTCCAAGAAGATAAGTGGTTAGCCTTCTAGAGACCGAGGCGTTACTGGTGGCCCACCCTGTATAAAGAAATACATTGAGAATTCGCATCATTCTCCATGTGATGAAAATATAAAATTTCCACTCGCACAAGTTGGCGTTACTACTAGAGTGTCAGGTCAATGTATAAGTCAAAAATCACAAAATTATGACGGATAACCCTGTGGCAGGAACATGATGTGGCCTATGTGAACAAATAGAAGAGCTGAAGTATTGGTTGGACTTGATCAGTCTTGCGTTTTCAACTTTCAATACGACACTTTCAGATGCAATTTCTACATTTTATATTATCAGAGAAGAAGATATTGAAGGAAGAAGCCAAAGTTCTGCCAACCCTGACATCACGTCTCAGTAACGCATAGTCCTAGTTCCAAGCTCCAGGTTTATGGGCTAAGAACCGACAATCAACATTGTCGTGGACGGTTCGACATTGAGAATGACTTCCTATCCTATACTCATATTCACAAAAAAATTGTCAAGTCTGTTTCTTTTCTCAATTTAAATAGTTATCTATATTCTAGGAAACGCCATGGTAAGGAAATCAAATCGATGTTCCTAGTTCATTTTCAACTACTCTTCGAATAGTTATTTCATGGTCAAACAGTTTTTCAATCAATGAAAAGAGACGTGACTGATCAATGACTTCCAACCATTCATGATTTTAACTTGAAATTTCTGAATTTGAGTGTATGACGCATTCACGTGCTGGTTTTTCGCTTTTTGACGCTCAGTGCATTTTTATTTCATTTGTCTATTTTTCCGCAACTGCTTGTCAAGATCATAATGCTAGAAATACGGTTCCAGTCCGAGTTTTTGCCTCGGTTTTTGCCGAAAGAAGCACACATTGTTCGACAGAAGCATCAAATTATCGACAAATAAAAAAATTTCTCATTTGTCAATATTAGTTAGATCACACAGTTAAGTACTTTCATTTGGTTTGTATCACTCGTCACGCAGTCATTCTGTCATGTTATTCTGTCATATTCTCCCCCATTCTACACTTTCTGATGTTTCGCACTTATTCTTTGCTTTTGGCTTTTGAATGGCCACCAGTGATGAATCTCTTGTTGAGTGAATTTTGATTTCAATTCTTGCTCTCACCGATGTTGAAATGATGCATCATTTAATTATCCTTTTGGCTATTTTTTTATGTTCTGGTTCTCACGAAAAGGGACAGCCTGTAATGTTCATAGCACATCGTGAGAACCAAGGGTAATAAGGTAGGAATTGGTGTTCTTCTTAAATTTCTGGAGGTTATTTGCCTCGGGAAACACCTCCCTCGGCAATGTGTTCCAGAGCCTCGCTGTTCGGTGAATGAACGAGTCTTTGGAAAGAGATGTTCTGCAGGTCTCCAAAGTGACCACGAAGGGGTGCGAAGCCTCAACTCGACGGGTTAATCTCGCGGGGACTGCCAAGGGAGGTACAATTGTTGATAATTGAGAAGAGCATCGTCAATGAAAATATCTATAAAATAGAGCCAGATCGCCATTTTTTCTACGGTGTTCCAGAGAAGTGAGTGAATTTGTGAGCGAGGCATCGCCCACGAGACGAATTGCCCTTTTTTGGACAGAATCCAACAGTTTCAGGGTATGTTTGGGTGCTGCACTCCGAATATGGGAACAGTATTCCAGGACAGGTCGGATCTGTGCCATATAGATCATAAGCAGCTGACTGGTAGTGAAATAGCTTCTGGCCCGACACAGAAAACCAAGTTTTTGGGATGCACTTTTAGCAATTGATCTCTCGTGATTTTCCCAAGAAAGGTTATTGCTGATAGTAATACCAAGCATCAAAATGGATGTCTCCAAAGGTATGGTTACTCCTGACAGGCTTATGTTGGGCACAGTGAGATCGGCTTGTCTAGAGAAAAGGCATGCTTGTGTTTCGTTTGCATTGAAATCTACTAAGTTATTGGATCCCCATTCGAGAATTGTTGCCAAGTCCATATTTATGTTGTCAACATTTCTCCCTCGTTCGTTTCTGATTTGCCTGGCTGGTATTGGATCCCTGGAAGAGAAGGCGGTATGGAGGGTACTATCAAAGATTACTATTACCTTCTGTAGTCTATGGTACTATCATCCGCGAAGCTGTGTACTGGACGAAGTTGCTTTCAACAAGTCGTTGATATGGAGTTGAAGTAGTGTTGGTGCTAGAATTGATCCTTGCGGAACACCAGCATTTATGATAAGAGAGTCAGATGAAACTCCCTCGACCACTACATGGAGTCGATTCAAAGAACAATATACTTCATTTCCTGCCTGATTTTTCGGTTTTTGACCTAGCTTTCAGTTAAATTTATCTCTACATGTCTCCTTTTTGATATTTCTAATCTTTACAGGTATTTTATTGTGTCTGAAGATGGTCGTTGAGCCGAAACTAGTCACAAACATGATTTATTAATATAATTTTTGTGGTTTATCGACTTTTTGTTTCACTGTTTTTCTTTGTTCGAATATTTGCTGGCTTAGACTTTTTGATGTTCTCGATACTCCCACGACTGTTTTTAGTTTTCATAGAACTTGTGTACTTCAGATCCACACTGGACCATAAAGAATTGTTATCATGTTTCCTAAAAACCCCTCGCAGACAATCCGGCACCGAAACCTCCACTACATCCCGGATTTATCTACCGTGAAGCAAATTTTTTTCGCCACCCCGTACCAAATCGAATCCGGCAGGACATTTGACTGTCGCGCCAACGTGGCGCCTCCAATCGGATGCCAGAGCTGTCACCCACCCCTGTATTCTTGCCCCCCACTCTCAAATCTTCGTCCCCACCTCTTGGACCGACCAATCGCGGGGTGGCTCTACTTTTCGAGGGTAGTTGAGTCGTAGGAGGTCTAGGTTGACCGAGAGTTGCGTCATTCTCGCAGTGAACGTCGCGGGGTTCGGTTCGGAGCGACGTTTCGGCGTTGCCATGGGCCTTCTTCAGACCTTCATTAGTTGATATTGGGGTTTTGTCGGGTTTCTTTGGGGGTTTCTCTGTTTTCAGTCATTTGTCGAGTTGGTTTCCCAGATAGAATTGGAGTATGTCGTAAGTAGAAGATTTTGTTGTGTTTTATTTACAATTTTGAAGAATACATTTCGTTTAGCAAGCGAGATACGAATTCACAGAAAATGACCTTGAAATGTCACAGGGCTGGCATTAATTGATATGAATTGAGTCAGTGACATAATTCGTGAACTAATTCCAACTCTCTACAAAGGGAACAAATCGCTTTTTATCCTCAGTTTGAATTAGTTCAAAGTGAAAAATCCTCGGAAAAATGTAAACATCTGACAACCGTGTGGAGCGTCCATAGGCGGAAAACTAACGTTTCTAATGAATATTCCTCGGAAGATTCCTAATAAGTATAATATTGTTGTTTGATTCAATAAATAGTTTCAGTTGATTTTGCAAAAGTTGCTTATTTATGCTTCAGTATTCTTGAAGAGGACTTTGTTTTTTGTTACATATCAGGTACTTTGTTTAGGTAAATGAAATAATTTGATATTTCATAAGTGAATTTACTAAAGTCATAACCGTTATGCATCTCTCTATCTCTCTCTCATTTGCGTCATTTTATATGCCTGTAATTTTTTCAGAGATCTTAAGTTTTTGTTGGAAAGATTGAAATTCTCGTCCTCTCAGTTATAATTTTAATTGAATTTAAATGAAAATTATCAGTTATTATTCGCGATAGAAAATAACAGGTGGCCCCACCTGATGGCTACATTTGAACAAAAAACAAATGATGTGAAGATGAAGAGATGTGAAATCACTAATCGAAAATCAAATCTGACACACTTATTTTAATGTAAAATTGTGCGTTTATATAAATTGCAACCCTGAAAAATCCGATTCGTTATGTAATAGTCAAGACATATTTCATTCATTACATTCACATTATAGACGTAACTAATCGAATTCAAGGTTTATTGAATACATTTATTTAGGGAAATTTATAATGTTCTGATCATACCAAAAACAGCAGCATTTTCATCCTGTTGAAACTAGTTACTCAATTGTTTCAATTCATTATCATTATCAGAATTGACTATATCTATATTTTTTAAAATAGAAATAGTATACAGGATGTCCGAAGTTATCGTTTACATGTAATATCTCGCTTATTTAAAAAAAACATGAATTAATCTATTTTTTTTTCATTGGAATTCAAGTGCACTTCAAGAAAACTCGATCTACTTTCACCACCATCAAGGAATATTCCATCAAATTGTTCCTAAAAAATCGCACCCCCTGAATATTTTCTTCGATAATTGGCTGCCACTGCATTCTAAATACATCGATATCCTTCAAAATATCAAGTATTTCTTTTATCTCTCCGAGCGCACGAAAGGAAGTTCCTATAATGTTCGTGGATCATCGCACGTAGTAGGAAAAGGAGGTTGAGGTTAGATTTTTTTTTGTAACTCTTGAAGGTTATAAGTTCTTGGGAATAGAAGTATTGGCCGTTTAAATCTAACGAGAAGTGTATTGGAATGCCAATAAAAATTGTTTTTGATTTTAATATCTCATCTTTTCGAATAAGCAAGATATTGTATGTAAACAATACTTTGGGACACCCTGTATAGCAATATCTACAATATAAATTATTCCCTATAAAAATATAATTCATTCGCTTCTAATTGAAATATATGGTCCATACTCCAAATAGGTAATATATAAATATACAGGGTGTTTCAGTTTTTTGTAGCAGGACTTTAACAGCTTGAAGAAGACATTTTTTTGAGATGAAAATCTCATACAAACATATATGCGTGGGATCTTCGTTTCCGATTTACAGGGTGTCAAAGTTTTCGTTTTTTTCTCATGTTTCGTTTTTTCTTGTTTTAATTATAATGGTGTTCAAAAAATTCAATTCAATTTTGCAACTGAATTTCATTGGTATGAAAGCTTTCGGTCATTCAATTTTCCAATAAGATGTTTAGGAAATGTCAAATAAGTGTGTTTGAGAAATAACGGTTTTATTACAAGTAATTCATTTTTGGCATTTATCTCGAGATGCATACAGTTTTCGAAGAATTTACATGGGAGCAAAAAGTTTCCAAATTAAAAGGAAAATCTGAATCTATGTCCCATTGAGAGCAGAGACGGCACGCAAAAAAGTTCTACAGGGTTAAATTGGGTACGACCCCTGAAAGTCTATCACCCTGTAGGTATTCAGAAATGTTCAAAAGTCTCAAATATTGAATTTTTAAAGTGTATCAGGTGTACAAAATTTCAATCAATTATTCCGAAAATTGTAGGAGAAAATTCAAAAAACATAAAAAAATCTGAAATTTTGACACCCTGTGAATCGGAAACGAAGCTCCCACGCATATATGTTTGTATGAGATTTTCGTCTTGAAAAAATGTCTTCTTCAAGCTGTTGAAGTCCCGCCACAAAAAACTGAAACACCCTGTATAATAATAATCTCAGGTGTTCAATAGTTGAAATTAGTCTTTCGAAGCTGAAACATTTGAGACTGCCAGCAAAGTGGAAAAAATTTGCGAAAATAAAATCAAATTTATGTTTGGCTATATTCGCGATGAAATAGGAACTTGAATTCGGATTCCCTTTTTTTATATTACCGAAAATTTACCAATTTTTGGGTTTTGTTGATGTATGTCACAAATTTCCAGAATCTAATATAAACTTTCATCGATTCTGAAATGTTTACTACTTTTCATATGAAGGTCTCGTATTCAGTACTTATCCGAATTTCAATGGTGTCTTTTCAATTTCCAAAAAGTTAATTATACCCAAACGTCGAAAATAGTTATTGCCCATTTAATTTCATATGCATACCTATCCTCACATTCGTCTTACACTGTATAATGATCCCTAAAGGGCAGAAAAGGGTCGGTTTCGGGTTTTAGCGGTTTTATTATTCATCACTCGACGAATATATCTCTGACTCGCTTTTATATCCCTTCTTTATGGTCACTAAATACGGCCGAATTCCTATACAGAACGACGGAATTGCGCGGGGCGCCTGAAATTAATAAACTGAAACCCCCGAAATGGGTAATATTATTAGGGGGATCGAGTGCGAATAAAATTTCGTTTGACTGCCGATAACAATTCCTGAAATATCTGTGGCACTCCTTCGTCACTTGGAAGTGATGAAATTGTCGATGAGTTCGTTATTAGTCATGAAAAATATAAATACACGACCCGACAATCAATTCCGGACAAAGATGATTCAAGTTAATTTTAGTCGCCCAAATCGTTCGCAGAGTATGGACTTGAGTTTGAATTTATGTTCTCAAACAAAAAAGGTACCTACTAAATATTTAATCCCTTCTAGAGAAATTAGAGAAATTGAGCAGCAATATTTTGTTTCATTATGTTCTGATACGAAGTATGTGACCAGTTGCGCCGGTAATTTTTTTCTTGGGCTTGTTCGTTCAGGTAATGAAAAAAAAATCATGTTATAGAGTCTAGAGAGCCATATATAATATAAATATTCAATTTAGAAATAATCCCAAACTTCTTTGGACAAACCAATCACCTCGCCAATCACAAAGCAAACAGCCATAAATATGCTCAAACAACTGTTATATCTTACAAATTTTTATTATTCTTGGGAGGGGCGGGGGTAATTACCCCCATTACCCCCCTCCCCTTCATATTGACTTCCTTGTATGCGAGCTCTTAACAATTAACAAAATGTATTTTGGTCGACGTCTATATCTGCTTTGAGAAAATGTTACATCATTGAAGGAAATGACAGTCCATGGTTTTTCAGAGTGGCGTATTTTCTACTCCACTGATTGAATTTTAATTATTTCCAATTTCTCGAATTCATTGTTCAATTTTCTCCAAAAAATGCATCACCTTCAACTGAGCTGAATTGAACAGTTTTCGAGATATTCGACCCAAAATAGAAGATTTCATAGTAATATTTCATCATTTTCAATAGTAGAAAATTGAAAAAATATTTTCTTTGTGTTGAGTAGATTAGATACTATTTTGTATAAAAAGTTTTGTAATCTTCTACTACTGAAGAAGATGAAAAATTACTATGCAAACTTCTATTTTGGGTCAAATATTTCGATAACTTTTCATTTTAGCTCAGTTGAAGATGATGCAGTTTTTCAACATAATTGAACAATCAATTCGAGAAATTGGAGATGATCGAAATTTCATCAGTGGCGTAGAAAATATGGGAGGAAAAGTTATCACAACCCTCTGTAGCGCACCTCTGGGTAAAATTCTCGGAATGTCTTTCTGTCAAAAAATTAACCATTGAAAGATGAAACCATATACCGAATTTGAATGCATTATATTCAATTTTTCTTGAGATATTGCGAAAAATCTATTTAAATTTCTCAACTTCATCCCAGTGATTATGACATCAAGAGGGCCATCACCTGTCAAGCGTTGTCGGTCGAATTTCGAAACACCCTGTATATGTCCATCCTCAGCCTTATCAGATATTACTACATATCCTGAAGGAAAGTGGGGAGCACAAAATATTTTTGATTGATGAAATTATGCTTACGTGAGAATGAAAAGAGGTTAAGTTATATCTTATCTTAATGAAATGAAACAAAGATGGGTTTCATTTTAGGGGGGATTAAAATAATTTATAAAATAATAATGTGATGGAGTTGTTGTCAGTCTGGAAGAAATTTAATTTTCAATTTTTAAGCATTTGACCTCGAATCCCAACAAAATTTCTTGGCCCCCGTAGCTTTTTGTCTTTCTCATTGTAGTACTTTCTAAAACAAATAATTTTGGCTGATGATGAAGCTTCGAAGCTTCGGAACATATCCCAATTCCAATGTTAAATAAAGTATAGTTTTGGTGGAGTTGTATAGCATCGGAAGGATCCATTTTTTCGTCTCAAATATTGACTCATATACAGGGTGAATCTGAAAGTGAAGTTTTTTTAACAGGATATAGTATATCTCACCAATTGATCATATAAAATATTGAAGATAACGAAAGTACACGTATTCAAATGTTTTAAGAAGACTACAACTATAAAACATTTTGTTTACATTTTCCCAAAAAATAAAAAAAAACCGTTATTAGTCCAGCATTAGATACCCTACAGTTGCATTATTTCAGAAAAATTAATCAAAAACCTCTTTTTACATTTTCAACCTATTGATAATTTTTGTTTCGAAGTGTTTCTACATCATATTCTCTCTAATAAATCTGAGTTTGATGAAATTAGATTGTTAATGCACAAAACCTTGAAATTTTGTACATGAATTTTGGGCCAAACAAATAATTTTGGCGAAATATAGGTATACCCTGATAAATAAAAAAAAACTCACTTTCAGACTCACCCTATATATGGTTATTACAAAGCTTATTATCTGTGAAACTATCAAACACCTTTATTTTTAAAATTCCACGAATCCTTTTATTCTAGAAGGAAATGCGCTGTTGGATCATCAATAGAAAATTATGAATATTCGCACCAACATTTCGTCTAGTAGCAACCTGATATTTTTAATCGATCGATGATTTTTATCTCGATCAAAATACTCAATCAAAATCAGATACCAATTTGAATTTTTCAATTTGACGTGTACTGTAAGAATAACATTTCATTTTCAAATTGTGTGTATGACATTGTGTCAATGATGCCAATGAAAGAATATTTAATTTGTTATCCCCAATTCAGTACTAACTTGGGCCACAATCTGCGTAAAATGGTCACCCTCGCTCCTACGCCCATGGCGAAACATTTCTCTCGACCCCCGCGCCCCCTTCCATGCGCCGCCACTGCCAGCCGACGCCGCTCCGGCCTGTCGACGCGATGCTCCGTCGCCCCGGCAACGCACAGCCTCCCTCGATTCACCCTCACTTTCGCCGCGTATGATTCAATTAGAACATGTCGTTCGCCTCTTCTTCTCCCTTCTTGGGGCAAGCACAAGCACCGCTGTCGGTGGTCTATTGACTTATTTCTCCAGTGGCCTGCCAAGTGCCAAGTCGATAATCTAGTTGGCCGAGAGGCGATCGCGATTGTTTTTCATGGTTTTCCGGTGCGTCCTTTTAGGAAGGTGATTGTCATGGCTGGCTGGATGACGGGTGGCTGTAGCGCGTTTCGTGTAAGGTGAGTTTTCCTTTCTTGGATGAGGGCTCAGTTTGTGGGTGTGTGATGTTGCGGGAGATCGATTTTCGATGTTTTTTTGGGTCCCGATTGGGTTTTGTTTGCGAGAGGTTGTTCAGGAGGTTTAGATTTCAGTGGTATGGACATTGGTTTGCACAAGAAAAATGGGTTCAGGACTCAGGAAACGTTTTTCAACCTTCTCTTTTCTAATTGGGTTTGCCCGTGGTGTTGCTGATGATGTTCCAGAAGTCAAGTGGCTTTTTTTGGGTTTAATTTCGGGAAGGTTTGTTAATTCAACATATTTTGGGGCGTAAACCACGTATGAACCTTGTTTTGCACAAGAAAAATGGATTCAGGAGACGTTTTCAACAATCTCTTTTCTAATTGGGTTTTTCCGTGGTTTCGCTGATGATGTCCCAGAAGTCAAGTGGCTTTTTTGGGTTCAATTTTGGGAAGGTTTGTCAGTTCAACATATTTTGGGGCGTAAACCACGTATGAACCTTGGTTTGCACAAAAAAATTGGGCTCAGGAGACGTTTTCCAACTTTCTATTTTCTAATTGGGTTTGTCCGTGGTTTTGCTTGTGAGGTTCCCGAAGTCAAGTGGCTTTTTTTGGATTCAATTTTGGGAAGGTTTGTCAGTTCAACATATTTTGGGGCGTAAACCACATATGAACCTTGGTTTGCACAAGAAAAATGCGTTCAGGAGACGTTTTTCAACTATCTCTTTTCTGATTGGGTTTGTCCGTGGTTTTGCTGATGATGTTCCGGAAGTCAAGTGGTTTTTTTTTGTTCAATTTTGGGAAGGTTTGTCAGTTTAACTTATTTTGGGGCGTAAACCACGTATGAACCTTGTTTTGCACAAGAAAAATGGGTTCAGGAGACGTTTTTTAACTTTCTCTATTCTATTTGGGTTTGTCCGTGGTTTTGCTAATGTTGTTGCAGAAGTCAAGTGGCTTTTTTTAGGTTCAATTTCGGGAAGGTTTGTCAGTTCAACATATTTTGGGGCGTCAACCACGTATGAACCTTGGTTTGCACAAGAAAAATGGGTTCAGGAGACGTTTTTCAACCTTCTCTTTTCTAATTGGGTTTGCCCGTGGTTTTGCTGATGATGGTCCAGAAATCAAGTGGCTTTTTTGGGTTTAATTTCGGGAAGGTTTGTCAGTTCAACATATTTTGGGGCGAAAACCACGAATTTGCGAATGAGAAATACATGCTGAAACCGGCAGTTTTCGAGATATCCTTGATATCAGTTATTCATTTCGTTCATCATTTCAAAATGTTGAACCTCGAACGGATTAAGAACGAACTTGCCAAACAGGATTTCATTAATTTTTTGGGAAGGAGAAACAGAATTCTAAAACGAAAATGAATTGAAGCCACCGAGGAAGCCACTCTCATGGGTATATTGAATTGGTTTTTCTACTGAATTTTCAATCTTTCAACGTGGGTACATGCTTATACTAGTGTTCCTATTCCAATAGAATGGGCCCGGTAAACATGCTTTTTTTGTTATAGCTATGAATTGTTGAAAATACCTTATTTCATTCTACATTTTATTCATTATTCCAGATTTTTTGTGATTGTCCCCCCTCGTTGCTAGAAAATAAAAACAAGAATTATTTCAGTATACGTGTAGTGAGAACAAACCAGAATTTGCCCCGAAATGTCACTGCGTGTGAAAATGTTTTTATATCAGAGAGCCTAAAAGAAAAATGCATTTGCTTGTCAGTGACACTTTGATATATAAAATGATATAGAAAAAAAAAATCAAATTTTTCACTTATCTTTGGAAGTATCAATTGTTATATTTTTTTCAGATCAATCTCTCGAATATCATGGCGCTATCACTCAAAATCAACATTGTTGAAGGCAATGTCACAAAAACTATCGTCTTCGATCCTACGACCACTGTACATGATGCCTGTCGAATCATCAGAGAAAAATGCTCGGAAGCCAGTGGAGAAAGTAAGTATTTTCATTCAGTGATTCCATTTTCAAGGATAAGGCTGGACCCTAAGGCTGGACTCAAAAATGGAACATCTTATACACAATTTTAATGAATGAATTCAAATCCATCGTCTTGTATGAAATAAAATGAAATAGTATTTTTCTACGGCTATTACGCAAGATGAGGTACTTTGTATGTCATCAATTTTATTTCCGTATCTGATATCACAATGACTCCATTGTGTTATTATTAAAGAAAACTCATCATCCATGGAATGTAAAATTTCAAGCAATGACAGTGACAGCTCTGTCTAATAGATGAGCATTACTTGACAGGAAATCAGATGGCTACAAGACGAAGAAATCGAAAATGCCGCTGTTATCTATTATAGCCGTAGAAAAATTATAGTGTATAACTTGCACCGAATGCTAATTTCCTACTCGAAGGATTGTAGCATTCGCCTATGGCTCATGCTGCACTATCATTCCGTGCTCGTTAAACAATATACTATTCTCCACGACAAAACAAAAAGATACGTATATAATATTTTGATTTTTGCTATCGATTGTCAAAGTCAGATGAGTTGAACCTGAGACACTCTGTATATCAGTAATTCTTATAATTATTTTTGAACGAATTGAATATGATTTCTCATTATTGAGATTTGGGGAGGGATAGTTCTTGGGTTTTGGATTCAGTGAATAATTATGTTTTTATAGTATCATTTGAAACGTTTCGCCTATGGCCATAAGCTTTTTCAATCTTCATTCTTTACATAAAATTCACTGGTCTGGAAAAAATGGAGTAGATAGAGTCTCGTGCTGTGTGCATTCTATAATATTTGTAGGCCTATCAGTAGGCAGAAATTCTTAGGTACATACGTACCTCAACCAGAGCTATATCTTTGGTAGCATTTTTTTTTTGTATTTTTTCCTCTATGTTCTTTCATTATCTTCTATGTTAGGTTAGGTTAGGTTAGGTTAGGTGATGTGCAAGATGTCGCTTTTTGCTGATGATACGGCAGTTCTTGCATATTCGACAAATTTCGAGCAAGCAGCTATGAACCTCCAAAGCGCACTGAATTCTCTTCAGGAGTACTTCCTGAGATGGAAGATCAAATTGAATCCTACAAAAACACAATTGGTCGCACTCGGAAGGGAGCGGAGGCCTCCCAGAACCAGAATAGTCCTGGATGGTCATGAGTTAGAGTGGTCTTCACAAGTTAAATACTTAGGTGTGTGCATTGACAAAAAGCTCACCTGGGCCCAGCACATTGAACAGCAAGTTTCTAAAGCTAAACGAGCCATTGGAGCCCTGTATCCATTTCTAAACAGGCGAAGTAAATTGGGTTTGAGACAAAAATTGAATATTTATATCATGGCTATCAGGCCAATTTTACTGTATGCCTCAGTAGTCTGGGGCCACACAGCTAAATCTCATATCACCAGATTACAAACATTACAAAACAAAGTCGCGAGAATGGTGACAGGATCTCCTTGGTATGTTCGCAATAACCAGATCGCCAGGGATCTGAAACTCCCTTCAATCGTGTCAGTCATTAAAGAACGAAACATCAAGACTTTCGAAAAAGCTGAGGTTCATGAGAATCAGCTTCTTCGAAATGCAGTTGATTATGACCCAGGTGATCAATCAAAGTTCAAAAGACCGAGATTGTCCATAAACTAGAGAAAATATCGACATCATGACCAAATTTACTATTCTCAAGTTTTTGATATTTATTTTTTCCGTTCGATCTCTTTCAATTCTTAGAATGAATGAAACTTATTTGGGGCAGAAGGGCTGTTCGCATCAAACTTCAATACCGTTTTTATTTTGTTCCATAATAGATATCAGGATAAGAGGGACTGGTCTGAATAAAATAAAAGAAAGATCCAATATATATATTGGAAATTAAGGAACAAAGAGGAAAAATACAAACAAAAAATGCTACCAAAGAAATAACTCTGGTTGAGGTACGTACAACACTTTCTGCCTACTGCTAGGCCACGAGAATCTACTCAATTTTTTCCACATCAAAAATTTTTTAAGATTAAAAAAGCCTATGGCCATAGGTGAAACCGAGGGCGAAACGTTTCAAATGATACTATAAAAACATAATTATTTACTGAATCCAAACCCTAGAACTCTCCCTCCCCAAAAAACATATAAGGATTCAACAACGCATCGAAAAAAAAATTAATTATTGAGTTTGATGATTCCTTAAACTAATTTCAGATACAGATTATGGTCTCTTTCTCACCGACGAGGACAACAAAACAGGGGTGTGGCTAGAGCCGGCGAGGAACTTGGAATACTACATCCTGAGGAACGGCGACACCATCGAGTACAGGAAGAAGCTCAGACAGCTGCGGGTGAAGATGCTGGACGGCGCCATCAAGACGATGATGGTCGACGATTCGCAGATCATAGCCAACCTGATGGTGGTGATCTGCACGAAACTGGGCATCACGAACCACGACGAATACTCCTTGGTACTAGAGGATATCGAGAACCAAGAAAACATCGGTATGTTTATGATTTTTTCCTACTCAATTAATTAAAATTGCATTTCGAATATGAATATTTACCATGCTAAATGATCCATTAATCATGGATTGACGATTTGTGATTTATTCAAAGATTTCAACAGATATGCATCTAATTTTCTAACATTATTAGCTTGCTCAACTAATTTGAGGTTTCTGATATGTGTGTTATGATTGTGATTGAACATGTGTTCGGCTACACACGATTTATCTAACCTACCATATTTCAAATGTGCTAAGTGTTCTTTGAACCTTGTTTTTATGGGACGCCTGGTTTGGCCTATATATGTTTCATCACAATCATTACATCTAATTTCATATATTCCTGACTTTTCAAGGGTGTCCCACCTTATCTTCTGATAAATTGCCTAACTAGGACCCAGACTGATACACGCTTTCAAAACCTAAGTATTTGAAGACCTTATCAAATCCTCTTGTGTACTTGGGATTGAAAGGGGTTGGGATTTTTTTCTGATTGATTTTATCCGCTTGAAAAGTCGTAGAATGCCTGAGTGATAACTGGAATTTATGTCTATGTATTAATTTATCTACTATTTTGATCTAACCATTGACGCATTGACGAAAAAAAAAATTTGTTTCACGAACCCTGTATATGAAATGATAAAATCAAGCAGAGAACACATTTTCTAGAAGGAAATGACATCTCATTCAAGTACCTTTCTCCAAATTTAAAATATCTTCTTTCGTTTTCGAGATATCAGCTGTTGAAGTCGAGAAATCCATAGTCAATCACCCTGTACTAGGAAATTCAAACTTGCTATTTTGTGTTGGAAACAGTGATTGGAGTCGTTAGTTATGTATCTAAGTGTATTAGTTTCTTATGGAGTAATGAAAACGATGATGATTATTAAAATAAAGTAAATATATTTGATGGAGTTGACTCTAATGTTGTTTTCACTAAGATGGGTCGTCACAGATATTACGAATCAAGAAATCATATCAACTACCAGTAAAAGCTATGATTCTTTTTTTTTTCTTTTTTTCTAGAGAACCGAAACTACGGCACGCTCACCCTGAAACGAAAGAAGGAAGAACGCGAGCGCGACTTCAAGATGGAGCAGCTGCGCAAGAAACTCCACACCGACGACGAGGTGAACTGGCTGGACCCATCAAAGACCCTCCGTGAGCAGGGCATCGACGAAACCCAAACCGTCCTGCTCAGACGCAAGTTCTTCTACTCGGATCAGAACATAGGTAGAGTTGGAATAAGTCAACTTATATGAAAAAGTCAGAAAAGCCAGACTTACTGAATTGATTCGGACTTTCTTGTAATAATTCACTCGAAAATGAACAAAATTTATGTCGTTATTTATCTTTATTAGTAATCAACTTCTTCCAGCAAATTATTCAAAAATACTCCACGAAGTAGGATTAAAGAGCCCATTCTATCCCATTGCTGTTGAGATATAATTATAATAGTTGCGTTTTATTTATCCGATTCCGCCACCGGAATCATTTTGATGTGTTATTTTATTAGCAATTTTTCACTACAAGTAACGACGTGAAATGACTGTTGACAGTTGTCAAAGAATTAAATAAGATTGATGAAAAACTAAATTTTTCGAAAGTAGAAAATATTAAGACAATTTTTATCGTGAGGTTCACAAACATATGATCACTTTGAAGTAAGACAGGTTCCATATGTTCATTCCCAGATAAAGTGAATACTCATAAAAGTTTCTCCAATCACCACAATCACTTCTCCAAATATCCGTTGATTCATTTTCTAGATTCGGAGCCCCAATATATAAATATAACCTCTATCATCTATAATATGTCAATTCTCTCATGTAAGGTCAAAAAGTTTCACGTTTTATCTGCAAACGTCATTCTGTTCCCACCACCGCTACCAGAATGGAACAAATAAAACGCAACTAATGTATTCAAAGAACAATTTCTGGAAATCTAGACGTATTGATGATGCCGGCAACATCGTACTGACATATGAAATCCTATTGTAACTCTGTGTGAATGTGGCTATTGATAAAGTACGTCATAGGAATGGTGAAGGATACAAGTAACTCTTTCATTTATTTTTTTCTGAAGTGAAATTTGATCTTACAAAGAATAATAGAAAAAAACAAACTTCACAGTGAGATGAAAACCTCAATATAGGAACCTTCTATCTTTCTATAGATTCGAGGGACCCGGTGCAGCTGAACCTGCTGTACGTTCAGGCCAGAGACGCCATTTTGAATTGTACGCACCCGATCACGCAGGAGAAGGCGTGTGAGTTTGCGGGGATCCAGTGCCAGATCCAGTTCGGGGACCACGTGGATACTAAGCACAAGCCCGGATTCTTAGAGTGAGTCACTCTTTTTTCTTCCTGAACCACTGTTGTTTCAAATGAAAATGTAGGAGACGAACATATTTTCAGATAGCTAGTGCGTCAGGGACCTTATAGGCGCATTCTCACGTTGGTATTCACATCTCATTGGTCGATTTGTCAGAAAGTGCTTATCAAGGTCATGAAGCTAGAAAATCGTTGTCAGTCCGACTTTTCGCGGTGAAATACTAAAACTGTTTGACAGAACCACATAAATATATGGAAAATGAATACAAATCAGTGATATATCATCATATGTGAGGCACCCAAAAAGATGTGGTTTCTAGTAGGGTCCCTTGATGCAAACTGTCGTATTTGTCATCTAACAGGGTACGGAGAGATCTTAGCTCCTTTCTCTTTTAATCATCTAGTGACTTTGGTTTCGTGTATTGGCGTCCCTGACATGCCACTGCTGTCTTAGACCTTACAAAATTTCAATTTCCTACTTGATCTTAAAACGACATTATTCAATTGGATGCAACTTTGAATTTGTCAGCTTACCATCAAATTAATGCAAATGAAGTTAGAACATGGAAAGTGAAGTGACCGAATTGGGAAAATTGGTAAATACATCAGCAAAATATTCGAGGTAAAACTAATACAAAATCACATATTATACTTTCTCATTGTGCCTATAGTTTTCCACTCCACAAGTTTTTGAATGCATTTCAGTAGAAACAGTTTTGATTAAAACGGAGGATTAAAAGAAGAGGCATATGCCCTATCATTTAAAAAAGTATACCTACATTCAGGAAATATTAAGTGTTCGTGAATATATACAGCCCATATGACATATGAGCACATTAGTTCAAATACATACATACCATCTTCCACCATTTCTCAACCATAAGACTTAGTCTGAAATCAAAATTCATTTATTGATAGGTACTGCCTAAGAACAGTCCCATTTGGTAAAACGTATTAAGCTTTAAGAAAAATTTGCTCACTGCCTCACAGAGATTATGCTGGAGTTGAAAAATCAAAAACTCGAAAATTATCATTATCATTTGGATATAATATGTATAGTTGAATGAGAAATTACATGTGGAAATTACGTATGATACGCCAATGTCCTCAATATAACCTAAAAAACAACAAATGTCAGTAATCTAGTGTTTATCCCCATAAATGAATAAAGAAGGAAGTATATAAGTGTTTCAGAAATACTTTAGAGTGAGAATATTCATAATGTCAATATGGAACTTCATCCATACAGTGCCAGAATGATTCGACTTATCTACATGCATCTGCTCTAGATTGGTCCTAACTAAACGAATTATGTCCGAAGTCAGTGCAGTGCTAAATACGCATCTATACTGTGTCAGTGCAATCCAGTGGAATACCCTTGGTTATGTATTGTGTTTCTTTCATAGAATATGTTGTTATGTGTATAGTGTTTACAAAGTCAATTTGTTTTCTTTTATATTCTCGTAAGTTTTACGTCTTATGTTCTGTTTTTCAGTCTGAAGGAGTTCTTGCCCCAATCCTACACGAAAATCAAGGGCATAGAGAAGAAGATCTTCTCCGAGCACAAGAAGCACCAAGGTCTGAGCGAGCTGGACGCCAAAGTGAAGTACACGAAAAGCGCTCGCTCTCTGAGCACCTACGGCGTGTCCTTCTTTCTCGTCAAGGAGAAGATGAAGGGCAAGAACAAGCTGACGCCCAGGTTGCTCGGTGTCACGAAAGAATCCGTGCTGAGGTTGGATGAAAAGACGAAGGAAATTATGCAGACATGGCCTCTCACACAGGTGAGTACATTCGATTTTTTCCAAGTGCGAATATAT
This sequence comes from Phaedon cochleariae, assembly GCA_918026855.4. NCBI lineage: Eukaryota > Metazoa > Arthropoda > Insecta > Coleoptera > Chrysomelidae > Phaedon > Phaedon cochleariae. The sequence goes on along the minus strand of OU896707.1, from coordinate 76,106,608 downwards.
CTCATCAATGTAGGGTGATTGACTATGGATTTCTCGACTTCTACAGCTGATATCTCGAAAACGAAAAAAGATATTTGAAATTTGGAAAAAGTTACTTGAATGAGATGTCATTTCCTTCTGGAAAATGTGTTCTCTGCTTGATTTTATCATTTCATATACAGGGTATGTGAAAAAAATTTTTTTTTTCAAATGGAACCCCCTGTATATTATCGCATATTTCGAAAGAGCTATCTTTCCTGATTTTGAAAATATATACTTTTCATATATTCTATCGAGTGCTTGACGAAATATCAGCAAAATTAAATATTAATATTTGGTCCAAGTTAGCTATGGTTGAAATAGAATGAGATGATGAATAAGTGAATTGACATATGGTCAACATTTCAGTGACATAAGTGCGCAAAATTTCGACAATTTTTTCACGATGCCATATCCACTGGAACAAAGAAGAGATATTTTGGAGTGCTATTTTTCAGTTAATAAAAATCTTGCTGAAATACTTCGTAAGTATATGAGGAGTTATCCAGGCAGGAGATTACCAAGTAAGAATTATGTAAAGTATTTGGCTGCTAAATTTGACAGAACTTCCAGTTTGTCGAATATCAAGAGAATAGTGAGAAGGCACGACAACGAAGACGAGGAACTTCTTGTAATCCAGTATTTTGTTGAGGATCCTTCACGGTCAATAAGGAATGCAGTGAGAGAGTTTGGTTTCAGCTATTATTTTGTTCAACATACCTTAAGGAAATATAAATATAGGGATTTCAGAATTAGACCATGCTACAAACTCAATTATGATGATAATGAGAAGCGGATTGAATTTTGTCTTGTCATATCTGAAAGATTTAATATAAGTAAGTATAAGTGTAAGTGTTTCAGCAAGATTTTTATTAACTGAGAAAAAGCACTCCAAAATATCTCTTCTTTGTTCCAGTGGATACGGCATCGTGAAAAAATTGTCGAAATTTTGCGCACTTATGTCACTGGAATGTTGGCCAAATGTCAATTCACTTATTCATCATCTCATTCTATTTCAACCATAGCTAACTTGGACCTAATATTAATATTTAATTTTGCTGATATTTCGTCAAGCACTCGATAGAATATATGAAAAGTATATATCTTCGAAATCAGGAAAGATAGCTCTTTCGAAATATGCGATAATATACAGGGGGTTCCATTTGAAAAAAAAAATTTTTTTCACGAACCCTGTATATGAGATGATAAAATCAAGCAGAGAATACATTTTCTAGAAGGAAATGACATCTCATTCAAGTACCTTTTTCCAAATTTCAAATATCTTTTTTCGTTTTCGAGATATCAGCTGTTGAAGTCGAGAAATCCATAGTCAATCACCCGTTATGTATGTAACCTAACCTGACTAGCCATAGCACTGCAAAAAGATGCCTGCAACGCAGGTGTAATTCCTATTGAAAACCTCAAATTTCACATCCATAATTTAATGATTTTAATATAATGTAATATCTTCTCAATTTTATGATCCGCCCTTTTTCCTGTCACAGAAAAAATAGTGTATTATACACAGGTAAAATATTAGATTTTTGCACATAAGTTTTTGTCTCTGCTATACGCGTCGGGAGACAACACAACCTCGAGCTAAAATCTTCTAATTTTTTCCTTGTATAATAAATAACTATTGCTGAGTTTTGCTAGCACCGCCTACAAACCAACCAAGGACTAAGACTTGCGGAGACTTGCCCCTGTTTTTAAGTGACTTTAAGCCCAATATTGCTAAACTCGTTAAAGTGCGTCAGATTCATTCCTCACATTAGTTATAAGAATTAAGTGTTATATTCAAAGCTTTCCTAACATATCAATACCAATATTTTCAAATGTGATTAAGTAAGGCCAGGCCAGGTAGCCGTGCGGACAGAGTGTCCATATTCTAATCCGCATTCGCTTGCCGGTCGTGGGTTCGAGTCCCGTCGACTGCAGAAATTTTTCTGATGGCCCAAAAAAGTGTTTGGGATCACACGTTAAAAGGTAAGGCCCCCGTCATTCCTTGCTCGCACAAGACTCTCGAAGACTTCTGAGGGTTGCTTGTAAGGGGGCAACCGAATGACGGATAGAACAATTTCAAGTTTAATAGGCCAGGTTAACCACGTGGTTGAATCGTCAGTATTCTATTCACGACGGATTGCCGGTTGGTGGGTACGATTCCCACGACTGCAGAATTTGTCTTATGGCCTAAGAAAGTGTTTCAAAAGGTTATGCCACCGTCAATCTTTGCTCGCAAAAATCTCTCGAAGACTACTTAGGGGCAACCGGATGACAGATTACAACAATTCATATTTGAGCTCTGAAATAAGATATCGTCATCTTAATGTCCTAAACTCGTATCTCTTCACTAACCGAATTAAAAATAAGGAGGGTCTATGTTTGTAGTGGACCTTTTTTATGTATGTTCGCGAATTTCTCGGGGACCACTGGACGAACTTGACGGATGTTTTTGTGCGGCAGTTCTCCAAGTTGGTCCCATCTCAGAGAGGGTACATAATTTATCTTTATGATTAAAAAGTTTTGAGGGCGCTACACCAATGTTTATCCTTTAAGTGGGCGGTGGCGTTGCCATCGAGATTAGAAGGCCAGCAGACTCTGACGTAAACAGCTCGTGACGTCACCTAAGAGAGGCCAGTGTTTTATGGCTTGTCGACTAACGCGTCAGTTCGTGTTAATTCATCGGTGATTCACGTATATTTTTGAAACGGTCCCGAATTCTTTTGTTGTTTATTCATCAAAATAATTGGCGTAAAAATTACTGTTTTGTAAAATATTGTGTGTTGTGATAGGCGAAATAACAATGCCTTTCAAGTGTTGTGTTCCCTTTTGTCGGAGGAATTATGTGGGTGTTCCAAAAGTTCATGCTTTTAGTTTCCCGTTGGACAAGGAACTATCGAAAAAGTGGGTATATGCAATTCACCGCGAGGATTTTACTCCATCTAAGTACAGTAGTAAACAGAGCTTAATTTATAATGATGAATTAATAATAGAAGACAATTACTCTCTCATAAAAAGTATGAGTAGAGGAAAAAGAGAAAAGCTTTGATTGTGCAGTTAGTTTTGTATTCGTATATTATATTCAACAAAATCATCTCTGAATTCGATTCTTGAATGTTCATAATAAACGGGTATTTTTAAATCAATGCATTCTCAAATTTCTTTCTGAAAACGGTCATCTGACTCGTGGCAATGGATGCAGAATTCATTCCAATGATCAAATTGCAACTATCATATTAACCCTTTTTTTTTTTCATCATATTGGACAATCTATATATTTAACAATGTATGACACATTTGTTTTTATTATATGCTTCAACTATAAATATTATTTTCTTGAGATTTATCCATATTTAGTGAAAAGAAGGAAGAATAGATTTAAAATAATGGCGTGTGTAATGTCATTCCAAAGCAATCTATTGACATTTGACATCTCGATTTTGATCGAAAAAAAAAAACCATCGCATGATAAATGCACTTTTACCCTTAAAAATTACTGTCAAATCTAACGATCAATTGGGTAAAAAATCCAACAACAGGAAATTGAAAACACTCACTGGCTAATTTTTTAGGTAATAGGAATTCTCCAAGATGAATATAGGTAATTATAACAATCGGAATGTCTATCAAAATAAAATACATTTTCCACATTTTTCTTTTGATAAATCTCACGATAGGTTTATGTTCTGCGGGCCATGTATTTTATTCGAATGGGTTGCTGTAGGTGGGTATTTGTGTTTTATTCTGTTTTTTGCTTTGAAACTTCGTTTTTCCATAAAAAAATCGAATGGGATGCGAAGAAGGGCTCAGTTGACGACTGGCATCCTTTTTTAACCGGAAGCCCTTCAAAAAAACAGCAAAATCGGCTTAATAATGATCTAAAACTAAAATTGAAATACGCGGTCGCCTTAGAGCGCCATGAGCGCTTGTCGTTTCGAGCCGCTGTTAGGCCTCACTAAGGTGACGTCACCACAGAGCATGCAGGCCTTATTGTCTCGATGGTAACGGCGGTGGTCAAAATAAGTTTGAGAACCACTGGTGCAAATAATCAACGATATAAATGAAAAGCTTTAAATAATTTCGAAGGCTGTTAGAATGACTCTTAAATTATCGTTATTTTGTCAATTAATTGTTCAGGTGAGAAGATGGGGCGCCAGTCCGAACACCTTCACTCTGGACTTCGGCGACTACGCCACCCAGTACTATTCGGTGCAGACCACCGAGGCCGAGCAGATCAGACAGATCATCGCCGGGTACATCGACATCATCACGAAGAAGAAGCAGTCGAAGGACCATTTCGGGATCGAGGGAGACGAGGGGTCCACGATGTTCGAGGAAAGCGTCGCTCCCCACAAGTAATTAGAAATATAAATAGAATTTATTGATTTTAGTTTCCTTCAGATGAATTTTCAAAAAATAAGTTCGGAACTCCTCAGTTTTAATAGCGATCGATAAAGTGCAAGTTGTTTTTATTTTCAAAATGAAGCAATTTTTAATTTTCGGGGCGACAAACTGCGTACATTCTGAATCTAGTCAGAATATAGCTAATGATAAAGAATATAGCTAGCGCACAGCTAAGGAATAAGAAACGAATAAAAAAAATAGAAGAAGAAAAAGACAGAAGTGAAACTGGTAAACAAAAACACACATAACCACAAAATCAGATCAGCTCTTGGTGTGCCTGTCAGTATTTTGTGTGGTGTGGACGGTCTCCAACTATCTATTATGCGTTGTTCCAAGATATAATCTGTAACTTTCCTAAACAATAGATTTGTTTTATAAAGGAACAAATTCTTTTGAAAAAAAATACTGACAAGTTAAGATTATCATTTTGTGATATAACGAAAGTGTAGTAATCAACTCCTTCCAGGGAATAACATATTTATGGACATTATTCATAATATTCGACATAGAAGATGTATTCAAAGAACGATTTCCGGATATCTAGACTCCTTGATGATGCCTACAACGTCATACTGAATATATTAACATATATTAACTCTGTGTGAATGTGGCTTTTCATAAATAACGTCATAGAAATCGTGGTCAAGTTCCTTTTACATCAATTTGTTTCTGTAGTGAAATTTGATTCAAAAAAAGAAAAAATACGTATAACATTTTTACAAACTCCACAATTAGATAAATACCTCATACCATCGACTGGTCTATGAAGAGTCGAGAGTTCACAAACGTATTCTACACTTCATGAATAAAAGATATAGCTTTGTCATGAATCAATTTGGTTTTCAAGAAAATGATGGCACACAAGCAACAATACAAGTAATGCAAGCAATTCAAAAAGGACCTGATACAGGAACAGTGAGCATATTATTTACCTTGAAGATTCTACGGCATGATTCGCTAGCATTCATACTGAACATGTCATTTTTCTTTCTATTCAGTTTCGAGTTTATTGATGTTCTGCGCAGAATGTGCTTGTTCCTTTATTGTAATACTTTCGATCAAGACCGAATAGTTGAGAATGGCGAAGCTTCTTGATAAATTTTCATCAAATCAGTTTTACACTGATTAGCTTTATGTGTTCGCCCATTGAAATGATTGAAATAATTTCTATTTACAAACTAGAGCAATTGAATTTCCATGTAACAAACAAGGACGTAATCCATCAACTATATCTGAGGCCTTTTTGAGATTGATGAAATTGCTATCACGTAATTTTCTGTACCAAGTCCTTCATGGTATTACTTGTAATATCGTCACTTGTGTGCCCCTATATTCTTGAAATACATTATATATTTTATTATGAAATCTACTATGCATTTTCCAACAATTTTGGAAAAATGCCCCATCAGGCAATTGGTCTATAATTTTTTGGATATTGAGTATTATTTTTGAAGTATTTCAGTATTTTTTGCATGAAAAGAATGCATTTTATTTTCAGGGCTACTATTTTACAGCACGAATCCAACAAAATTGGCAGAATGAGCACTGACTCCTTGTCAAAACCAGTAGTGATGAGAGTAGCTGACGGTGAGTTACAAAAATATTGGCATCGATTTCGTCAGATTCTTCTGTTATTGGATTCATATTTCATCACCACCAAAAAAATCCAAAATTATCTCATTTTTTTTATTTTTGTTTTCTTTTTGTTTTCTATAATTTAGGTGAAAAACCGTTCAGTATGGGTATAATGAGTGGTCCCCAACAAACCACTGTTAGTGGTGCTGTACATTTGGGCCATGCCCCACCAACGGTAAGATAACGATTTTTTTATCTTCATCTTCTAATAACACAGGAAAATTTAAGGCACGGATTTTTCCAGGGTTGATATACTAACTGAGTCAAAAAAATCAACAATGCTTGTGCTAATTCTGCAATAACTAATCATCCTTTTTCTTATTGAGCCGTGAATATTTTTCTTTTATTTTTTTCATGTCTTTTCTTGGACAGGGAAGAGAGTAGGTACAGATAGATATTTTTTTCCTCTGTATATAACTCCGCACTTAGCTATAAATTCCCTAACACTATTTTTAAAATGGCCTTTACATCAGTTGGCCATATTTTTTCGATAGTATCTAACAGAATGCTCTGAATATTTGTAAATAATACAGGTTGATTCTAGTTTCATTTTCTAAAAAAAAAAATGATATTGGTTTCTATTCCTTCAAAATTGAGTTTACTGAAAAGCTATAGGGCATTATCTGGCAATTAAAAAAAAACTGAAATTTTTGATAGGTACTTGATATAATGATTATATAATTTGTGTTATAGAAAAAACATTGAATACGAAGATATCAAATATTATACAATTCAAAAATAAAGTGATGCAAAGGAATGATAAAAGCTGACAGAATTGACTCCTTTCTTGTTCACTATGAATGATTCCAAAGTTTTGTTAACTATTTGTAATTTCAATTATACCAACCGTCGATAATACTTGAATGGTCTTACACCAGGAATTAAAGTATGATCTATCATGTCATTCCTACTAGAAAATCTATTATACTTTATATATAATTTTTATAAAATGTATTATTGAAGAAAAGTTAATGCAATAACTGAAATAAATAAATGAATCATCTGATTCTGAACCCCAACAAGATAACTTGGATTCTTAGAAGTGTTTGATAGAAAGTTTTTGCTACAGTATGTTCCGTCAGTACGCCCTCTAAGACACAGGAAAAATAAACATGTCTTGTTAATCGTATTTTTTCGAAGGAATTATTGAAATATATGGATAAGGATGATTGAAAGACTGTTGAAATGTAACTTTTTTTTATAGATTTCACTCTGTCTCCTTATTTTACTAGCCCTATTGGGCGTATTCCTAATATATTTCGATAATCCATCAACCGCTCAAATATTTCAGAAAAACATGAATCAACCTGTGAAACCCCACTTTCCTACCGACTGTATTTCGACCGTAAAATTTATTTTAGTCGACCACCGTTCAGCAAACGAAAATCACCACAGTCCTCACCGAGCCCCAGCGTGCCTTGATATCGACGATATCGGCCACCCAAACGCGAATAAAAGAATCCGAAATCGAGCTGGAAGGAAAAGCGCACATTCCCGAACTGGGCACGGATCCGGGCTCGATGAAATGGAAACAAGTGACTTTGGACACGCGCAAACAGAACGTCGGCTCGCAAATCGCTGCCATGAATGCGGCGACAGCCCAAGTTGTCACTCTAACATCAGGACCACAAGATGAGGTAATTCAAATGATATATTATATTTTTCATTGATGTCTCAAACTGTTAGTCACCCATGTCTTCAATCAATCAATCTACTGACGAAATCGTGACTCCACTTTTTATTTGCGGAAAATGTCTAGCTTTCTGAAATTTGCTGTGACAATATTGATGATTTTAGCATCGACTGAAAAATCTAAACAAATATAGAGTTGAAAGGTAATGAGTGATGATTCTGTTCACAAGAAAAATATTCCACTAGCCCATTTGATGATTGTTGACAATGTTTTATAAGAACTTTCGAAAAGGTGATGACGGTTCACTACTTCTAAAACAATGATCTTTCACCACTAGCTCGCATTTATTCATAATGCAAGTATAGAACTAAATGCCCTGACCTATAGGGTAGCACCACAGAACACGTTTAGCGATTGCTCCTAAATTAAAAACAATTTCTGGTCGCTCTTAGAAATCGTACGTCACTATTGAAGAGTTCAATGTGAGTACAAGAATATGACAGTTACCCAACTCGTATGTATTTTATTTTTAGGTTGATCATAGTGCTGTGGGTGCTGCCATCACCACGATTGGCAGTAACCTTCCCGAGATGACAAAAGACGTCAGAATGATAGCCGCCCTCATGGATGATGGTAGCATGGGTGAGAAATTGCTGGACGCTACCAGGAAACTGTGCACTGCTTTCAGTGACTTGTTGAAGGCTGCCGAACCAGAATCCAAAGAGGTAAAATAACCATTTGTGTGTTTTTCAAAATCGTATTCTCCAAAATTCAGCTTCCAAAATATTCAACCGCTTACGAGATATTAGATTGTTTGATAATTGGACCCCTTTATGCAACAAGGAACCAACCGAATATTTATGAAAGATAGTCTTTGAGATATCGGCGCTCAAAGTCAGCTTTCCGCTTTTATTGCCAATATTTGCACTCCGGTAGGCTACTACGTTCCCATTTCCCAAAATTTCCTGATTTTCACCACAGATTCGTTCATTTCGACATCGAATTAGTCCATGTGCATTTTTCCAGATTTTTAATAGGATAAATAAAATTTTTTAGTTTCCCACCAGAGACTTCAGTACGATATAGTCATCGAGCTATCTTCGGACGGCCGAAAGTGCAGGAAAACGGCGGAAATTCACGCGAATTACCGCTTTTCCAGTAGAAAATGACACGCTGAATCGAATGAGACTATGATCAACCCGATGGGACAAATAGTTTTCGTGATATCGGCGCTCAAAGTCAGCTTTCCGCTTTTATTGTCAATAGGTGAACTCCGGTAGGCTACTACGTCTCCATTTCCAAAAATTTCCTAATTTTTACCACAGATTCGTTCATTTTGACATCAAATTGGTCTATGTGAATTTTTTCAGATTTTTAATAGGCCAAATAAAATTTTTAGTTTTCCCACCTGATACTTCAGTACGACATAGTCACCGAGCTATCTTCGAACGGCAGATACTGCCAGAAAACGGCAAAAATTCACGCGAATTATCGCTTTCCAGTAGAAAATGACACGCTGAACCCAATGAGACTAAGATCAGCCCGATAGGACAGATAGTTTTCGAGACATTGGCGCTCAAAGTCAGCTTTCCGCTTTTATTGCCAATATTTGCACTCCGGTAGGCTACTACGTCTCTATTTTCCAAAATTTACTAATTTTCACCACAGATTCGTTCATTTCGACATCGAATTAGTCTATGTGAATTTTTTCAGATTCTTAATAGGCCAAATACAAACTTTTATTTTCCCACCTGAGACTTCAGTACTTCAGTGCGATATAGTCACCGAGCTATCTTCGAACGGCAGAAAGTGCCAGAAAACGGCAAAAATTCACGCGAATCATCGCTTTTCCAGTAGAAAATGACACGTTGAATCGAATAAGACTACGATCAGCCCGATAGGACAGATGGTTTTCGAGATATCGGCGCTCAAAGTCAGCTTTCCGAAAGAACTAAATATTACCATTATGAGATACTAATTGAGCATCTCATTCATCTCATTTCACAACAAAAATTCAACAATTTGGAGATCTAGCGCCGTCAGGAAGATGATAAAACTATCTTGCTTAATTGAAAATATTCAAATTGAAGTTCACAGTGAGGATCCAAAGCTACTTGGTTCTTTTTCCAAGGAACTCGTGATGTATTTTTCAAAAAATTGAGGATCCAAAGTTACTTGGTTCCATTTTACGAATTGAACACCAGTGTATGTATTCAGTTCCTTTGGCAGACTTTTTCTCTGATCATAAAATGTTCAAACAAGTACTCTCCCGAAGGATTGAAAACAAATTGTATGACGTGGGGCAAGACGTGGGCTCTTGTTTGAGTAATGATAATATATCCTAAGATTGTAAAAAACTTAATTCATTAGAGTGACATTGAAATGATGCTCTTGATGAAATTCAATCTAGAGGAGTCGCTACATTTGAAAAGTGTCAGGTTGAAGTTTCTGGTCTTTTGGCCATAGTTTGCTACCAAGCGATAGCAATTTTGGAGATGTTGAATATGCGATCAAAATCAAAGATATTATTATGTTTCTTAAGATTTTAGTAATATTAGGCGAACATGCAGAAGGAAAATTGTAGATCTGTCAGCACAATCAAAATAGAGAACGATATGTTCGAACCGGATTGGTCATCTTATAGCGAATTCCATTGGCAGGAACTGGTGGGGTGTTTCTCTACAAAGTGTATATTCATCTCTGTTTAACATATGCCAGTGAGAAGGAAACATTGAGTGCAGAAACACTCCAACAGTTCATTCCAATTTAATTCCCTATTAGTTTCCATCCAGCACTAGGATTCTGGAACCACTGTTACATCTGTTTGTCAGAATAATTGTATTGTTGTTTATGTAAAGCGGTAATTGAGATTGAGCACTGTTACCTGATGAGGTTTTGTTTTTCATTGACAATTTTATTCATGTATGAAAAATTCCACAAGCCGCGTGATTTTGTCATTATGACAGCGTAAAAAGTTTGCCCTAACTTTCCCAGTGACAATAACGGAACCTATCTTTTGAAAACGAGCCATAAACAAATGTTTGATGAATTAAATAGTATTACCGACTTACACTCCAGCTTCTTTTAGTCGAACTTGGCATTTATAATTCGAATTTTGTTCAACTCAAAAAAACTGCTTACGGACTCGTAATTTTTTCACAGGCAGTTGTTTTCGTCAAATTGGCAGGCAACTAAATTCTTATTGATACATGTCAAGTTCACTTCGACAAAAAAAAAGCTCTCGTGTCAGAAAATGTTGACGATTTTTTCTTCAATAGATTACTCCTTTCATCTATGAATATCCAAATTGTGTTCCGTTATTTCATGTCGAATAATCCTTCATTTCCTCGAAACAATAAAATACCTGGTTGGTTCCATGTTGCATAAGTGGGTCCAATTTAGAAAATCTTCAAAATCCAATTATGGATCATTTTTTCACCACTTCTAGCCCAGGCAGAGCCTGCTGAACGCGGCGTCCCGCGTAGGCGAGGCTAGCACCGAGGTCCTGGCGAGCATCGGCGAAGACACCGTCGAGAACAAGGAGCTGCAGGACCTGCTCTTGTCGCTGGCCAAGGCGGTGGCCAACACCACGGCCGCCCTCGTGCTCAGGTAGGGTTGTGGCCTGAATTATGATATAATGTTACGTCATTTGACAGGTCGTTGGAGGGTAAACATTTTATTGTTACGTTATTCGGGTGCAGAAGCGAACACGACACTATTTATTTTCGAACTAATATATTTTAACTAAAGGAACACTAACTCATATCGAACTTATAACTACTATCTATATAATAGTTATTTATGTATTAAGGGAATTATGACGGCCTTAATTACCGATGGCAAAGTTTGATGGCAATTGCCTGAGGTTATTGAGGCTCAGTAATTCCCGTGATACATAGATATTTTTATTTCTGACTGATTTCATTCATTAGATACCTTTCCGATTGGAAGTTAGACATGTTTTTCCATATAGTTTCAATGTCATCAGAACGTCAGATGATGATCTTGACTACCGCGAATAGGAGATTCCTTATTGCTACGTTATTGCGTGGTTGTTGCTATGCATTTCTTATTTAATTTTAGCTAGAGGGAATTATAGCATCTATAACATCCCAAGGGAGTTATGACCCTCATAATAGATATCGTAACTATGACGATATAAGCTTATAATGTCACTGTCAGAAATAAAACGATTTATATCACGCGGTATATGACTGTCTCTCTGACACCCGCTGCTTGACTTACTGACGGTAGTTGTCCGGCCGTCCTTATATTTTCTAGTTTTTTCTAGTAGTAGTGTATTAAAAATAGGAAAGCCTAATATACAAACATCTTTCTATGTATATAATTCACAATATAAATACTAGGTTATCGACAGCAATATCAGAGTTATGGTTACACAAGACAGATATTTAAAAACCGTTGAAAATAATACTAAAATGAAAAAAGAAAATTTAACATAATTATAGTCAACAGATACATGAAATATCGAGCTAACAGCACTTATAGTACAGAATACTTAATACAGGTTGGAGACAATATCAAGTTAGAAAACAATTATTAAATGGCATAAGATGTACTGTCTGTAGGTTAATCGTGGAGGTGGTATTTTCATTTTACTTTTTTTTTATTTTCTCGTTTCTATAAAATAAAAATATGCCTATTATTTCAATATATTTGTAGTGGAACAAATCAGATGATTTGACCCAAAATGTCACTGCGTTTAACAAAATTTTCTATCTGGGAGCCTAAAAGAAAAATCCAGTAGCTTGTCAGTGACACTTTGTTTGAAAAAATGTTTGAAGGAAAGAAATATTGATATATTGAAAAAATATCGAATTTTAACTTATCTTTGGACGTTTCGGGAACGAATCTGCTCCCGTTCTCTACATGAAAATGCAAAATATTTTTCTTTGGAAGTTGAGCTCTGCTAATAGTTCGACACTTCTCAGTGTCATACTGATGTTGGCATATGAATAAGTGATTTTAGTCTACAGGATGTTTTCATTGATTGATCTTGAATCTACCATTTTCATGTTCAGTTTTCAGGAGTGAATACCATGTTCTATCTATATCAACTGAACAGGAAGCAATGCTATTGTCTCCGTTCAGAAGAATGCAAGCGGATTCCTTGATTTTTCTTTTTTGGTTGTTATCTTCCTTTCCTATGATTTTGATATTATTCCACTCTGCAATATGTTGTCCATCTTCAGTAAGGATATGTTCAGTTAGCTTCGATTTATCGATATGTCTTTTCTTGATATTGTACTTGTGTTCTTTAGTCCTTACTGAGAGAGGTCTTTTCGTTTCACTTGTATAATACTCTCCACTAACACAAGGTATACTATAAATACAATCTTCTGATGAGTTCTTCATTTTTTGGCATTGTTTGAGTTCGAATGGATCTCATTGTATTTTCAGTTTTGAACACAGTTTCCACTTGGAACTTATCACCAACATGTTTTATTTTTTCAGAAATGCAGGAAATGTACCGTATTATATTCATCGTTATTGATGGTTGTTTTTGTTGTGGTGTATTTTGTTTGTTTACAATTTTGTGAATAGTTCTATCAATGGAGTGCTTTGGATATGAGTTGAGTTGAAGAACATCTTTAACGTGTTGGATTTCGTTATTGAAATAGGTTAGATGATATTGATTTGGCTCGATCATGAAGTAATTTGATTATTCCTTTTTTAATAGTTTTCTGATGAAATGGTATATTCACTGATTTTTCGATTTCAACAATTGAAATTCCATTGATATAAGTCTGTGATTTCATCTGAGGCGGACATTCATCTTTGCTATATCTATGATGGGAACATCTCTGCGATAAAACATGGCACATTTGAAATGCAGCAGTGATAAAGTTGCTGCATGTTTTGGTCAACTGGGTAGTTATTAATATTATTGATTTTTTTTTCTCAGAGCGAAGAACGTCGCGTCGACTTGCGAGGACCAGCAGACTCAAAACAGGGTGATTGGCGCGGCCACACAGTGCGCGCTGGCAACCTCGCAGCTGGTGGCCTGCGCCCGCGTGGTGGCGCCCACGCTGCATTCGGCTGCGTGCCAGGAACAGCTGACGACCGCCATCAGAGAGGTGGGTGGCTTTAAATAAACTAGAGATGGTGGTGGGGGTTGAGAGAAATTTTGAAAGAAAATTTCACACCTACCTAACATTTTCGAACCCATAAAAGCGTGTATTTTGTATCGTTACCATAGCAACTAAACCTTTGCTTTTTTTATGAAAAACAATAATTGTGCAATTATTATTGTTACGATTGATCATGTTATATGTATGTTTTGTTGTATATATCCCTATTATAATTGATAATGGTTCTTGGGGTAATGTAGACAGACAATCAATCAATCATTAAAACACAACTCGTGGTGATGAAGTCAATCAATCGGTTTTGTTTATTTTCCAGGTGGCCAAAGCAGTCGAGAACTTGGTGTTGGTGTGTAATGAAACCTGCACCAACGAAGATCTCAACAATCAACTCAAAAATGCTGCTTCAGACGTGACAAGAACACTCAACGACTTGCTGAACCACATGAAACTAGGTGAGAACTAGACATATTTCAAACAATACAATACAAACATCACAAGAAGTTGTGGAATGAAACGAAAGAAGGAATGTAACTTGACATTTTCGTCAACTTCAACCTCTCGTGATGGGCAATCAAAACGTCTAAGGCCTCATTGGGTCAGAAGCGAATGTAAACCTAATAGGCGAGATATATGATATTTTCTTTTTATGATGTGTGTGTGTGAAACTTGATTTTTTTCTACTTATCACGTTTTTTTCGCTTCTTCGTTGACAAACTACCTATAAGATGGTAAAGTTATCAAAAATATAAAGGTAGATAAGCAGTTCCTTTCTTTCTATTCTCAGTTTACATACCATCATTTCAATAAAGTGCAAGCAGTAGTTATTGCTTTTTTTCTAATGATCAAGACAATATTTTACCTCTCTCCTACTAGATTTTCAATTAAAACGTCAATGGTCCGACCTTTGGGACACTGTAACCAATCAAAATTGTATGAGAACAACGGTAATATTTATATTTTCTTCAGATGCTCGCGTCGCAAAAATTGTTTGCAGATATTCCAATATCTCTGGAAAATTCGTACGACTTTTATCGCTCTGACAAATGACATCAACGTTTCTTATCACCATCCTCGAAGTCTTCAATTGAACTATCCCATATGCTGTTAAACTATCTCGATCAACATGGACGACTGTAGGCAAACATACTTTCACGTTCTAATGTTTTTGTTATAGCGGTCCATGGATAATGAATAATCACTTGTATTTTAATCAGCCATAATCATTACTTATCACATCTGAGATTACAATGCCTTATATCCTTGATTATTTACAAATATAAACCATCCTTAGAGCGATGGAGCCAGAAATTCTATTCAGCAGGGGGTGGTACATCTTGTTAGTTTAAATGATCAAGGCTTTTATATCCGTTTGTCCAGCATCCCGCGAACGCGCGAGAGAAACCGTCCAAGAGCACAGCGTCGAGGAGATCTACACGGCCACCGACAAGCTGTCGGCCGCCTCTGGCGATGCCAACGAGATGGTGCGCCAGGCGAGACGTTTGGGCCAGGCGACCGCCCAACTCATCCAGAGCATCAAGGGCGAGGCGGAGAAGCTGCCCGACTCGGAGGTATGATAAAAATCTCGAGACTAAAAAACGAAAGACACCGCGATTCATTCATAAATCATGAGAAAGTATCCGCCAACAATCCAAACAAGGTTGAATAGATGAAATCACGAATGGTGGGGATAACTCTGCAGAATCATTGCCAGAGCATTGAGGAGACTACAGATTTTTTCAAAACGATATCATCCTAGGCTCTAAACCAAAATACTACCAGTAAATATAATGTTGAATTTTCTCATTCATGCTAGGACGATAAAAAAAATAATGCAGAATGGCAATCAGAGTGAGAGATGATTCAGTTCGAGACTAATACTTCACTGCTCCTGTTCATATCTGTCTTTTTGAAATAACTAAATGGAATATGCTGATTTCAAAATGCTGTAGATTCGATGTCCTTCAACTTCAACTTATGATATTGATTATATGTACATTAAATGTTTATCATGATTCATTGATTGAAAATGGTTTGAATGGATTTTTGTCCATCAGTGGTCTTCTCCATCGATATTCTTCATAGATATATTTTATACTACTAATTAATTAAGAATGTGTGTGTAAGCATTAATAAATTAACTCTCGCGTGTTGTGACATAATAAGTAATGTTGCTACGGCTCAGTGAGGTTATTCAATCTTTTCAATATTTCGAAAATGCTTTTCATCAACAGAGCAAGCCATCACACAAAACGCCACTTGGCAATATTTCTACATACCTATGAAATATCGAAATAAAATACTTGTAACTTACTTTTCTCTACAGATTTGATGAGTAAATAAAACATCGAAAATTGATCACACAACAAGAGGAAAATCATTAATAACAACAAACACAACAAATTACATTTTTTACCACGATTATTGCTCGTCTTCTAAGAAAATTAGTAGTGCCGCCAACGTCTATCTTTGAATAATCCAAGTTTTTATTTTGTTGTGTACTTTAACAATAACTTTATGGTTATTAGTAGTGAATTTCTGATGATTATGTTGTTATGGATGTATCATTATGTTTTGAAGGTTGTTCTATTTTTTGTCATTTATGCCGAGTTGAATACGGCGTTTTATCCGAGATATCCTCTTGAATCGTCTAGTTGTCAGCGATTCCACAGAGGTCCATAGAATGTGATGCATTGTTCGCACAAGAAATATCTAAGGAAAATAAATCATTAACTCCTAGAGGATTTTGAACCACTTCTTGGGTACCAAGATACGAGCAAGATATTATCAGAGCACAGAACAAGAACGCTTAACGAGTACACCATTTATGTTAGGTATTGTAAATGATCTTCCGATGGCCGGGTTCAAACCAACAATCCCCTTAAGCAATGTGAACGGCGATCTATAGCGCTGAAGTCCATAATTACTTATCACCTACAACTCTTGTACAAGTGAAATTGTTTCATACGAAATAAAAGTATGTTCCTTGAAATTTATCAGTTTTACCCCATTCTGAACTCTTGTGATGAACAAATATTCAACTGAACGTATAAATATACACCTACATATAAGAGACTTATTTCATAGGAATACTATGTGTATTTCGGTGATATATTATATGTACGTCTTGATATCAACCTCCATTGAGGTCCTTCAGCCTTACCATTCAATATTTCGAGAAGAAATGATTTTTTAATCAATTAATCGTATCCTTTTGCCCATTCGAGGAGACGCTATGCACTCTCATACAAAAATCAAAGACAGAGAAAGATATATGAATGTGCTCTTGGAGGAAGGAAGATGCAAGGATCCTTCATCTAAGCGAAAAACATATTCTTGTCCTTGTCTTGAGAAACATATGATCTGCTTCAAAATCGTTTGTGGTTATGTTTGATTGTCACTGCTTGTCTAGTGTCGGTACTCTGATATACAAAAAACGTCGAAACATCAGTTTCAAGTACATTTAGGAACTCTACGTACGGTGAGTACTTCAACTATCTATTACCTTTCGCAGGTGCAGCGCCGCCTATTGGCCGCCGCGAAGACCCTGGCCGACGCCACCGCCAAGATGGTGGAGGCGGCGCGCAACTGCGCCAGCCGTCCGCACGACGTCGGCTGCCAGGACCGGCTGCGCAGGACGGCGGAGGATTTGAGAGATGTTACGGTGGTGGCGGCCACAACGCCTGCGCTGAGGGCCAAGCTGGTGGACAGGGTGAACGTGTGCGCGAAAAAGGCCGTTTCGTCGGCGACCCAGGGTGAGTATAATAATAATAATAATAATAACATAATATAATTATACTCACGAAATTACAATTGACAAAAAAACACAGTTATGACAATTATGTTATTATTTCATTATTTTGAAATACTAACCAAATTAGTATTTTTAGTCACAGGGTTAAGAAATTATTACCTTCATTCATAAATATTTTCTTGATTATGAATCACGTAGTTTTTACTCTGGGTATTGACTACAAGGTGTGGAACTTGGATGGTTTTTAACTAAATGATTATTCTGAAAGCACTACTTCTCATAATCGCTCATAATTAAGTTTTCGCAACTTTAAATCATTTCATCATGTAGTAACTAGTAAAGTTTCTACTACGTTGTTGCTTCTTTATTCATCACCTAATAATTAAGTAAATTACTTGTCATATTTGGCGTGAGATATTGGTAATTTTCACTTCAATTATTTCCTACGAATCAATTTTACTTTTGGTTAGGAAACTTTAGTTCCTGTCGACAATACCTAGGAGCCTAGGGAATCATAACTGTCTAGTTTCAAAATTACTTTTGAATTTTATTTCCATAGTTCACATTGAGAGTTCACAAAATGAGTGATATCATTAGTTTTAAATAAATCATAATGAGGAGATCATTATTCACTCTCAAACTTCGATGTGATAATCCTGACTTTCATGTCGAAATGAATTTTATTTGAAACGTCAACAGTTGTGGTACCGACTTGTTCCATTGCAAGTAGTGCATAGAAAAACAATGATATTTGAACCATGATAGTGAAGGTTATACCTTGAAATATGATGACTTTTCATTGGGCAGGAATGATGGCCGCCCAAGCCAGTCACCCCCACAACACCAACGCCGTCACGAGAGAAACTCTCACGCAAGACACCTACGAGCTGTCAGAAACCATCCCGCAGTTGGTCGAGTGCATCAAGTTGAACGGCGCCGATTCAGAGGATACCAACAGCCAGGTAATATACAACAATAATAATAATATTTATTTCATTCTATTGAGATAGCTCCGTGAGTATTTTCAATGATAACAGAGACTATTCCGATTCGAAGGTGGAGCTGATGTACATCGCCGAGGTGTTTTTTTCTTTTTTACAAGTTCTCCAACAAATCTCGACTAATTTCAATGATAACAGAGACCATTTCGATTTCTAAGGTGGAGCTGATGTACATCGCCGAGGTGTTTCTGCACCTAGCTCCGTGAGTATTTTCAATGATAACAGAGACTATTCCGATTCGAAGGTGGAGCTGATGTACATCGCCGAGGTGTTTTTTTCTTTTGTACACGTTTTCCAACAATTCCCGACTATTTTCAATGATAACAGAGACCATTTCGATTCCTAAGGTGGAGCTGATGTACATCGCCGAGGTGTTCCTGCACCACGCCTAGCTCCGTGAGTATTTTCAATGATAACAGAGACTATTTCGATTCGAAGGTGGAGCTGATGTACATCGCCGAGGTGTTTTTTTCTTTTGTACACGTTTTCCAACAATTCTCGACTATTTTCAATGATAACAGAGACCATTTCGATTCCTAAGGTGGAGCTGATGTACATCGCCGAGGTGTTCCTGCACCACGCCTAGCTCCGTGAGTATTTTCAATGATAACAGAGACTATTTCGATTCGAAGGTGGAGCTGATGTACATCGCCGAGGTGTTTTTTTTGTTTTGTACACGTTTTCCAACAATTCTCGACTATTTTCAATGATAACGGAGACAATTTCGATTTCTAAGGTGGAGCTGATGTACATCGCCGAGGTGTTTTTTTCTTTTGTACACGTTTTCCAACAATTCTCGACTATTTTCAATGATAACAGAGACCATTTCGATTTCTAAGGTGGAGCTGATGTACATCGCCGAGGTGTTCCTGCACCCGGCCTAGCTCCGTGAGTATTTTCAATGATAACAGAGACTATTTCGATTCGAAGGTGGAGCTGATGTACATCGCCGAGGTGTTTTTTTCTTTTGTACACGTTTTCCAACAATTCTCGACTATTTTCAATGATAACCGAGACCATTTCGATTTCTAAGGTGGAGCTGATGTACATCGCCGAGGTGTTTCTTCCTTTGGTACACGCTTTCCAACAATTCTCGACTATTTTCAATGATAACAGAGACCATTTCGATTCCTAAGGTGGAGCTGATGTACATCGCCGAGGTGTTCTTTTCTTTTGTTCAAGTTTTCCAACAAATCTCGACTATTTTCAATGATAACAGAGACCATTTCGATTCGAAGGTGGAGCTGATATACATCGCCGAGGTGTTCTTTTCTTTTGTACACGTTTTCCAACAATTCTCGACTATTTTCAATGATAACAGAGACCATTTCGATTTCTAAGGTGGAGCTGATGTACATCGCCGAGGTGTTTTTTTCTTTTGTACAAGTTTTCCAACAATTCTCGACTATTTTCAATGATAACAGAGACCATTTCGATTTCTAAGGTGGAGCTGATGTACATCGCCGAGGTGTTCCTGCACCCGGCCACGCAGTTCGTGCAGTCCGCCCGATCGGCGCTGCCCACGCTGACCGACCACTCGATCAGGGAGCAGGTGGCGCAGACCAGCCGACAGCTAAACGCCGATCTGGGCGAGCTGCACGGCGCCATCGGGCGCGCCAAGCCGGCCTGCCAGGGCCTGGGGGTGGACGCTGCGCGGCAGCTGATCGACGATCTGCGGGAGGAGCTCGACGAGTTCCAACGAGCGGTCGACGCGCACAGGTCAGAGTTCATTTCATCTTTATTTTATTTATTGAAAATGTGACTTCCAGTCAGAATCAAGTTCTGGTAGAGGAACAGAAAAGTGGAGATCGTGTAGATCATTTTTGATCCATCTCTAAGACAATAATTTATTGTATCCCACATTTTCTTCGGGTTGCATTCAGAGTCTTCAAACTTTTTATTGATATATTTGGCCTTTGCTCGTTTGATCATAGCATTCACTTTATTTCTTTGTATTTTATACTCATTGAAGAATTCTGGATTATCATTATTCATACCAGTTATTGCATTAGATCTTTCAGTATTACAATTTTTATACAAATTCATACATATGGACAGGATGACCCATTTGAAAGCGGACAACCCTCATAATTTTTTTATTGATTTTTTTTTCAATGTAGAGGAAGGAAAGATATTTAAGACCTAAGAGGCGTCCTCTTTTCTGAAAAACCAAGGCCTACTAGATCACATTCAAAGGCTGAAAAATCCAGAATCCATATTAGCGATTTTTTTAGGAATAATTGGCATACACCACTAGATTCGGCGTCTTCTTAAATAGATCTGCACCAAGATTCATGAGAAAATATTTAACATCAACGAATCCTAACGCTCCCCCCACCCCACTATATTACAGCTATTAGTCATGCGATTCCTACCAAATTTGGACCGTTATGAATAAACATCAATATGACTATGATCAGAAATCATATTAGGAATTTTATGCGAGAAAACTGTCTTCATATTATTGTTCCTTATGCTTTTTAACCTTAACCTCCATATGCAAAAACACCTCATTCCAAATTTTGTCTTTCATTTTCAGACTCGAAAAAATAGTGAATTCAAATTAACTGCAAAATTTGAAACGTTCAATAGCTCTGGAAGGTAGAAAATTGTGATTGGAAAAAAATCAAGAAACACTTATTTTATGTTTAACTCACTGTTTCCGGGTAAATAATTATTACGTTTGCAAAAATGCAGTTCAGATGTGCCTGTTTTTTTGAAAAACATCGAAGGAATAACCATGAAGAACAATATTACGAGAATAGTTTTCCTGTGAAAATATTCCTAATATCAATTCATGAAAAATGTATCCCTTTTTATTTCAATAAAAACGCACGGCACTGTCGAAAAGGATGTATGTCTCTGAAAAACTGATCATATTGATGGTCATACATACCAGTCCCGATTTGGAAAAGATCGCGAGACTAATAGCTGAAATATAGATGGGTGGCCGTTTGAGATGAGACACGCTGTAGGTTCGTTAATGTTGAATATTTTCTCATTAAACTATTATATTATTAGGATATATTGAGATAACAGTACTCATAGTGAACAAGAAGAGAAGGTAAACGAAAAGACTATCCTGTAAATTCATAATAAATTCTGTCAACTTTGATCATCTCTTTGCAGCAAAATATATTTTTGACTGTACTTTGGAATTGTATAATATTCATTCTCATCGTAATCCATTTAAATGAAGTTGTCGATAATCGCGATTCAAATCGTCGCCCTCTGTCACACAGGCTGAGACCGTTGCCCGAAGATACACCCGAAAGAGCCGCTCAACAACTGGCCACAAGTAGCAAACTAGTCAACCAGGGCGTGTCTCAGCTCCTGAGCGCCACCGCCCAAGGCAACGAGATGTACACCTCGCAAGCCGCCCGAGACACCGCCCACAGTCTCAAGAACCTCACCGGGGCAGTGCGATCGGTCGCAGCCACCTCAGACAACATCGATGTGCAAAGAAAGATCATCAGCAAGGGCCAAGAAGTGCTCGCGCACTCTGCCCTGCTAGTGTCCGAAGCCCAAAAGAGCTTGCAAACTGTCAGCTTGACGCCAGGGCTGCAGAAAGCTGCCAAAGATATTTCACAGGCCCTGAACGCCACCATGGGGTGCCTGCCCGGACAAAGGGATGTCGATACAGCCATCACCAACATAATCGAATGGTCTTCTACGATCAACACCAGTAACTTACCGCAGACGCAGAAGAGCTATGGTAAGCTCCAACAGGAGCTGAACGCTGCCGCTGCGAACTTGAACGAAGCTAGTTCCAGCGTGGTACAATCGGTGGGCAGCTCGGTGCAGCTAGCGGGAACCTCGAGGGAGTTCGCCACCGCCTACCAAGATTTGTTAACAGTGTCCTTGGAGATGGCGGGGCAGACGCCCGATGTTAGCGTCAGAGGCGAGATGGTGCACTCTCTGAAGAACGTATCGACGACTTCGAGCGCTCTGCTGACCACCGCCAAGTCTCTGTCTGCGGATCCGAAGCTGCCCAACGGGAAGAATCAGCTGGCTGCAGCAGCGAGGGCGGTCACCGACAGCATCAACTTCTTGGTTGACGTTTGCACTTCAGCTGCGCCAGGACAGAACGAGTGCGACAATGCCATCAGGAAGATCAGGGCCATGGGGTACTTGCTGGACAATCCTACCGAGCCGATTAATGACAGTTCTTATTACGAGGCGCTCGATGCTGTTATTGAGAAGAATAAGGCCCTGGGAGAGGGGATTTCGGGTATTACGGCCAGTGCGAAGGCTTCAGAGCACGAGAAGTTCACGGAGCACGTCAATAGTTTCAGCAATGCTATCTGTTCGTTGATCGAGACGTCGGCGCAAACTGCTTATTTGGTGAGTGAGATTTTTGGCAAACCTGACCTGTTATGTTCGATCCGTATTTTGGGGAACTGTATTGTGTTTGAGTCCTGACATTTTATTATTCAATTTCAATGTTTAATTCCTTGAGAAGATGGAGTATTAGTATTTTATAAATACTTTGCTTCAGGACACACAATTGTTTTCAACCTGAGGGATACATTATCTGTTCCTATGTCAATAACACATTTCAATCCTTCAAATACAGAAATGATTCTAAAGCTAAACTCAATCATCATATTCTCAATTTTGCTGTCTGGGAAATTCTCGAACTTTCTGAATGATTTCTCTTACATTTTGGAACATTCTGAAATATTCTCAAACCTTTTGGAGCATTGTAGAATATCATTGAGTATGTTAAAAAATTCTGGAACACCAGCTAACATTCTTGAAGGTACTAAAATATCCTCGAACCTTTTGGAAGATTCTATAACTTTCTTGTACGTCCTAGAGCGTTTTCGAACATTATGAAACAATCCAGAGAATTCTGGAACATTATGAAACATTCCAGAGCACTCTCTTATATTCTGGAAATTATGAATGATAAATCAACATTCTGGAACAATCTCGAAACTTCTGAAATATTATGTGCCATTTTGGATCAATGTTAAAACTTCACAAACGATAGGATTTCCACAAAATTCTCAAACACACGACCTGTTTCGCTATCACAGTAGCTTCGTCAGGTGATATACTGATACCAGTATTATATATATAATTCTAGGCCATTCTCCAACATTATCGAATCTTTTTAGAGAGTACTCGAATATTCTGGAAAATTCTGTAACGTTTTGAAACATCCTGTACCGTTCTAGAACTTTCCTAACTTTCCTGGAACCGTCTGAAATATTCTGAAACATTCTCGGACCATTCCAGATCGGCGTTTCGGACCCGTCGAGCATCGCCGGCCGCCCCGGGCTGGTCGACCAGGCGCAGTTCGCCCGCGCCTCGCAGGCCATCCGGCAGGGCTGCGCCGCCCTCGCGGCCCCCTCCAGTCCGCAGAAGCAGGTGCTCGAGGCGGCGACGCTGATCGCGAAGCACACGAGCGCCCTCTGCAACTCGTGCCGGTCGGCCAGCGCGAAGACGGCCAATCCGGTGGCGAAGCGGCAGTTCGTGCAGAGCGCGAAGGCGGTGGCCAATAGCACGGCAGCGCTGGTGAAGGAGATCAAGGCGCTGGACGCGTGCTATTCGGAGGAGAATAGGGGGAGGTGCGCGGAGGCGACCAGGCCGCTGCTAGGTAATGATGATATTAATATTTGCACTTATCATGGGATGTTTTTTTTTTCGATTTTTTTTTTGTTTTGCTACTTATTTTTGCCTGGAAAAGACGAATTTCATAATGGGAATTACGATGATTTCTGTTGATTAAATTGAAAATTCGAGGTCTAGGGTTTACCAAATTAGGATACATCCAACTGAAATTTATATCCTTCTATAACATAATTATTAACATACAAAAATATCTGAAACAGGATTGTGCATTGGACAAAGAACAAAGAAGCAGCGAAGACTGACGAAGTCTACCGTCTAACTCCCTATTCGCGGTCGCCAAGGTCATTATTTCATGATGAAAATGTGAACAAACCACTGTCGACCGATATATTTCACGAAAAAGACATTATCTGTATCTCTTGGATAGGCATTTACCAGAGTATTCGCTCTTTTTTATCTTTTTATCACTACATATACTCACGATGTACTTCATGTACTTCGTTTTTTGTTAGTGAGCCTGTATTTGTGATCCATATCAAATCAAAAAAAATCACCCTATTATTGAAACAATTTCGAATCTCCATTTGAATCAGATGCCGTCGACAACCTCTGTGTCTACGCGAGTTCCAGCGAGTTCGCCACCGTACCTGCCAAGATACCGGTGCAGGCTAGACAGGCGCAGCAGCCCGTCATCGAGTCGGGTCGACGGCTCATAGACAGCGCGTGCGCCGTCATCGCCTGCACGAAGAACCTCATCGTGATGCCTGGAGATCCGTCGACCTGGCAACAGTTCTCGGCCAGCTCCAAGAATGTCTCGGACTCCATCAAACAGCTGGTCATCAACATAAAGTGAGTGTGGATTGAACTGAACCATTGTCGTGAAACGAATTTTTCGTTTCTAATAAAATTGTATATGTTCACCCCACCCCGTATATTCTCGGTACCAATACTGATATCGAATTTGTTCTGAAATTGACGAGTTTTTGAGTGACTCGACGAAAAACAACGACTAGCCGGAGAGAGACCGCTCCTGGATAAAGAACGACACTAATGGTCTAGCAGTCTAATAGTGGTTGATAAAATTGTCTTCGAAGTATATTAAGTACCGTATAGACGGATATAAGTCAATCACTAGTGATAAAATTGAGTTATTTCGGCCCACTAGGTGCACTCGCAATTTTTTTTTTTTTTTTTTTTTTTTTTTTTCGTTCAATACGGATCAAGCTGGACCTACAGATGCTGTAATCTCGAAACGTCTCGGCAATAAGGAAACTGTGCTAGAGGCGTTTTCCTATGAGTCATAACCTCACTGCTACATAAATCCTCATTTCAGATGTGAAGTCATCCATTTTGTTTTAATATGAAACTTTTAATCAACCTTCTGGGATATTTTTCGTCAATATTACATTCACATAATTTTTCCTTATCAAGATTACTTCCACTGGAAGGCAACTTTGCGTATGTGAGATTTTTAGAGACATAGTAAAGTTATCAAATATTTAGGGGTGAATAAGCAGTTTCTACCTTTTCATTCTTCATTTGGATCAAGCGCTAACAGTAATGTTTCATCACAGCATTGCTGAGTTTCCAGTGCCTACTCATATTCAAATAGCATCAATGAATCAAGCTATTTTATCATCTCATAAACAACGGTTTTTTATTTTGGCATCCATATTTTATTGAACTATATATACGTATGTGTGCATATGAAAAATGTTCATATTTAATATTGAGTGCTAACAGAAAAATAGATCGTGACTGGAATATAAAATATGAATAAATAACTTAGTTCAAAATAGAAGACACTGAAAATATCTTCAAGAAGCAAATCATTTAATCATTGAAGGAATCAAATGTAGTGTTTTCACATTCTTAAATTCAGCTTCGAAAACGTGAGAAAATCAGTACATTGAATGAAATATATTGTGTAAAGTTGTACCAACACATTGCCTATTTGTGCCATGCCGCCAGGTCTCAGACATTTCGATATGTTGAGACTCAATCTTGGGGGGACTTCGACATTTTTCCTTCATTCACAACTGGGAATAGAATAATGTTTTTTCTCCAAGCGGTATAGAATTGGTAATCAAAATTGACACTGACATTGGGTGAACACAAAACGGAGTTTTCAATAAAAAATCAGACAAAATTAGTTTTATATCTTTCACACGGCAGCCCCAGAAGTCAATCTACTACCTTGCTGCTTAGTAATACGAATAATTAGTTTAGTACTGTTCTTGAGCATTGTTTTGAATTGACAAAATTTCACATTCTATAATAATATGTGTGAATAAATCATTCGATTTCTCCAGAAATTACATGACTCCTTAAAATTGTTCTGATCGGCCCATCAATTTTTAGAATCGTATTTCCAATTATGTTTTTTTTTTCTTGTAAGGAATGAGGCACCAGGAAGAAACGAGTGTGAGAGCGCTGCTCTGATCATCAAGCATCACCTGAAAACTTTGGACGCTGCCTATATGGATGCAGTGTCGCAATCATTGCCTCCCCAAAAATCAGCCACCCTTCCCATCTTCAGTCAACAAGTGGCGAGGTCTGCTGCCGGATTGTTCGACACCATCGAACCTTTAAGGCATGCCGCAAAATATGAAGCAGAAAATATAGGTGAGTAATTGAATTGTGCCTTGAATTTGAATGTGTATCAGTTATTTTCATCCATTTTTTTTGTCTCTCGTCTATTCATTGATAATTTGCCAAATGCCTCATAATTTTGCCTAGCACTTTGGCGCACCTGTCAAGATTCGTTTTTGCCTTGTTATTGTGCTCAGTTTCTGGAATAATTCGAAAATGTTCACACTGATTAGCTTTGTTTGGGCAATCTGGACATTGAAGTCATTTCTATTTCTGAACTAGACCAATCAATAAATTTCCAGATGGCAATGACGTAAGTGATGAATTGATGACTCTAGTGTGAATATAGGTATTAATTTTGATGTTCGTATTTAAAAATCCAAGCAAGCAGGAAATGAAAATGAAAGGAAATTCAGAAGAAGAATTCATAACCTTCTGGATAAGAAATAATCAAATAATTTCCATTACTTATATTAGAATAGAATAGACAGGGCTTCATTTTCAAGAATGACAATCACAGTGACATAACATTAAGAACATATCAATCACAGTCATCAAAATTAAAGAGAATAGTGTCAGGTACAATTGATTGAGTCAATATAGAAACTTTTTTATTTTTTGAATTGACTTGGCCGTTATTTGATGAAAATCCATGGCAAATGTAAAAAATTCACAAACGATAAGATTTCCACAAAATTCTCAAACACACGACATGTTTCGCTAACACAGTAGCTTCGTCAGGTGATATATATCGGAATTAATTTTCTCATATTTTCGTGGTTCCTTCAGACGAAATTTTCGTAAAACGGCTCATCTTGCTAATTTACACGTGAACCATACCCATCAATCAAACTTGACACGACAGAAATTGGAGTGCGATCCGGCGCAAATAGCTACTAGATCTAAGGAGCAGGCAGTTTATCAGCGATAAAAAAGGGCATCCTTTTTTCTCGATATCAAAATGATTCACATCGTCTTCAAATAGCGTTTTCCAAAAAATCTAATGACGGTATACAGATCTTTAGCAGAATCAGTGATTAGGTATTGTATTTCCGTGTGGGGTGGTATATTTGACTGCAACCTGTACAGTCTCCAAGCCATGCAAAATACTTTAATTAAAATAATTCTTAAGAAAAAAAAACTGTACTCAACAGAACAGCTCTATAAAGAAACCAATTTGTATAACATAAGATGTATTTATATTTATCACTGTCTTATATGGATGTATAATAATAAATATTTTTACTATAGCGAAAAGATAAAAAATACTAGATCTACCGAAAATTTGAATGTAATGATTCCCATTTTTAAAAAAACTCATACACAACGAACAATTTTCTATTTTGGTCCTAAATTTTACAATATACTAGACCGCAGTTTGAAAGAAAACCTCTCATTTAATAAATATAAAACTGGTATAAAACAATTCATCAACCTTAACTATCTGACACTAGTGAAGCTTCTATGAAAATATTTATATACATATGATTAATGAAAAAATCAGTTGTGTCTCTGGATGAAAATATATATATATTTGCGGCCAGCTATCAGAGTGAGGACACACCACACAGTCGACGTTGTGAGGACTATCAGAAGGAATCATGCTAGACGCTCTCTAAGCATTCTCCGTCCTCATTCAATAGAGGACGTCATGGGGTTCTGGAATATACGCGTAAAATATTGACTATTTAGGATTTAGTTTTCACGCCTATATATGAACGAAGTGAGGACTGTACACCACAACATCAAAGTGAGATCCATTTACTTTTTACATGCTCCTACCAGAGTCAGGTCCATTTATTGTGTATATATCCTTGCAGCGTATGAAGTGGGGACCACACAATGTTGCCATATGTCACTGCGCATGCCTTATGTGCCCCAGTTGAGCACGTGCAGTTATTTTCATCTTTCACAATAAAAAACATTTTTACACGAAATTCAGTGAAAACTTAGCCCTTTATATCCCAAATACACTGTTGTTTTTTTGATTCGGAATATTCATTTCTTCACTTTATTTCGACTCAATATCGAATAAGCGCCCTGATTTTCAATCGAAAATTCTAGCGTCAAAATATCTGGTTTTTCAAACAAGTCTGTGGACATTTTGTTCGTTGAAATCTCAACTTTCTGATGTAAAAAAACTATGCATTACTATGGTGGATGTTCTCAGAAAATGCAAACAGAATAACAGGTATTGAGGCCCAGCCCCTCCTGCCCCTACTCCACTTCTCTATGAAAAACCTTCTAATTGGCTCAAATTTTCCTCAGATCACTCAGGTATTTAGAGTATGTTACTATCACAAGAAATAGGCATCAACGCATATAATTCAAAGAAGATTTCAGTACTTTCCAGAATATTGTAGATGTCATATTGAATATCAACTTACTATACCTGTTATTCTGTTTGCATTTTCTGAGGAAATTTACCCTAGTAATGTATATATTTTTCACACAATCAGAAAGTAGAGATTTCAACAAACAAAAAGCTCATCGACTTTTTTGAAAAAGCAGATATTTTGACGTGAGAATTTTCGATTCAGAATTAGGGTGCTTTTTCTTCATTAAGTTTAATGAGGTGGAAAAATGAATATTCTGAATCAAAGAAATTACAATGTATTTGGGATATAAAGTGGTGAGTTTTCACTAAATTTCGTGAAGAAATATTTTTATTCTGAAGGATAAAATAAAAACCAATTACTTGGTTATCTGATTTTTTCAAATAAATCTCGGAGTTATGTGAAAATAGTGTAGATATAAAAGTTAGAGATATTAATATTGTCTACAACTTTGCTCTCCAACTTTTTTCCATTGGGTTTGAAGTTTTGCTGAAAATCGAGATAAACCGTTTTTCACAACCTTGAAAACTCACCCCCTACCACTTTCCGACCTCAGATTGACCATGATTTGTTTTCCCTTTCATCTTTGTTATACTCTCTTCCTTTTTCAATGAGTTTCATACTACTTTAATTTTTCTCCACATTTTACCGTTTTCAAAGACTTCAGCACTGGTCTATATAACTCACTTAGGATCGTGGAGCCGCCATCCTAAATAATTAATCCACACATCAGTTTCGAATAGAATTGGAGTGTAATAATGAAAGTCGTTCGATATCGCTCAAAACCATCATTTCGTTTTATTGACTAACAAAAGCAATTTTGACAAGATAATTATAATCTCCGACCCGAAAATCCTCAGTTACCAAATTTGAAT
Source organism: Phaedon cochleariae (assembly GCA_918026855.4). Classification (NCBI taxonomy): domain Eukaryota; kingdom Metazoa; phylum Arthropoda; class Insecta; order Coleoptera; family Chrysomelidae; genus Phaedon; species Phaedon cochleariae. The sequence continues at coordinate 76,076,673 of OU896707.1, read as the reverse complement.
ATGATCGGATCATGATTACGAAACTCGTCTGCCATATTGGAGTCACCATTTTGAATTTTCCGATTCTGCCGCCATCATGAACTATCCAATTTTGATGAAAGAATCATGAGTCTCGACCCCAAAAACCCTCAGATAGCAATTTTAAATAGAATCGGATCATAATCACAAAACTCGTCCGCCATATTGAAGCCGCCCTTTTGAATTTTCCAACTTTGATGAGATAATCTCAATTCGCTAACCCGAAAACTTCCAATTACGAATTTTGAATGGAATCGGATCATAATTACAAAACTCGTCTGCCATATTGGAGCCGCCATTTCGATTTTTTTTATTCTGCTGCCAACATAAATTTTTAAATTCTGATGATAAAATCATAAATGTGGACACCGCAAACCCCCAGATACCAATTTCAAATAGAATCGGATCATAATCACAAAACTCGATTGCCATATTGAAGCCGCCATTTTGAATTTTTCAACTTTGATGAGAGAATCTCAATTCTCTAACCCGAAAACCTCCATATACAAATTTTGGATGAAATCGTATCATTATTACAAAACTCGTCTGCCATATTGGAGCCGCCATCTTGGATTTTTCAATTTTGATAAAAGAATCATAATCGTCGACCCCGAAAATCCCTAGATGCAAATTCTGAATAGAATCGGATCATAATTACAAAACTCATCCGTTATATTGGAGTCGCCATTTTGAATTTTTCGATTCTGCCGCCATCATGAACTTCCCAATTCTGATGGAATAATCATGAGTCTCGACCCCAAAAACCCTCAGATACCAATTTCAAATAGAATCGGATCATAATCACAAAACTCGTCCGCCATATAGAAGCCGCCATTTTGAATTTTTCAACTTTGATGATAGAATCTCAATTCTCTAACCCAAAAACCTTCAGATACAAATTTTGAATGAAATCGGATCATAATTACAAAACTCGTCTGCCATATAGAAGCCGCCATTTCGATTTTTTCGATTTTGCCGCCAGCATGAATTATTCAATTTTGATGATAGAATCATAAATGTCGACCCCAAAAACCCCCAGATACCAATTTCAAATGGAATCGGATCATAATCACAAAACACGTCCGCCATATTGAAGCCGCCATTTTGAATATTTCAACTTCGATGAAAGAATCTCAATTCTCTAACCCGAAAACCTTCATATACAAATCTTGAATGAAATCGAATCATAATTACAAACCTCGTCTGCCATATTGGAGCCGCCATTTTGATTTTTTTAATTTTGCCGCCATCATGAATTCCTCAATTTTGATGAAAGAATCATAAATGTCGACCGCGAAAACCAGATACCAATTTTGAATAGAATCGGATCATAATTTCAGAACTCGTCCGCTAATTGGAGCCGCCATTTTGAATATTCCAATTTCATTGAAAGAATCATAATCTTGGACCCCAAAAACCTCCAAATACTGATTTTGAATAGAATCGGATCATAACTACAAAACTTGTCCGCCATATTGGAGCCGCCATTTTGAATTTTCAATTTTGATGAAAGAATCATAATTCTCGACCCCAAAAACCCCCAGATACAAATTTTCAATGAAATCGAATCATAATTACAAAACTCGTCCGCCATATTGGAGCCGCTATTTTGTTTTCATCTTCAACAAAAATTTCATAATGCATTGTCACTGGAATTCATGAGTCTCGCACACCATGCTACGTTGCCAGTTCTTTGGTCCCCATTTCGTGCCCATCATATCATTTCACTGGGACTGAAATATACACGTACAGAAAGTATACTCGCGCAGCAGCGTTCCAAGTGGCAATATCCTGAACTAAAATAAATGAGTTTTATCATACTTGGTTCAAAGTGAGGTCCACCATACATGGGCAGTAGATCGATTATCAGTGGGAGATTTGTGCAAACAGTCAATGAACCTAACTATAGCAGCATCGCATTCAGCAGAAATACTACTTTTAACTGCAAATTGAGAAGAAGAGCAGATTTAACAGGTGAAAACGTTATGAGGACCGTATACGGACCTCGCTTTGACATGGGCCTCACAACTTCCGTGATTTTTGCACAATCGGACCTCACTTTATACGCCAGAAATATATATATATGTTTAAACGTGTGTATGTATATAAGCATATATGAACGAACCTCATCGTGTTATATATGAATATATGCGAATGAAGACATGGATCCCTGCCACATCAACCACTACGAGATTGACATGTAAGATGAAAAAAAAAAAAAAAAGTAGAAATAATCCCAAACAATCATTAATTGAATTTTCGATCAAATCCAACAAGAATTCCATCTATTTGATAGTAATATATATTTTCATTGAGACTAGTACATTAATATGTATAATATGATTACCATTCATTTTAATTAAAAACAAGCGCCTCAAGTGCTTAGGTGAACATTTCTGATAATGAAGGATAACTGTTATAAATTGTTGATATATCTAAGTTTCTTGTTATATCGAACGAATCAATAAATCAAATCAATCAAATCAAATCAATCATCATAATAATCAGGAAATCGAGACTATAAAAAATATCATTCTAACTATGTAGGAACCTAGCCATTATAAAGTCTCATGACACCAAATACAGAGTTTTTCTGAATATAACATAAAACAAAATTTAAACTGACAACGTTAGAGTCGCGCTAGTGAAATCGCGTTTTGAAAACAGCAATCAATCAGAGATCTTTGGATTCCTCCACTGTTTATAATGAAACGAGGGACTTTGCTTGCATTTTGTCTTAGCAATGAAATCGTCACTACCTGTCGATCTACCGACTGTTTGAGTTTGAAAAACTGCATTGATATTCCAGAATCTTGAATTTGATGATCCCCATATTTGAGGATACGAATATGCACAATGTTTTTTTCCTAACTTCATTTCAACATCAATCTAATGTGTAGTCATATTCTTACGATTACGAGGTGTGTTTTCGTTGGAGCTCTGAACGATTCCTTCTTTCAAGGTCACGCCGTCAACCAAATGGTGCAGTACTTCGAGCCGCTGGTGGATAGCACCATCGGAGCCGCCTCCAACATGACCAATTCCAAGCAGCAGGAGCAGTTGCTGGACCAGGCGAAGTCGATAGCCGAGTCCACGTTGCAGTTCATCTATGCCGCCAAAGATTGCGGCGGCAATCCCAAGGCCGTCAACATCCACCCTGATATCGACGAGTGCGCCAATTCCACCCGAGACACCGTACAAGATCTGGTGAGGATTTTCGCATTTTGTCTCATGTTTTTTAATGGGAGATAATAACTTTCATTGAAAAGTTGTCATACTACTGTGCCACAACTTTTTTTCAAATCATACTCATCTGGTCGCAAACAGAATCTATGTATAAATGACGAATCCACTTATTACATGTCAGTTTTACATAGAGTACCTCAAAACTCTGGAATTGTAATTTTTGTAATGAAGTTAATTTTTTGTAGAGGTCTATGAAAAATATACAGGGTGTTGCGAAATTCGACCCACAACGCCGTCGTGATTTCATAATCACTGAGATAGGGACATACAGTCTCCAAGTGTTCAGTTCTCGAGATACAGGGTGTTGAAGTTGAGAAATTGAAATAGTTTTTCCGCAATATCTCAAGAAGAATTAGATATGATGCATTCAAAGTCGGTATATGGTTTCATCTTTCAATGGTTCATTTTTTGACCAGAAAGAAATTCCGAGAATTTTATCCAGAGAAGCGCTACAGGGGGTTGTGAAACCTTTTCCTCCCATATTTTTTACGCCATTGATGGAAGGAATTTCGATTTTTTCCAATTCGAATGGATTGTTCAATTAACACCTTCAACTGAGCTAAAATGAACAGTTATCTAGATATTTTACCCAAAATAGAAGTTTGCATAGTAATTTTTCATCTTCCTCAGTAGTAGAAAATTACAAAAATGTTTGTTTTCTCTTTATGCATGCAATAACCATTACTGTTCAGCTACAGAATGGGATCTGAATAGTATCAAATCTACTCAACACCAGAAAAATATTTTTGCAATTTTCTACTACTGAAAATGATGAAATATTACTATGCAATCTTCTATTTTGGGTCGAATATCTCGAAAACTGTTCATTTCAGTTCAGTTGAAGGAGATGCATTTTTTTTAGCAAAATTGAACAATGAATTCGAGGAATTGGAAATAATTGAAATTTAATCAGTGGTGTTGAAAATATGGGAGGAAAAGTTACCACAACCCCCTGTAGGGCACCACTGGATAAAATGTCCGGAATGGCTTTCTGGTCAAAAAATGACCCATTCAAAGATGAAACCATATACCGAATGCATTATATTCAATTATTCTTGAGATATTGCGAAACAACTATTTTCATTTCTTAACTTTACGCGCCCTGTATCTCGAGAACTGAACACTTGAAGACCTTATGTCCCAATATCAGTGTCAAGCGATTAATCCTTCAAGTTGGGAAAGTAGGGTATATAAAAGTTAAGCAAGCCAACGTTGCCTTAGTTCATTGTACGGGTGATTGACTATGGATTTCTCGACTTCAATTGCTGATATCTCGAAAACGAAAAAAGATATTCGAAATTTGGAAAAAGTTACATGAATGAGATGTCATTTCCTTCTAGAAAATGTGTTCTCTGCTTGATTTTATCATTTCATATAAAGGGTTTGTGAAAAAAAATTTTTTTTTTTTTTCAAATGGTATCGCATATTTCGAAAGAGCTATTTTTCCTGATTTTGAAAATATATACTTTTCATATATTCTATAGAGAGCTTGACGAAATATCAGCAAAATTAAATATTAATATAATAATATGGTCCAAGTTAGCTATGGTTGAAATAGAATGAGATGATGAATAAGTGAATTGACATTTGGTCAACATTCCAGTGACATAGGTGCGCAAAATTTCGACAATTTTTTCACGATGCCATATCCACTGGAACAAAGAAGAGATATTTTGGAGTGCTATTTTTCAGTTAATGAAAATCTTGCCTCATATTTAATCTTTCAGATATGACAAGACAAAATTCAATCCGCTTCTCATTATCATCATAATTGAGTTTGTGGCATGGTCTAATTCGGAAATCCCTATATTTATATTTCTTTAAGGTATGTTGAACAAAATAATAGCTGAAACCAAACTCTCTCACTGCATTTCTTATTGAATGTGAAGGATCCTCAACAAAATACTGGATTACAAGAAGTTCCTCGTCTTCGTTGTCTTGCCTTCTCACTATTCTCTTGATATTCGACAAACTGGAAGTTCTGTCAAATTTAGCAGCCAAATACTTTACATAATTCTTACTTGGTAATCTCCTGCCTGGATAACTCCTCATAAACTTACGAAGTGTTTCAGCAAGATTTTTATTAACAGAAAAATAGCACTCCAAAATATCTCTTCTTTGTTCCAGTGGATATGGCATCGTGAAAAAATTGTCGAAATTTTGCGCACTTATGTCACTGGAATGTTGACCAAATGTCAATTCACTTATTTCATCATCTCATTCTATTTCAACCATAGCTAACTTGGACCATATATTAATATTTAATTTTGCCGATATTTCGTCAAGCCCTCTATAGAATATATGAAAAGTATATATTTTCAAAATCAGGAAAGATAGCTCTTTCGAAATATGCGATAATATACAGGGAGTTCCATTTGAAAAAAAAAAATTTCACAAACCCTGTATATGAAATGATGAAATCAAGCAGAGAACACATTTTCTAGAAGGAAATGACATCTCATTCAAGTACCTTTTTCCAAATTTCAAATATCTTTTTTCGTTTTAGAGATATCAGCTGTTGAAGTCGAGAAATCCATAGTCAATCACCCTGTACCAGTATAATCACCTGACGAAGCTACTGTGTTTGCGAAACATGTTGTGTGTTCAAGAAGTTTGTGGAAATCTTATCGTTTGTATATTTGCCATGGATTTCCATCAAGTAACGGCCGAGTCAATTAAAAAGAAATCAACTCCACTGTATCTGAAAGGAATCATCCATTAAAATCACCTTATCTCAGGTGACCAGCCTCGAGCACATCTCGACGCAAAGCGGCATCGTGTCGGGCGTGGTGGAGAACCTGACGCGGTCGATAGCCCGGCTGTCTGACAACCGCTCGTCGCTGATCGTGTCCGACTCCGATATGGGCTACGTCGACTACCAGACGCGCATGGTGCAGTGCGCCAAGGACGTGGCTAAGATGGCCGGCGAGATATCGACCAAGGCCGCCACCGATACGCAGAAGGTGGCGCAGCTGGCAGCCGATCTGTCGCACAGGTAGGTGTCATCCTCTGTCTTTGAACACACACCTTTTGAAATCTATTTATTCATTTCATCTTGATACATATAATCAAAACTGCTAAATATGGAGAAAAAATCTAGTGAGCTGTAGTATCTGGTCTGCTCAGACGAGGGATCACCTACAGGTTTCTGTGGCCGATACAGTAGTGCCACCATACGGTCAACTCGAGGAAACACTTATTTCAATTGTTTTCCTGTCGAACCTACATAACCTTGAAAATCGTAAATGAGTTGAGCGGTGCTCTCGGCAGTCTCGGCCGGCGGCGTAGTTTGTTCAGTGACTTTGAGTTCAGTCACGGTCACTCAGTCACTCAAAAATTCAAAAAATCATTCCTTCCCAAAATGGTTGCTACAGACACTACCATAGTCCCCAATTTTGCAACGTTCAACGCCTAATTTAAATGAGAGGTAGAATCAGTAGTATCGATTATCAGCTTTTGATCAGGGCTCTGCTATTATCTTACTTGTAATGAGCCTGTGCAAAGAAATATCACTTGCAAATCCATGGATGGAGACGGTTTCATAAGTTCTGGTAGGCACAATATTTGAGAGACAGTTATCAATCAGAACGAACTACTATAATACTGATAACAGAAAACTATAAACGAAAGGAATATTAGAACAACGAAAATTGAAAAAGAAAGATTGTTTTAGGGCAAATACAATACAAGTCACGAAGGCACGACAACTCTTGACACTGACAACTTACATAACGACAAATTTCGAACCTTTTCTAGAAAAAAGTGAAGATAATTTCGTCCGATACGGTAACATCCTCTGGTGGTCATACACTCAAGTGAGCTATAGAGCTATATAATCCGTCTTTATTTCCTCAAAAGAATATTACATAGTAACATGAGGCATAGGTGGTATGTGCATCAGGCGAAGTTTAGCTAGGAAGCTATTCTTACACTTAACCTGTGCTCGACTTATTATCTAATCCTAATACTAATCCTAAAAACCTAAATCTAGCTTGACATCTACATTTTAACTTATTGTCTCACATGTAAAGTATGATTCAACAAATTGCTCTTAATTTTTTTACGGAATTGCGTCGATGGTGATTGTTTGAATTCTATCGGAAATGAATTATACAGTATAACCGAGTTGTATGTGAAGCTTCTTTCAAACAGAGACGTGGTATGATGAGGCATTGTTAATTTTAGCTGATGTCTAACATTTATATTACGGACATTTTGTCTGAAAATGAGTTTTTCTCTTGAGATAATCCTTAAGCAACTTCTTCTTCTCACATCTAACCACTGAAGTTCCCATTGAAAATGAGTCGACAACATGTATTTTGAATTTTCTGGATTCTGTAAATGGTTCTTTGTTCTAAACAGGGAAAATAAACGATGTTACAATGTTGGGAAATTGACAATACGAGACACTCACATAATTGTTTTCTCAGATTTAAACTCATGATGGTCTTGTTTGCAAAGAGCTCAATCGTGCATATGAGCGCTGTATTAATGTCTTGACATGTTCCACAAATCTTAATTTTTCTTCAATGATGAGTCCTAAATTTTTCGATGATGTCGAGTATTCTAAAGATGTATCCCCTATGTGCAATTGTATACTTTGTTTGAGCTGTTCTCTCACTCCTTCAGAACAAAATAAGATAGCTACCCTTTTGGTGGAATTCAATGTTAAATTATGCTGAACAGAATATTGACTGATGGCTTGTAAATCGCAATTTATTTCCTCACAGTTATCAGTTGCAACAGAGAGGTCAAAATGATGCACAAGTTGTGTGTCGTCTGCATAAGTTTGAAGATTTGAAAATTTTATTTTATCTTAAATGTCTGCTGTATATATCAAAAATAATAAAGGGCCAAGAATGGACCCTTGAGGAACACCGGAAATAATGTGAGCTGGACGCGACAAAACATCATATAAGCACTAACTCACAGTTCGTATCTTGTATGTTCTGTATTCGTAGAAAAGTTCAGGAGTATGGAGGTTATCACGGTGCCACAACCGTCTAAAAATCAATAAAGAAAGAAGAACTTCACATTCCTCTAACGTTTTCTCCTCAAAGGTACGCCCAGCTGGCGGCGGACAGCATCGGGGCGGCCGCCTCCTCCACCAACAGCGAGGTGGCTGTGCGACTCAGGGAGGTCGTTCAGCAGCTGGGCGGCGCATGCGTCGACCTCGTGCACGTCAGCGGGCAGTGTCTCGTACGCAAAGACGACATCGTGCTGCGCGAAGTGGGCGAATGCTCGCGCAACGTGTGCGAGAAGGTGTCCAGGGTGCTGGCGACGCTGCAGTCTGGATCGAGGGGCACGCAGGTAAACATGATAATAATAATAATAACGAAATGTTCGTATTTGGAGAAGCTGGCAATGAAAAAATTACAAAAACTGTCTTCATTGATTGTTATGTGATATGTTAAGGCGTGCATCAACGCCGCCTCGACCGTCTCGGGCATCATCGGTGACCTCGAGACCACCATCATGTTCGCGACGGCGGGCAATTTGAACTCGGAGAGCGAGCACGAGTCGTTCGCCGATCATAGAGAGAACATCCTGAAAACGGCCAAGGCGCTGGTCGAGGACACGAAGACGCTGGTCGCCGGGGCTGCAGCTTCGCAGGAGCAGCTGGCCGTAGCCGCGCAGAATTCGGTCGAGACAATCGGTAAGCAACTCGGAATGAATTAGAATAGATAGACATCGCCATTGAAAAGTACTCGCCAATTTTAAACGCCGAACACGGATAAATGAATGGAATCATGAATGGTGGGGATAATAACAAACACTTGTTCATTTTAGGGTGAGTGCTCAGGCTTGATAGCAATAGACATCGCAATTCGTTCATAAATCATTAAAAAGTGTACGCCAATCAATCTCAGACACCAAACATGGAATATGAATGGACTCGTGAATGGTGGGGATAATAATAATTCTGTATTGAAGAGAGTCAATGGGATAAAGGACATAGGCATACTATTTGATGTTACACTAACTATTAGAAGTCATATTACTAAGGAAGTGAACACTGCTTCAATAAACTAAGGTTTAATTACTAGGAACAGTAAACAATTCTCTCCTGAAACACTTAGTTCACTTTATTACCATTTGGTCAGACCTTCACTATAGTATGGTTCCTTCATTTGGACACCTTTTTATCAAATACATATTGATAGTTTGGAACGAATTCAGAAAAGGGTTATCACGTTGCTCATATAAACTACCCAAATATCTCAATGGAACTTAATCTCCTAACTTTAGAAAATCGTAGATTAGTGTTGGATATGTGTCTCCTATATAAATTGGTCAATGGCCTTATTAATTCTCCAGATCTAGTTAGTTTGATTAGATTCAATTCGCCGGCCAGAACAAGAAAACCTTTATTTTCCTTGACCTTTCACTCAACGAATTATGGCAACAATAACCCTATTTCAAGGCTTCAAAAGAATTATGTTGTTCTTCAAAATCATTGTGACCCATTTTGTGTCAGTCTTTAGTAAATTCAGAGCTAATGTTGTGAAAATAATTATTTATACCTAGTTAATGTAATAAGTATAACTTAGAGGCCAACCCTGAACACCAAACACTGATAAAAGAATGAAATGGCGAATGGTGGGGTTAATAATAGAAAATAATAATCATCGACGAAGTAAACTTGACATTTCAATGACAATTCTGTTGCCTGAAAATTTGTTGAATCTGTTATGAAACCTCTCCAATCTCTTCAAAATAAAGCCATAAATAGTTATTTATTATACAAGGGAAAAAAGTAGCGGAGGGAGACAAAAAACCGTGAGCTAAAATCCAATATTTTTCCCGTGTATAATACAGTATTTTTTTCTGTGAGAGAGGAAAGGACGAATCAATATTGAGAAGATATTACATTACTTTGAAATCTGAAAATTATCGACGTGAAATTTTAAGATTTTAACAGTAGGGACACCTGCGTTGTAGCCATCTTTATCATTCTTTTGAAGTAAACAAGTCTAATTCCGTGATTTGATTTCAAAAAATTGCGAGTTTAGTGGTTGTTTAGTAATATACGTAACCGCGATGTCGAATGGTGGAAGATAAAAGGACTTGCAATTCCTTCTCGGAGACGGTATTATTGACTCATTTTTCGGAACTATAGCACAACAAAAGCCATCAACAGTGTATATATATGTGATATATATATCCAGGAAAAAAGTACTCACTTTTTTCCCACGGAAAAAAAGTAATTCATGAAAAGTCACATTTTATAACCTGCCAACAAAGATGAAATGCCAAATTTTTTTCCCGTCACAGAAAAAATGTATTTATAAACTACCATTTCTGGAATCAACATCTAGACTATACAAACCAAGGGATCTGCTAGATATTGACTCTGTCTTCAAAATGAAAATATGCATTTTCATTCATTTCACTAAAAATAAGAAAGAGCAATCTTACTTTCAATATCAATTCTGATACCCATAAGCATCACACCAGACAAAGTGAACATTTGAAAACTGTCAAAATAAAAACCCAAATCGGGAAAAAATCATTGTATTTTTTTGGAATAAATATTTATAATAGTCTACCCAACAGAATAAAATCTATTAGGTTCGTCACAAAATTTAAGTGTGAACTGAAGAAATATATTTTATCAATTTAACTCTCTCCTTATATCAATTTATTCTGATTGAACTGTTTATCTTTAGTTGTATTGAATATTTGATTTATTTATTTTTATTTTTTTTGTTTCCCTCTATAAACATTGTATGTTTCTTGGATTCAATACATGTTATTATTATTATTATTTCCGTTTTGAAGAGAATTCGTTCAGCGACTTTTATAACTCGTCTAGAGTTTGGTTTTTTAAAAAAACATTTATTTTTCGATACAAAGGTAGACACAAGTTGATTTGATGTGAACAGTACAAATATTCAGCCAAGACTGAGCTACGTGAGAAATGAATTATAAAAATGTGAAATAAAAGTTGCTGATTCAATTCCTGGAATCTGCCTCGCCTCTGGTGAGAACGCCTCGAAGTGCTGAGTTGCGGAATCGATGATGTAGCCTATTTCCCATGGGTTCCCTGGGAATATGGAATATAACTCCTCCCATCCCAGAAAGATCCATACAAGGGGTGGATCGATCATTCGTCGTCGTCTTCGGTACTTGGACAGGGTTGAAGTCTTCTGGCGGTTGGTCTTGGGTTTTCGGGTACCCTAGTTGCTGTCTCCTGGGGTGCCGCAGTCTCCGGTACCGAACGTCTCGTCCAGTATAGGTATATCAGGCCAATAATCGATATAGCTGCGAATAGGAGGTAGATGGGTGTGGCCCAAATATAGGATGCATCTTGTTTCGTGTTCTTCAGGGTGACCTGATGGATCTTCTGCTGTTCCTTTTGTATTTGATGTATTTGATCTAAGGGTATATCATGTAGGACGAATTCTTGTAGGTGCGTACTAGATGTCTTGGTGGGAATTCTTACGGAGGGTAGTAGTAAGGGTTGTCCCTTGATAGTGTCCTCGTTGTTCGTATATGAGTCTCGTGACGTGTGGAAACTGCATCCAGATGGAACCTCGATGAAGTAGGGTCCTTTGAGAATTGTCAAATCGGTTTTGTGACATTCGGTCTTGATTTTCGTGTCGTCCCGAAATATGGCTATGTAGTGGGCGGTGTTAATTTGTTCGATGATTTCGCCTTCGATTAAGACTGGGACTGGCTCGCAGGAAGTCGGTTCTTTCGCTTTTAATTGTAGGAGTTGGTATATACAGTCCTTTTGATTGGAGTGCTGTTGAAGTATTCCAGTACTACAGTAATACATTGGATGTGTATTTCTGCATTCGGTGTCTTGATACTGATAGAAGTTTTCGTTCATTGCCAGAAAAGTTTTGGTTGGGATCAGAATAGTATTGGTTTTGGTAGGAATTGAATATAGATGGAAGTATGAATAGGTCTCGGGAAACATTATAGGAAAGTGAATAATAAAGACTATTTTATCGTTTGATTGATATGATTCGATTTCCAAAATTTCGTAATATTTGTGTAAAGTAGTATTATCGTTTCCAAATAAGAGTTGGTTCGGTTGATGATGGCGTAAGAGTGTTTGTATTATAAATTCCAAATCTTCGATTTTCAAGTTGCTAGCATGAACAATTTTCAATCTTGCAAAAGTGATAGAATTTTCCAAACCATTAAGTATTTGTAATAGGATGTTCAATATTGCTGTCAATTGATCTAAGGCAATCTTCGCAGAGATGTAACTATTGAAGTCAAATAACAATTTGTCTAGCTCTTTATCGAGTTCGTTAATTTTATCTGACATTTGCTGTTCGTTTTGTTTGATCAACGTCAAAGATTTCTCGTAATCATTCATGACCTTTTTAGTTAATGAGATTTGTTTGTTCAAAGTTGTTGCAATATTTTCTTGATTAGTTTCGAGGGTGGCAATGGCTTCATCGTATCTTTTGCCATCATCGGCGTCCAAATTACCCGAAATACTTTTGAAGATAGTACCTAAACCGTCAATGAGTCCCCTCTTAACCCTCTTACTCGGATGTATGGAGTTAAATTTTTCTCTAGCAAGATTGAGATTGAAAAGAATGGCATTATCTATATTTATCAATTCGCTATAGTACAGTGGGTGTCGACTCTGAATAATTTGTTTTATTGTTTCATATTGCTTAGTTAATTTCAATAATTCGGTTTCGATAGGAATCAGGTCAAAGTAGTGGATGAACGTGTGATGGGTGGCTTTCAATTTGGCATCACCTAGTTTATAAGGTAGGATCCCGGGATTAGAATCAAGACTGGTTATCCTTATTTCTTGAGCACTGTTCGCTTTCAGCGCGAGAAGTATCCTGTAATGCGATAGTTTTTTGATTAGATAATGGCCTTTTCAGATTGTTTTTATGGTAGACTTTTGTTGCTCCGCTAGTCACTGAAGGTGTAGTGGATTTGTTTTTACGCAGTATTGTTGAAACATTGATTTTTTTTATTCTTTGTGATATGGTGAGCTTTGAATCGGGGACTTGCTTTATTCCGAGCTCTAGTTTTATGATAAACTAGGGTGTTTGGTTGATAAGTCAACGGGTCGTGCCTATTTTGATTAACCTTTTCCAATACTTTTTCTTTTTGCTTTGTCATTTGTTGGTTGAGTTTTTTATAGATTTCTATGGTACGATCTTTATGTTCTTCAATATAATTGTTGTATAATTTTTCACTAATATTGATGTCAAAAGGACTATTTGAATCGAGATGTCCATTGATGATATCTATAGGACGTTGTTTGGTTACTGAGTGAATAGCATGGTTATAGCCAAGGATTGCATAAGGCATCTGATCTAGGATGTTCAAGTCCTTTTTTGTTTCTCCAATTATCCTGAGGTGTTCAATGATGGTCGAATGGAATCTCTCTATTGGGCTGTTCGAATTAGGGTTCAGAGCTGTGGTATAATGGATTTCAATTTTGTGTAGTGCGGCAAATTCTTTTATAATGGTATTTTTTAGTTCGGTTCCTTGGTCTAAAACAAGTAATTTAGGAGTACCGTGATGGGTCATAAACGTTATGAATGCTTTTGCGATATGGATTGCAGTTAATCCCGTGAGAGGATACGCTTGCGCATACTTCGAGAACTTATCTATTATAGTGAAGAATTTTTGACCTTTGATTGTGAAAACATCTCCATGGACTATTTCGAATGGTTTATTTGGTGTCGGTGTTAGTTCGAACTTTTGTTTAGGTGGATTTCTATCATACTTCATTTTTTGACACAATTCGCAATTATTAATATATTTTGTAACTGTACCTCTGATGTTGGGCCAATAAAAGTGTCTTTTTATTTGGGCTTCTGTTTCGATAATTCCTCGGTGGTTTGTTTTGCCCTCGTGACATAATTTTACAAATTCATCACGAGAATCCAATGAAAAAACGTCTTCTAGTACATTATTACATAAAACTAGGTTGAAAGCGGAGTTTCTGAAAGTGTCTTTTAATATTTGACAGAGTTTAGGGATCAATTCTTTTTTGTCTAAATTTATCGCAAAAGTTTTATCAATCGTAGTGAATTCTCTGAATGTTTTTATCACGTCTTCTTCAAAATTTTGTTTGGAAATTTGTATAATAGTTCTCGTTTTGTTTTCGAATAATCGTTTAATTTTTGGGAGCTCTGGGGAGTGTAAAACGACTTTGAGGAATATTTGATTTTTGAAATTATTGATTGCGGTTTCGGAAATGGGAACTTCTAGTATAGGATTTTCGTGACTGGTGTGTGCAGTTTCGTTATCGTCTTCTTCGTGTATGTCATTAGAATTTGGGTTGACGTCATTCAAATTTGGGCTTTCATCAATATTGCCAGCTATTGATTCGGCGTCATTTTCGATGTTATTCTCATTATCGTTTGCTGTATTATTTTGTGAAGTAGATGGGTTAGTTAAAGACATTGTCTTGTTGAAATTTTCTACATAGGAGAATATGTCATTAGTGTTGGTATCGTTAATTTTTATACGCGACAGGGCATCGGCGTTTGAGTTCAACGAACCCTTTTTGTATTGGATGGTATAATCAAACTCATCGAGTTTGAGTCTCCATCTGGTGAGTCTTGCGCTTGGATCTTTTATTGAGAAAAGCCAGTGAAGGGGTTTGTGGTCACAAAATATTGTGAATTTCCGGCCATACAGATATGGGCGGAAATACTTTGTAGCCCACACAATCGCGAGAAGTTCTCTCTCGATCGTACTATAATTTTGTTCTGCTTGATTGAGTGTCCTGGATGCGTAAGCCACTGGTTTGTCTTGACCAACAGGTCCTTGTGACAATACGGCTCCAAGGGCATATTGACTTGCATCAGTACAAAGGTTGAAAGATTTCGAGAAATCGGGGTATTGAAGAATCGGATTATTCGTTAGGAGTTCCTTACACGTTTCGAAACATTGTATGTAGTCTGGGGTAGAGTCACTGGATGGTATTAGTTTGATAAGAGTTCGGACACAGCTGAACTTTTGTCCTTTTCTATTTTCTATAATACAATGGTTTAAGTGAATAAAAGAATAAGACATATATTCTGCTCTTTGTCTTTTCAATTTCCCTAGAAGCGCCTGATTGTCAAATACGATTTTAGAGGTTATATTTTCTGTCAAATCAATCATAGCCGTAGATGGACAATGGATATAGGGTACAAACACCTACTTCAATTTATAGTGAAACACTTCTAGCAGAACAACTGTTATATGAATGAGAAGAATGCATGTACCAACGTTTTAATATTAGAAAATATACACATATGGATAAACTTATAGCTATAAATCCTTATTGTATGTCAAACTGTACTCCAGTGATAAGTTCAAAACATGAAGTTATTAATATTTAATTGAAGGTAGGTATTCTCAATATACAGGAAGTAATAACATAAATACGTTCAAGTGAAGTATTCCTGAGACAATTTTAAGAAATAAAGTCTATATAAGCTTGTGTCCGGAAATGTTTCATTTCGGAGATACAGGGTGTTGAAACACAGAGAACAAATCATTTTTGATAAACATTTCCTTGTAAAAATGTAGTTTATTTTGACGAGACCTACCAAATACATTTTTCTGTAACGTTCTCAGCAACTTCACTTAGCGCCTTAGAAGCTGTAATCATCGAAGTAACATGGATCGATATACCAAATACATTTTTCTGAAAAGTTCTCAGCAACTTCACTTAGCGCCCTAGGAGCTAAGCATCTAAGTAACATGGATCGATACAGAAAATATCTCCAAAACGATAACATCCAGCGTTCCCTTGATACATAAATAATTATTCACTTTTCACTGTTGAATTTTGAATTTGATCAGCATCAAAAACGCAATTCAATAATATAATTATCACGTTGTAGTTTCCTTGCTTTTCTTAGTTTCCTCTTTCCATGATTATTTTGTTCTGTATTTTGTGTGATGATAATAATGGAATTTTGAAATCGTCTGCTTTGTAAATTGATGGAATAGCAGATTCTCTCAAACAGATTTTGAAATCGTCTGTTCGAAACTGGACCTAAAATATAGTTTCATTCTGTAATCAGATGCTGTTATAAGAAGCTGATTTAAATGAGTACCTCACAAATTTCGCTCGTCTTGAAATTGATTTTCCACCCAGGCCGTTTCATATCTTCCTTCCATAAGCGAATGGTTGATATTTGTTTTGGAAAATTGAATAAATGATATCCATTTTATCAGATTTGGCACAATTTATTACACAGCAAGTGATTTCCATAGCTGCTTTTTTCTCAAAAGTATAATTATTACATTTTATTTCAAATCTGACGTTCATAAAATTTACTGTCAAATTCGAACAATTATTTCGAATAAAAAGCGCGGGACGACTATGGTGCTATTGTCACAATGCAAGGTGTGTAACTTAATGAATCTAAACATTCAAAAACCCTAACAGTTGTCATTTCTGTGTCCGAACTCTTATCAAACTAATACCATCCAGTGACTCTAGTCTGGGGTTAAGTCAATTTTTGCTCCTTTCTTCAAACGTGCTGTGAGAGGTTTCGTGATTTTAGAGAAGTCCGGTATAAATTTGCGGTAGTACCCTAGTAGACCTAAAAAGCTTTTTATTTCTTTCGTGGTCTTAGGCGTTGGGAATTTTTTAATGGCAATTATCTTATCTGGGTTCGGTTTTATTCCCTCAGTGGTGATCACATGACCTAGATAGGCGGTTTCCTTTTTTAAAAATTCAGACTTATCTAATTGAATTTTGAAATTGGTTTCGCGTAGACGATCGAATACTTTTTTCAGATTAACAATGTGCTCTTGAAGAGAGGCTGAATATATTATGATATCGTCAAGATAAACAAGGCAGATTTCATTTTGGAGGCCTCTCAAAATGTTGTCCATCACCCTTTGAAAGGTAGCGGGTGCATTTTTTAGGCCAAACGGCATTCTTAGGTATTCGTAATGTCCATTTTCGACGTTGAATGCCGTTTTCGGGATGTCTTCGGGGTTCATTTCGATTTGGTGAAACCCGCTAGCCAAATCCAAGGTCGAAAAATAATTACACTTGCCAAGTTTATCTAAAACGTCCGTTATATTGGGTATCGGGTACCTATCGTCGATTGTTTTTTCGTTGATCTTTCTATAGTCTACCACGATACGCCACTTCTTTTTGCCGGAAGCGTCGGCTTTTTTCGGAACCACCCAGATAGGGGAAGACCAGGGGGAATTGCTTGGTCTTATTATGTTTTGTTGAAGCATTTTTTGTATCTGTGAATTAACTTCGGTTTTATGCACAAACGGGTACCTATATGATTTAGTATGAACAGGGATTTCATCGGTTGTTTGAATTCTATGTTTTACTTGGTTCGTGAAAGTTAAGTTATTTTCATTCATGTGAAAAATATCTGCGTATTTTCTGCACAATGGAAGAATATGACTTTTTTCTTCTTCGTTCATATGATCTGTTCTGATTAAATTATCTATATCTTGTTTATTGTTGATTTCTGATAATGGTTGAATATTCATGTGATAAAACTCGAAATTATTCTGGACCGGGAAAGTTCTAATTGGATGTAAAATCGTGAAATTTGTGTCATTATTAGAGTTATTATGTATTTCTACGAGAGCCCAACCTTCTCTTGATATTGACAGGGTTTCTGGTATTATGCAATTTTGAATGGTTTGTTGCGGAATAATAATTTCGCCTGATTGTGTTGTAACAGGAATTCTGATTTTTGTCACTGTGTTTCCACGTAGGAATTTCTCGAAAAATACTGATGGATTTGCATCGAAGTATTTTATCGGAATGCATGCGCGAGGAGTAGAGAGTTTCAAATTAGCAAAGTCTAAATTGGCATTCAATGATTTCATAATGTCGATACCTAACAGACCATCGAATACGTTATGAAATTTGTATGCGTAGAATTTGAGGTGTTTGTTTTCGTTAAATTCTTGGAAAGCTGGTATTGTCGCAGAGATATTATGTTTCGAGGAAGCAAATGAAGTAGATACTATAAACGGGTCATTCACTTTGTGTTGAGAGAAATATTTGTTGACAATCATAGGATCCAGAAATGATTTCGTGGCTCCTGTATCGATAAGTAATTTCAAAGGTGGGTTTTTTATAGCAATATAGGGTAATTTTCGTTCGTCAAAAGATGTATGGAATTCAATTACGTCTCCGGATCGGGAGAGTTGTCCAGCTGAAAATCCTCGGATTCTTCGAAATAATCGGGATTTTCTGAATAGTCATAGTCATTATCGATTGGAATCTCTATCTGATTTTGTAACTGTTCGTCGGGATAGTCTAACTGTTCAGTATTGTGCAATTGAGCTTGCGGTCTAGTGTTTGTAGTGTACTGTCTAGTGGTGGTACTCATGGGTGTTGGTTTTGGTTGGTTGGAATTTTGGGAGTTTGGGTTTGGTTTCCAAACATTTCTTTGGGGTCCAAAGACTTGATGGTTCGTGAAAAATTTCTGGGAATTATTAGGTTGTGGTTGAATATTTACAGGGCCTGTTGGGAAAGATGTTCTTGGTTGATTATGGAATGTTTGTGGATTAAAATTAGGGTTTTGAGGTCTTTGTTGGTAGACATTTTGACTAAAATTTTGGTTGAAATTTGGTCTCTGTCCCTGATATTGATTTGGTTGGGTAAAATATTGATTGGGATAGCCAGGGTTTTGTCTGCCAGGATTTCTTCGGGTTTGGGCTGGATTTGCATTTTGATTTGAGTGTGGGATCGAATTTTGTAGATATCTAATATTATCTTCTTTTCTGATGAAATTTATTGCCTCTAACATTGTTTTCGGTTCTTTGGTACGAACCATTATACCATAAGGATTTTTCAAGCCTGCTAGAAATACTTCGAGACCCTGCTGGTTATACATCTTTTGTTTAAAATTGCGTACATCTTGAACTGTTTCGTGAATCGCTAAATAATTCGAAATTGTGTTTAAAACTTTCCTAACTCTATCATGAAATTGGTACGGGGATTCATTGGCACCTTGTCTCAAGTTATTTAAATCTAAGGACAAACAAGTCTCATTTCTGTGGTCGCTGAAATTCGTGATTAAAACATTTCTGATATCAGGAATAGTTTTTACGCAGCTAATATTAACGACCTCACGAGCCGGTCCTTTCAATTTACTGATAATGGTGCGAAAAATTATCACATTTTGATAGTTAGCTATATTTGCCACATCAAAGAAGTGGGTATAAATACTGTCGATACTTTCGAGAAAAAAATTCAATTCGTTCACGTCTCCGTTGAACTCGGGTATGGTTTCGGCGTGAACCTTTGAAAAATTTGGAATCGACATAATAATTGTTGTAGCACTATTTTCTATGATTGGATTTTCAGTTTCCAAAGTTATATTATTGAGCGTATTCGCAAGTGAACTTATTTCTAACTCTAGGAGATCTTTACTACCACTTGGGAAAGGAGAATCACTAGAGGAGTCTGGCATGAATCAAAAAACGACTTACAGCAAGAGTATCGTCTTCATCGAACTTCTGGGCTGCCAAGTTGTCCTGGTTGCGTCTGCTTCTTTATCCTTGGTATCCTTAGTAACTATATTGTTCTCTGGTATCCACTTTTCGGCGATCGAACGAACGGACACGTAGGAACTTTTTTCGATTGTTACTCAACTATTAGAAAATAGAAAAGGTATCCGCGATGGATTCTTTGTAACAATCCTACCGACTGCGCCACTTTTATAACTCGTCTAGAGTTTGGTTTTTTAAAAAAACATTTATTTTTCGATACAAAGGTAGACACAAGTTGATTTGATGTGAACAGTACAAATATTCAGCCAAGACTGAGCTACGTGAGAAATGAATTATAAAAATGTGAAATAAAAGTTGCTGATTCAATTCCTGGAATCTGCCTCGCCTCTGGTGAGAACGCCTCGAAGTGCTGAGTTGCGGAATCGATGATGTAGCCTATTTCCCATGGGTTCCCTGGGAATATGGAATATAACTAGCGACATCAATTAGAATAAGATGTAACCTTATATTGCGATTTTCAACTGTTTATTGCCTTCAAGTTCGGACAAAACAATGGCGCATCAATGCAAATACCAAATTACTCATAAACATCTCACTATTAATAAATATTCTCCAGTCCAACTCGCCGAGGTAGTGAAATTCGGCGCGGCCAGCCTGGGATCTGACAACCCCGACTCGCAAGTCATGCTGATCAACGCCGTGCGCGACGTTGCCAGCGCTCTCGGCGACCTCATCCACGCCACCAAGGCCGCTAGCGGCAAGCCGATCAACGATCCCGCGATGGGCCATTTGAAGGACAGCGCTAAGGTACGATATCATCGAAGGGTGGTGCTTAGATAGGATAGGTTGTTGTTTTTATTTTTTGCTGTTCACTAATCTCTTATTTTTTTCTAATAAATGTTTGTTTGGAAGTGAGTTTTGTTTAGGGCTAAAGCGCGAAAGGGTGTGGGCAGGATACTTTAATTTTGTACTCATTTGTTCATTCAAGCTGAATATAGTTTTTTTTATTGAAAGAAATATTGGTTGGTAATTTTTTTGGAAACTGTTTCATGTTTGCCTTATGTAATTTATCTGAGAGTGAAGTGTGACATAAGTATTACATATGAATATCAGATTAAGCGATGTAGAGAAGAAAAACACAATGTCTACAAACTGGTTTTCCTACATGGAGTTCGAATTTAAAGTTAAATCTTACTTTCGGTGAGGACTAACCTATTGGTTAGTTATTAGTTAGATGTTTTTCAAGATTTTTGGTATTTTCTCTCCTCTTTTCTATTAAATGATAATGTATTATTTCAATATACGAGTATAGTGTGGACAAATCGAATGATTGCCCCCAAAATTTCTCTGTGTTTAAAAATGTCACTATAAGAGAGCCTAGAAAAAAAATTCTATTGATTCTCAGTGAAAAAACATAGAAGAATTGAAAAATTTCATTCTTGTCAATTTTTTAATGCAGTGACGTTTTTTTGGGTAAGTTATCTGATTTATCCTCAACTCACGTATATTGAAATAACAATTATTATTTCATAAAGACGACGAGAGAAAATTCCAAGAAATCTGGAAGAATGAATGTACCACGTCCTCGATTAACCTACAGATAGGTTGGTTTTTAGTTTAGTTTTTTTACAATACTGATGCTAATTATCTAACAT
Organism: Phaedon cochleariae; assembly: GCA_918026855.4. Classification (NCBI taxonomy): domain Eukaryota; kingdom Metazoa; phylum Arthropoda; class Insecta; order Coleoptera; family Chrysomelidae; genus Phaedon; species Phaedon cochleariae. Next base: position 76,055,314 of record OU896707.1, on the reverse strand, counting down.
TTAATAGGTATATTATATGCTTCAAACGAGACTGGCGGAAAATAAGATAATTTACGGAATATGGTTCTCAAAGTGTATTTATGGATAACAATGGTTTTAGATAAGTTTCATTCAATACATAACACCCCATCTAATGATGACATATATGATAATATACAGTGGGTCCACAGATTAGCGAAACAACTTGAATAAAAAGGTGAACATTCTCAATTTCAGTTTTCATGTATGACAAAATTTTCAATCAAATTTTCTTTGTTTTTATGTGGCATATACTGTGATTTTTAGCATTTTTTCTGAATAACTTTTCACATAATTGCTATTCGAAGTTCCTTGGAATGAATTTGAAGAGGGAATTGAAAAATCACTTATCCATAGATTTTGAAGGTATGGATGTTGCTTCAAATAAAATTTTTCTCAACTCTTTCTACTGTATGCGACATAAGAGTCTGAAACTTTTTATTTTACCTCCGATTTATTAGAGGAGTGAACCCAAACGAAAGAAAACTGTAGTCGAGATTTTTTAACCTTTTACTAAAGTCGTTTTACCACCAGAGACACATTACAGATTGAAGGAAAAAGTATTATTGTGAAAGTGACAGATCAAATTAACTTTTATTGTTCAATGGTAAGTATTCAGTTGATTCATTCTGGGGTAATATCCGGCTTCAGCTTGGGAGTATTGTTCGGTCGTAATCGGAAATATGTCGCCTATAATAAGTCTGTTGTCAGTTGAAAAATCTCACTACACTAACTCAGATATGCATGCGCGTTATACTAATTGTATTGTTTTCTGGGAAGTGGACTTTAAATAATAATCGATAAATTAATATGGCGTGCATGCTATTATTTGTGAATCTTAACGATATTTCTGAACTGGGGTTTTCAAAACATGTTATGTTGTTTAAAGTCCACCAAAGCTACTTTTAGATGTTTAATAATTTTTGTAGTTGAAGATTTTTCCAGAATTTCTCATTTTTTTGATCTGGAAAAATCTCTATTTTTTCTGGTGGTGATACTTTATTAAGTACATGTTTTGATTGACCCTCAGGTGACGGATTCGGAAACTGATTGGTGGATTTCCGATCAAGAGGAGGAATTGTTGAGGCTTTTGAGTGACAGCAAGGAGAACGTTAATTCCGATTTGCAAACCGATATTGTTCCGTGTTTAGTTACTGCTACATCTTGATCAAACAAGGAACATATCTTTCATATATAATCTCTGTGTGATGCTTCTGACCAACTAGTTAGTGTTCTAAATGATTAATTCTTAGTTTGATTTGATTATTGGAAACCATGTCAATTGTTCTTTGAACTTTTATATTGGCAGTGACTAAGTTTATTTTCCTATTTATTTAATAAAATTCGTGTGCTACCAGGCTGTTTCAATTCGACACAATTTTTCCTTTCTCAGATTCAAACTCGGTATGTATATTGTGGTTGTGTTGCGCATCATGTTACCATCACCGTTGTCCCTCCCTTCTATTCTGAAATAACAATTTTTTCAGGTCATACCCCATTGCTTCGATATAGTGTGTTTGTCTAAAAGCATGTTATGTCTTTTCGAATATCGTGTGCCATTTATGATTCATCGACTTCTTTGCAGGTTATGGTGACGAATGTGACGAGTTTGTTGAAAACCGTGAAGGCAGTGGAAGATGAACATACGCGAGGTACCAGGGCTTTAGAATCTACCATCGAAGCCATTGGACAAGAAATGAGGGTAACTATAAATCTTTCACTGAGTTCAATTTTCATGAATTTATCAACCAGTCCTACAAATTCTATCGATAATTTTTTTTTTCATTAATTTATTTTGCAAATATTAGACATTATCATAAATCTCTGTTCACTGACCCAAACTATGTCTGCTGGTTTACTGAATAATGTCAATCTCATTTGTCCTCATTAAATATTTGTCAATATGGACGATTTCAGGCTGAAGTTTTATCTTCTATTCCCCTATAACCATGATACTAAAAATGGTTTTAGTATAATGCTCTATAACTGTACCTGTCCTCATTAAATATTTGTCAATATGGACGATTTCAGGCTGAAGTTTTATCTTCTATTCCCCTATAACCATGATACTAAAAATGGTTTTAGTATACTGCTCTATAACTGTACCTACCAGAGATAGAGAAGATTATTATCTGACTATTTGTTAGATTTCTCCCACTGGATCACTTTTCTGAGAAACATCGGTTTGTTATCACTTAGATTTTATGTTACTCAGTTGACAAACTACCTATTTGGGTATGATTTATAGAGAGAGTAATCAAACTATTAAGTATTATTACTATTATTATTGTCTTGACATGACAAATATTGTTTCCCACATCAGATCAATTAAAGGCTATAGGAGGATTTATACAGTGTCATTCATAAAGTCGGCATCATATGGGAAAAACTTTTATCAATGACTTATTTTGAAATTCGACTTGGACGTTGAGTTTTGCTTCAAAAAAGATGAAAAATGGCCTACTCAATCGGGGTCACGTGACTTTCGATACGTGTCAAAAGTGACATTTTTTCAAATTAATCGCTGAAAGTAGGCTTATTTGTTCGAATATCGAAAAAGTTTACTTGAAAAAGTTGTTTCTATTTAAATTTTACATATTATGTGACTCGGATTTCATCTTTCTATTACATTTTTTAGATTTCGATATTTTCTGAAAATTTTCGAAATTTCTGTTTATATTAAAAAACTTGTAAATTCGATAAACCACTTCATACCAGTAGTTTCATCATGCTACTAACTTTCAATTACTAATTATCACTAATTATCGATAAAAATATGATTTTCTTCAGAAAATGATAATCTTCGCTTCAAAATTCTGTTATGTTTGATGCAAACATAACATAATAATTCTGTTATGTTTGAGTCAAGCATTTAGAAACGAAATTCATTTAATTTTTTTCTTTCAGTACTGAAAAGAACAGTTTAAATGAATTTCGTTTCTAAATGCTTGATGATATTTCAACTTTGCATCAAACATAACAGAATTTGTTAGCGGGTATTATCATTTTCTGAAGAAAATCATATTTCTGTCCATAATCAGTAATAATAAGTAATTGAAAGTAAGTAGCATGAAAAAGCTACTGGTATGAAGTAGTTTCGTGGAATTAACAATTCTTCAAATATTACAGAAATTTCGAAAAATTAAAAAAAAATCAAAATCTAAAAGTTGCAATAAAAAGATCAAATTTGAGAAGAATGTGTAAAATTGGAATAGAAAAAAATTTTTCAAGTAAACTTTTTCGATATTCGAACAAATAAGCCTACTTTCAGCGATTAATTTGAAAAAATGTCACTTTTGACACGTATCGAAAGTCACGTGACCTCGATTGAGTAGGCCATTTTTCATCTTTTTTTGAAGCAAAACTTAACGTTTACCTCGAATTCCAAAATAAGTCATTGATACATTTTTTTCCCATATGATGCCGACTTTATGAATGACACTGTATAGCAATCAATTATTATTTTTCAATATTCCTTCATTTTCACAATGAATAGTACAATTTGATGGACGATTTTGTACAAAATCACTAAATACTGCAACAAAAAAAACTAAAATTTTCATATTGTGTCACCCACCACTCATATACATATAATTGTCTTTTCCGCACTACTGCAGGAAAACGACACTTCCCAAACTAAATTGCGTGCGGGTTTAAGGTGAATAACGCACGCTTGTAGAAAAATGAATTTTTTATCTAATGGTAATATCCCTTCCAGGCTTTGTATTCGAGCGACGGCTGCCGACAAGGCGTGACCCCCGAGGACCTGATCCGCTGCACTAAATCCATAACGAACGCCACTGCTAAATGCGTTTCAGCAGGAATCAGCAACAAGCAGGACGACATCATAGCGGCGGCCAACCTGTCGCGCAAGTCCATCTCGGACATGCTGGCCATATGCAGGTAGGGATTGTTTGTTTGATTGATTGATTTATTGATTGCCCTTTTTACCGCAAGAAACATCGTTGTTGATACAGTTACTAGTCCTATTTACCCTCCAAAGCATTTCATGTAAAATCATTCGGGTAGACCACTGATTTTTTTAAAACGACATTTTCGTCAGCTTTGTACCAAAAAACTTCTAGTAAATATATTTTCGAATTTTTTTATTCAGGACGATAAACAATAAATTGAAATATATAGATAAAGATAGTAATGTTTCTTCACAGCACTGATGAGTTTGTTTCCAGTTCCTAAATTCAAAGTGCATCAATGAATTGATCTCCTGTATAACTCCCGGTTAATTTCACTATTGATCTTGATATTACCTGAGATTGGCTAGAATTCTGATATGATGTGAATGTCATGTATTTTGTTCTATCGAAATGGATAGTCAACAAATTTTCATCAAATCAATTTTTGATAGTTGACAAATCATCGATTACCAAACTTTTCTCTTCAATTTTTGGCAGAGTAGAGAATAACACTGTCATCAGCAAAATAATGTATGATACCTTTTGATTTCAGTTGGAATAAATCATTAAGATAATTATAAAAAAGAAGTGGGCCTAGAACACTCCCATGAAGGACAATATATTCAAAACATTTTGGATCGTATTTGTAACAGTTCGATAAATAATTTCTCTACTGTCCTCTTTTACAGGGGCGCAGCTTGCGACCTCGCGGAGACCGAGGAGCTTCGGCGAGAGACCCTGAACACCGGCCACGACTGCGCGAAGCAGTTCAGAGAGTTGCTGATGCTGGTGCTGCAAGGCAACGGCTCGGTGGACGGCAAGCAGACGCTGTCTCTGGTATCCAGGAAGATCGCGCAGAGCGTCACCGACTTGCTCAGCATAGCTAAGAAGCTGAAAGGTGAGTTGGCATTGTTCACTTTTTGTATAGTATTTGGAAAACATGGGAAAGTGGCTCTCGGTCGTAGGTGTGTTTAGATCCGAACATTTATTCCTGTTAAAATGAGAGGACTCCTTGATGCAGAACGTCTTGGGGATCGCGTCATATACATCGCCATTTTCTGCGCAAGTACTACTTACCATTAGCAAATTCTCCGTTTTTATTCAACTCAAAATGAGATTATTCTTCAAAATAAAAAGCTAGTTTGAACATTTACTCAGTTATCATTCGTGGTTCGGCTGCCGAGACGCTGATTTTGGTACCTTTACCTGCTCGGCAGGAATCATAAATTGTTATGAAAACATAATTTTAACGCATATAACAAATAATTTTCATCAAAAGGTCTCACACCTAAATAGCGACAGGCAACTGATTGAGACTGGGGCAGACATTTGTTTGGAAACATATTTGGCAAACATTTTTTGACGTGACGGCACAATGAAATATTATTTTCTGTTTCAGGTTCCGACTGGGTAGATCCTGACGATCCTACTGTGATAGCGGAGAACGAACTTTTAGGAGCTGCAGCTTCCATCGATGCTGCTGCTAAGAAGCTCGCTAGTCTTAGACCCAGACAAAACATTAAGGTTAGTAATACACATTGCATTTCTTTTCTTCCGATTTGATGTCTTCAATATGGAATTTGCCGAAGAAAAAAGAAGAACATTGTGTATTCCTGTGAGATATGTTTGATATTCTTGGTTGTCGATTCGAAAACACCCAGGAGTCAAACATATTATTACAGTGGTACACGTATCATCTGGCATGATTTTCAATCAGTACAATATAAAAATATGACTGCAACTATTTGTTCATCTAGATTTATTTCTTCAATTTGTTGAGTATATGGACCTGTTTTCTGATGTAAAACTATTTCCTAGAATAATGTGTATTCATAATCTCTAGGAGTGAAAATGAATTAAGTGTATTACTGGATATTATTTTATTATGGCGCTGCTGGTAGGAAATATTGTAAGAGTGTGTTGTTTATTTAGATAGAATTGTATTCAGAACAATGTTTTTTTTTGTAAGTAAATTGAATTCCATTCAGTCAGTCGGACATAAACGTAGTTTTGTTGGATATATCAAAATCCAAGTGATGCAGTTGGTAGGACGCCAGCCAAATCCCGTATTCCTCAGAAATATCAATAATATCGTCCATTTGCAGGCATGAATACATGAAAAATATAACAAAGGGTTAATTAATGAATTCCACTCTTTGGAATCAATTTAATATTATTTCTTAAGATGAAAGTTTCAGCATTTTATTTCTGAGTTATCAAATCATGACACTTATTTTTCATTCAAATTGTCCTGAGCAAGTATTTTATGAAATTGATTGATTTTAAACCTTCTTGTATCCTGTATATTTTTTAAATCATTTGTTTGCCAATGTTCGACTTTGGTGTATTTGCATTACTCAATACTTGTTGGAGGTATTAGACAAAAATGACCAAGTGGACGTCATCCATACGGATTTTTCTAAGGCCTTCGACAGAGTTTCCCATAAAATACTTCTGCATAAGTTGAAATATGAATTAGATTTCACAATGATCTGCTGTCTCTATTAGCATCATACCTATTGAAACTAAAACAAAAAGTGGTGGTAAGAGGATATGATTCTGAATACTTCGTTGCAACTTCAGGTGTCCCTCAGGGATCTAATTTGGGTCCATTGTTGTTCCTTCTGTTTGTGAATAACCTGCCAGAGGTGATAAATGGGTCACAGGTTCTACTCTTTGCTGATGACCTGAAAATATTTAGGACAATCAGGACTGACCAAGATTGTCATATACTGCAATCCAATATAGATTCACTTGATGTTTGGTCAAAAGAGAATGAACTTTTTTTCAACGTAAGCAAATATTATCTAATGACTTACACTCATGCTCATACTCATATTTAATTATACCATGGAAGGGGTAGCGCTAGTTACTGAAATGTGTGACCTGGGAGTGACATTTGATGCTGAACTTTCATTTCGAGCGCATATCGCAAATGCAACGCGGAAGGCGTCAAAAATGTATGGATTTATTGTTCGTAATACGAGGCAATTTACAAATATTGACTATAAAGATATTGTATATTTCACTCGTGAGGAGTATACTAGAATATGGAGCAATCATATAGAATCCCTATCACATATATCATAAATATACTATTGAGCGAGTTCAAAATAAGTTCTTGCGATTTCTGCATAACAAAGAATCTTGTCTTGAGAATCGGAGAATAGTCTCCAGTATGCTGTTTCTTTATAATCTGATACATGGTAATGTGGATGAGGTATCTGTTTTCTATCTCAAATCAACTTCAATGTACAGTCGTATTCAATAAAAAAGTGTACAAGTATTAAAAAGAGAGGATTTTGGGATCCTAGTTCTAGTTGTGTGAAACTGACTCAGCCAATGCTTCGTGTTTTCGAGAACCTATGACAACTTTACTGTCAACATTTGGTGAAAAATCATTCCCGATAGCCCGTTTCATGCATTTATGACGTTAATTTCTCTCTGTAATATACTTTTACGCTTTTTTTTTAATGCGACTGTACCAGTATATTCTACACACATTTTATATAGATTCTCATTGTACGAATATACACTCTGCTGGTCCTTTAAGTGCTATGTGTAAAACATACAATGGTATATTTCAATCTTGTGATATCTTCTCGTTGAGTTTGAATAGATTTAGATCTAGGATTTATGATCTTTATTAAGTGACTGCAATGTAAGTCTATCATATTATAAAAATAACTATTGTGAGCTGAGGTTTCTTCCTACTCTGTAATTGGGGCAACCTGTTGAGTTTGTTAATTAAAACAAAATGAAATAGGTAATTCAATTGTCTAGTCCCATAACTATAGACTGGATTGACTTCATCAAAAGCTCAATTTGATATTTTCAATTTATTCCTGGCAAAATGAATAAAACAACATATTTTGAGTTTATATAACGAAATCAGGTTGAAAATGTCTACGTTTGTATAAATTTACCATTGGTTCTAGAAAATGTAGATGAAAAATGCATTAAATTGATTTGTTTAGTAATTTCACTAGTGGTTTTAGGCGTGATATGTTTGTACTCCCAAAACGTTTGTTCATTACTATTGGCGCAGTCGGTAGGATAACGATCAATAAAATCGAACATTTCACAGACGCAGGACCTGGACGAGTCGCTGAACTTCGACGAGATGATCCTGGAGGCGGCCAAGTCGATAGCGGCGGCGACGTCGGCGCTGGTGCGGGCCGCGGGCGCCGCCCAAAGGGAGCTCATCGACACGGGCAAGGTGGCGGGCGCGCCCGCCTCATCTTCGGACGACGGGCAGTGGTCGGAGGGGCTGATCTCGGCGGCGAGGCTGGTGGCCGCTGCCACGCACAGTCTGGTCGAGAGCGCTAATGCGCTGGTACAAGGTGAGTCGGTGGTGTGCTCGTTTATACAGGGTGTTTCTTAAGTACGTGTAGAAAATTCAGGAGCATGTTGACGTCAAAATAAACAGAAAAGTTCGTATAAAGTTATTCGTTTCTGAGATACAGAGTGTCAAAGTTGAATTCTTATTTTTGTTTTTTGTCAATAAATTTCAAAATAATTGTGATATTCGAATGAAGTTTGGTATCTCAGGGTATTTTTCGATGGCAATATCAAATTTTTTGTTAGTTTGTCTCTTTCGTGGGGGTGGCGCCACCTACATGTCTTTTGAGTCTTTTGAAAAGTCATAACTTTTTTGTGCGTATCTGTATGACGTTTTATAGTAAAAAAAAAAATTTCTAAAACATTTTTGTGTGAAAATTATATTACTGGTAGAGGTGGCTGCGAGCAACTGTTTTCAAGTTATTGGGATTTGAAATAATCGATGCATTTGAATTATTTCCATGGGGTTCGTTGGTCGCCTCTAAGTAGTAAATATCAGGAAAGATACGTCAGTGCATTTTTCATCTTTCATTCAATATTCTCCTACATTCAACATTGGAATATCGGCAAAAGATGATTCTCTTCCAATTCAAAAAAGTAACAATCAAATGAAAGAGTCTTTTATCATGGACTGCCGAATCAACATTCAGAAACCTTTTTCAGCGTCTTATGGAGTCTGGTTCCTTTTAAAAAGCTCCAGTGATAGGCAGACCGTTGACTACGCTAGAACTTCAGAGATTGAAGAAGCCGTTCTTCTGGCAATCGAAGAAGATCCACAGACAAGCACGAGAAAAATTGCGCAAAATCTTACGAGCCCCATGGAAATAATTCAAATCAACTGATTTAGAAATCCGAAATGAGTTCATTGCAATAAAGTCATATAACCTGTGTGTGAGAGATAATATTTCCAATTTTCATTTCAATGCTGAATATATTGGTAAAAATCAAAGACAGAGAAAGATATATGGATGTACTCTTCCCAGGACTGATGGAGGAAGGAAGATGCGAGGATCCTTCATCGAAGCGAAAAACATATGCTTGTCCTTGTCTGGCAAAACATATGATTTGCTTCAAAATCGTTTGTGGTTATGTTTGATTGTCACTGCTTGTCTAGTGCCCGTACTGTTATATTCGCGAAAACGGACCAATAGATGGCTCTATTAAACGTCAAATCAACGTCAAATTTCCAACTGAGTATGAACAACAAAAACATTGCCGTATGCACTCATTGCAAATTGGTTATTTCCAAATCATTTTGCAAAATAGTAAATAATAAGTTGACTTCTTGAAATACGTACAAGGTATCTAGTATGGAAAAAATTACTTTTTGTGCAGAGAAATTGCCATTTTGATGTGGACAATGGTGGTATTCATCATTGATATCACATAGGGTCCCTTGATGGAAATTGACGTTAAAGTCATCTTAACAGGGTACGGACAGATCCTCGTCTCCTCTCACTCTAAAGTGTTTGTGAAACAGTTATATAGTTCCATCCTTATTCAATTCTGGGGATAAACACTAGATTTTTGACTTTCTTTGTTTTTTAGGTTACATTGAGGTCACTGGCGTATCATACGTGATTTCCATATGAAGTTTCGGTTACAACTATACCAAGATATAGATGAACAATCCTCTATAGTTTTAGAGTTTACTAATCCAGCATAAACTTTGCGAGGTAGGGAACATATGAATTGTACTGAGAGCTTAATATATTTCACCAAGAAAGATTGTATACCGGGGTTGACTGAATTGACTAAATGAATTCTGAGTTCAAGCTGAGCAGAATCTATGAGCTGAATGAGCTGAGCCTTATGATTGAGAAATGGTGGAAAACTCAATGTGGGTATCTGAACTACTGTACCCATGTCATGTGTGCTTAATATATTTTCGGAATTCCAATTCGAAGAAGAATTTATGGAGTGACTAATATCACACTATGTATAAAACTTCGTCTGGGTCGGAAAGTAGGCTGATAAGAAGTAATACGTAAAATGTACAGGAAAATAAAGAATAGAATATACTTAACCCCCATGTTATACATATGATTTTTCCGTCTCCCTTGAATAAAAAGTCATTTTCGAATAATGTATTGATGAAAGTAACAAAGAAGTTGGTATATACGCCTCGGTATACGAAGTATAACTCACAGGAACGTTATTTTCACTCTTGCATCCTACATATTTTCTATTTGTGGTGAAGTTATGATTATATGAACTAATGTCTTTCGCCATATTGGAACCGTCATCTTGAATTTCCAAATTTTGACTAAAACTCATGAACTTCGACCCCGGAAACCCTCATATACCAATCTTATATAGAATCAGATCATAATTAATAATGTCCCATATGATCTTCCTCAACAAGTAAATACCCTGTACATACCTATTATAGAAATGTTGAATGATTTTCTGTAGCGCCCATGGATGTGACGTGACAGCAATGTCAGGGATGCCAGTAGACAAAACTAAAGTCTCTAGATCATTAAAAAAGAATGCAGCTATGATCTGTCCGTACCCTGTTAAGATGACTTTAATGTCAATTTCAATCAAGGGACCCTAATATCACACTACAATCCCACAGTTTTCAAACATATGGAAGGATCGGAATGGTCCACTCAACACTTGCATGGACTGGAATGGAACCATACAAGCAATCAGCTATTACAACAACATGGTATAGGTATGAAGAAATAATTGAATTCATCAAGAAATATCACTGGCTTTTATGAAGGAGATGGAATTCTAGTGAAGGGGTTGGAAAAGAAGATATGGTTGGAGAGGCTGCTCAGAATGAACAATATCATCGATTTTCATAAACAAGGATCTCCAGCAATTGAGTGCAACCAACATTTATACAATCATTCTAATTGTGCTTCAGAAAATGTATATTATATTATTATAAGGTAGGTACTGGTTTCTTCATTGTAAACAATAAAAGTTCATGCAATAATTCGAGTCTTTTCATCAGGGAGAAATGAGGTTCTGGAATATGCACTTCAACAAATTAATTATTTTCCAATAAAAGACATATTTATGAAATTCAAAACAATGGTCGCCATATTTGTTGTTCATACTCGCAAGACTTGTACAGTTAGCCACCAGAGGCCGCACACTTCGTGATTTTCGCGAATACAAAAAACGTCAAAACAGCAGTGTCGAGTACATTTAGGAACTCTATCCCAACCTAACCTAACTCAGCCTTAACGATTGTTCTTCCCTTTTCATGTTTGGGCAACCATCTAACCTAGCTTGGCCTAAATGAATCTTCTTCTCTTCTTAGGCTTGGGCAGCGAGGACAAGCTGATAGCGGCCGCCAAGCAGGTGGCCAGCTCGACGGCGCAGCTACTGGTCGCTTGTAAGGTCAAAGCCGAGGGAGATACGGAGGCTACCAGAAGGCTGCACGCCGCCGGCAACGCCGTCATCCGGTCCACGGACAACCTGGTGCGGGCGGCGCAGCGGGCCAAGAGCGAGGAGGAGGACAGATACCTGGTGCTGAACAAGCGGATGGTGGGCGGGATAGCGCAGGAGTTCGACGCGATGTGAGTATTGGAATGGGCTTATATCACAAAAAAAAATTATTTCATAATTCGTTAGAACTCACCCAAACAGCTCACCACCGCAAACCGTTTCTTGCTGTGAGCTCCCCAAGTTTGATAAAAAAATATTGAAATCCCCGATTTTTCAGACCTCTGAAAACGAGGCGATGATGTGACGTCAAAACCCTAATACTGAAACAAGACTATTCCAGACAGAGATGAATGATACATGATTTCTGACAAAGCACCAAGATTGGTGAATCGGCAAGTTGATATTTGGGACAAATATAATAATAACAAGAAGAAGATCAATTTTAACCTATATTAACTTTTAGCAGCTCCATGTAAAACGGGTCAACAAAGCAATGTTGCTGCGTTTATGAAATATATTGGACTATTGTGAAATTGTAATGGTGCTAATGGTTTTGAGATTGAGACATTTCGTTGTCTAGAGATTGTTTATATTCCAATGATTCAACCTACAATCGACAACTTGAATATATTTTTCTGTAGTAGTGGTAGTTGGTATCAAAAGATATTTCAATATCGATTCCGATCTCTCGGGTATTTTGTTTGGATAATATGGCAACAGTGATAAGTGTCAGTTTTAACTATGGCGATATGAGGTTTCTACGTCATAAGAGGGTCCGTTTTCAGAAGGTACTTTTATTTGTTCAAAAATAAAACATTCCAGTTAATTTATCGATCGAATTATGTCGTCAATCATTATTTATGTATAAAAGGATCATTATAAACATGGTTTGAGTTGAAAGTTCTACTAAGGTGTACACGCCCATTGCCATATTGCTCAAAGTTGAGTTAAATTGATCGAAGGAAGAAATGGAGATGACTTCGAGCATTCCTTTATTCCTTTGATAAACTTCAGTCAGCAAAGTCTTCAAGTATAAGTATATTCGCGAAAATCACGAACCAATAGAAAGCGCTATTTAACGTCAAATTTCAAACTGAGTATGAACAACAAAAAAATTGCCGTATTGGTTATTGGAATTGGGAAGTTTCCTTCCAAAGAATTATCATAGAATGGGCTGTTTCAGTGAAACATATCATTTCATTATTTCGAGGTACTAACCCTATAGTCTAAGAGCTGGGGGCCTATTCCGAATGTCGAACGAAATATGTCGTATGCGACATAATATGTCGATAGAAATTGTCGCACAACGTTTAAGTGTGATATTCTCGATTGCTTTCAACTTCAAACTCGCATGAGACAAATTTTGCCGAATAGCATGAACTGGCAACATCGAATTAACGATTCTCGAATGTGTTCTGTGCCAATGTGGTGTGGTTTCTTTGTTGTTATTATGGGGGTTATGTCAATGTTAAGTTGAAATAATAATGGCCGTGGAAAGAAAAAGAGTTATTGTGCTTCATCTCAAAAGGAAACACTAAACTCGATGACAGAAAAATAGAATGAGCCACTTTTATCTGGCAGAATACATGCAGAAGACCAATATCCCTGTACCACAAATGGTTCTACCACTCACTAGCAGTGTAATGGACTCTCACTACTTCATTACCTAAATGTTTTTATATATTTTATGTCCGATAAAAATCTGAACGCATTCTTATATACGTTCTCTCGTGGCCGTTGATGATTCTCTTGATTTTCCAAATATTCAATTTCTATTAATGAAGCTGCCATTCTCAAGAAAACAAGTGAAGAAATCAGTCAAATATTCAATCTCGCATTCGACATCAAAGTGTCGACTGCTTAAGACCACTCTACAATTTGTCTATCGAAGCACTAACGTTTTTTATTCAACAATGTAGAAATCTCGCATGCAACAAAATATCTCATCATTTGAGAATAGGGTACCTGTCTACATGAGTTTCAACGATACTCGGTACAGTCACAATTTTCTTCTGGAATGGTTTCATTTATGGTGTGGAACACTAAGGTGCGAGTCTGCCTGGTCGGTCTGGGGGACTTATGTGGGGGCGAGCGGGGAAAGTTACAGAGTTTCGAAGATAATCGACGTCATTAGTTCAGTCATGAAATTTCGTGTACATATAGTATATGTGACGTTAGAAAGATATTTTGATAATTGGTAGACAGTTTTCCGGGGGCTAGTGCTGGCAGACCGCATCAAAGTGGCGAAAAAAAAAAAAAATCGAAAAATCAACGTGATAAGATAAAGTCTTGAAATTGGGTGTACGTATTGATCATAATTATATCAACTTGTGTTTATGCTGAATGGCAGACCAAAAAGTGGAGGACAACACCATGCAACTTTCCCCGACAAATCTTTGAAATTGATGTCATGTAGAGGGTGATTGATTAGGTATTTCATGCTTTTAACACTCAATAACTTGAAAACAAAATAAGATATTGAAAACTTCAAAACAAAATCTTGAATCAGACGTTCTTCTCTCTCAAATGATGCCCTCCAAACATTATATTTCCATTCCATATATGAGAGGGTTGTAAATTATAGTTCAATCGACATTTTTTTGATACATCTACTTGATTTGCCATACTTCCGGTTTTACCGGAAGTGACCCCAACTTTCGATTTCTAAATGGGACACCCTGAACGATACTATTGTCTTTACTCGGATGAAATAGTAACCACGCCTGGAAAATTCTTCATTTTCTTCCTAACCATACTAAATGATGAATATGTAAACATAAATATAAATACATTCATGTTTTTTCTGCAGATCGGACATATGTAGAATAGAACGAGAACTGAAGGAAGCTCAGAACAAACTGAGCGCCATTCGCCAGGCAAAGTACAAGCTGAAGGGCTACAACACTTCAGGAGATGAAACTGACGGATACGTCAGCTCCGTACAAGAATTCGATACTATGAGGTGAGTGTGGAATATGCTGTTGTTTTGCATCGAACGTGTTTTTATTTTAATCTGAAGAGTGATATAAATCTGAGCACTTTAGATCTATGAAAGATGTAGTTCGATATTTTTGTATTGCATGCTGATTTGGATTTTAACATAATTTATTTTTTATCATTTCCAGTACTATTTATTGCTCCTAAACAACTTTTTCCTGATTAATAATAGCTGAGGTGTCACTATATTCATATATAGAGGTTGTTATAGAGGGTTGGGCATATGTATTGTGTGGAAACACCTAATTTTTGGCTAAACCAGAAGTATTATTTTTTTCAATCAAGACTTTTCTAATTTTTTTCTGTTCTACACAGTGGCCAAATGTTGATTTTCTGGTAGCTGTCATATTGTAAATATGGCGCAGTCAGCAGTTTTTTCAAATAGATCAATCAGCCTTTATGTGATTATTTTTCGGAAAGCTGTTCTTTCAACTTACATTTATATGAAGTTTCACGTGTTTTTGATTGGTGTTAGAGAAATATAAGATAAAATAAAATTGATAAAAATGTCTATATTTGACTTTCATTCCTTGAGTTGTCAGAAAAATAATAAAAAGTGTTCAATAGTAGACCTTCTACTGCTTGCCAATAACCAAACATATCAACGAATCCAGTGAAGGACGAACTGATTTTTGAGAAATATCTATTTTTTTCTCAAAACTACTCGAGGAGTGTTGATAGGTTAGGTTATTAAAAAGCAGCTGAAGGTCTACAGTTTGAACACCTTTCATAGTTTTTAGACAAGTAAACGAGAAAAAATCAAATAAACATATTTTATCAATTAATATTTCGTCTTATATTTCTTATTATATTTCAACAACTAACAATCACAAACACGCCCAACTTTGTATCAATGTGAGAAGAATAGCAAACCGAAAACATATTTACATACCATTTAAAAAAACAGAAGGAATTATCAGAGTCTCGAATGAAAGAAAAAAAACGTCCGAAATTAGGTGTTCCCACACATATGCCCATGAAAGAATTGGCTCTTTCGAAAAAATACTTCTAAAGAAGACTCGTTTTTATGTAATAATATATACCTACTCTTTCCTCTTTAGGCAACTCTCTGCTTTCTTCCACATGACAAGTCTGATTTTTTTTTTTTTTTGATAATTTGTATTTGTAAAAGGAATATTGTGACACCCACTGTATCTTTTAATATTATTTCTGTTGATTTGGTTAACTCTTTGAATGTTTCATGTAGTTTCTTCTAAATTAATATATCTTCTAGTAGGTACTATGTATTCGATACTAACTATTTTGATTGTTTGTTGCATGCACAGGGTGAAGGTTATAACTAAAGAAACTAATGAAAATTGAAATGGTGAGTACTCTTATCAGTTCACATGCTAGTATTCAATACAATCGACATTTTTTTGAAATATTTAGCTGGATTTAATTGTTTCAATGTCTTCTTTTCTATGATGGAAACTTCTTTTATTCAAAATAGATGTGCTGCTCATTATTTCATGTACTATTTGTAACTTGCTGTAAACATACATGTCAATGAACTTTTTTTAAATTTATTTTTCCATGCATCAAACCTTGTGATACCAAAAGAATTACTAAGAATTTCCATAATGTGTTGCTTTGTAGAAGATTTATCTGTACCTGAAATAAGCAAAACTGAGATTCTGTAATTTCCAGGAGCACCAGGGGATACGATTCGTCGCACTCGCAATCCAGCCCGCAGCAGAAATACTACTCCGACACCTACTCCCACCTAGAGAGCCCTCAAAAAGTCAACTCTTTAGAGCACAACAAGACCAACCTCAGACCGCACACCAACAACTCGATATACGATCACATCGACCACTCGCCCACCTACAACCCCTACTCGCAAAACTCCATTTTCTCCCCCAACGACACCTACTCCCAACCGTACGACAAACACTATTCGGACGGGTACTCCAGCTCCGAATACGTCACCAACACCATCAAAACCCCCGAAGGTTACAAATCCAACGCGTTCAAGTACGAGAACTACCACTCCACTCCCCAACCCACCTACTCTTCCAGTAGCGAGAAGTATTACTCGAGCTTGCCGGCTGTCATATCTCCTTTGGAGAAGAAGAGCTTCGAGACTTTTACTAATGGCGACACCCAATACCAGTCGTCTTTCGCTACGAACGTGGAGTATATCAACGAAGCTCCCGTGTTGAAGGACGAGGAGACGCTGGAGCAGCGGATGCTCAAGAAGTCCGTGACGCAGCAGATCATCGAGAAGAAGACCGTTTCGATGACGAGAAGTAGCAAGCAGGAGTCGTCGACTAAGAGTTTTAGGTTCGAGTGAGTTGTCACAGTGGTAGTGGAAAATTTTTGGTATAATGGATGGGATGAACTATAGTGAACACAGTGATACTGGTGGACAGGAAAACGATAAGTAACTAGTCGAGGAAATGAGGATAGATAAGACAAAGTTAATTTGTTTAAATTCGCCAATAGAAAAATGGATAGTTTTCGACTACAGACAGCAGAAGGAAGATCGTTCCATTTGGCCCCATAGAAAAATTGATATTTTTGGAAAATATTAGTCATACAGAGAGCAGAAGGATGATCGATACATTTGGCGCCCGAGCAGGGACCTAACAGTGAATTGCTGCAAATATTATCTACCTCCCATATTTTGTCTTCTCTGTGCACTATCTCTTCACTCCTGTCACTTTTCCTTGCTAATTGCTCACAATATCTAATATTTCCAGATATTTCAATTTCCTTTACGACGAATTTGTGCAAATTCTCGGTTTCTTTTCTATTTTATAATTCCTCCCATTTCCATGATAAGGTAGGTACCCATTTCATTCATTATATAAGTCTTTTCTACTAACTGTTTCATGGTGGGTGAAAATAACCGGATGTCTGTGAAGTTAGGACTTTTCACTCAGATGAGCCATCTAATCAAACAATGCCTAATCAAAGGTACTAAATTTTTGTACACTAAAGTTGCTGTCTGGAGGATATTTGAGATTATATGACCACACTCCTTGTGAACTGAGGTTATTCGAGGCCACTTACAAAGTGACTTCAATACATCATAAAACATTACATTTCTTTGTTGACAACTAGAAAATATATTTGGGCTGCCTTCTATTTTGCCACTATGGCACAATTGAACCTTTTGCCTCATAGATTCATTGTTATTGTTTTCAATGGTTATTTGAGGTTAGGAATACATGGAAAATGAAAAATCCAGTCAATCATGAGGATATGATGGGATTGATGTTATTGACATCTTGATAAGAAGGTCTATTGATTATGGAAAATGACATCGATAATTAGGGTTCCGATTATCTATATGTTGTGTTCAATATTTATTTTATTGTATAAAAGTGTATACAAAATTCTTGACCCCAGTGCCATTTTTCGAATTGGTGAATTGTATATTCTTTACTTAATTGAGTGTCCTTACATCTTTGATGGTGCTGTGTTTCTGCTTATTTGAATTACATATATTATTCATTTCAATAACCAAAAATATTTATTTTTAATGTGCCAATAATATTGTATAAGCTTTTTGAAATTTTATAATTTTAGGTTGTACATTGTTAAACTTTTTATCATATTCAAAAGAACTAAGTGCCTGCCGTTTTTTATGTATAAGATTATATATTATATGTTGACATGGTAACAAGACTTAGTAGTGCCTAATACTTAATATGCCTTATAAAAAAATTATATACCTACTAGGAATGTTAACTGATAATATAAAGGAGTTCAACAGTGAATTGAATAAAATATCATTTAACATGTTTGTGTTTTAATGAACAAAAATTTTATAAGAATTGAATTTTTGAAAACTTGTTATCACAAAACGCTTCAAAATGGTCCTAGACAGTCCTTTGGAGTAAATAGTAACTCTCTATAGGTCCCCTGCACGATAACCGACCCTGCTGGAGGAATAACATTTATATTGAGTTTATCATAGTTCATTGAGGGCTAGAGCTGAATTGAGCCATATTGAGCTCTCTACTTTTCTACCTCAAACGAGAGAAAGAGGAAAGTTGTCTCCTCTCCCATCTTTCTCTTGAGTGCTACCAACGTGGTCGCATTGAAATATAGAGATATCCGATAAATATTTCCTTGTCTAACGTCTACTCTGCGCCACTGAACTATTTTCGAATGATATGACATGTCTATGTCATAAATGTCATTGACTAATAACCTTTTGGTTTTTTTAAATTAAATTTCGAATTATATCATCCTTATGTTGGCATCATTTGTTAATATCGTTAAATCTGAGGCTTTGCTGAATTCAGAAATAGTTCAGTGGCACAAATTAGATGTTTGACAAGGACAGATTTATCGAACCTCTCATTGAAGAGAAAGATGGAAGAGGAGCACTTTCCTCTCTCTCGTTGGATATAGAAAAGACCTCAATAGATTCCCATATCATATCATATAGATTCCTTCCTCACTTTTCTGTAAAACATGGAAACTAGGAAACACAACCAGAGTTTTTCACAATATTTTGGCATTATGAGTCATGTTGTTTGACCTATTCATTATTTCAAGCATGCCATCACATTGTGCTGTTGTACAATGCACAAAAAATGCAGGGAGAGATGAAGGAATCCGATTTTTCAGGTGAATAGTGATCTTACATAGTTTTCATCATTGTCTGCAGAACATGGAGAAAAAATCTAGTGAGCAGTAACTACCCAGCTCACTAGATTTTTTCTCTATATTTAGCAGATAATGCTAATGAGAATTGAGAAATGGCAAATTTTCAAAATGAAAACTATGCATTTAGAGTACTTTTAGATCACATAGTTGTGTTCCATATTTACATTGGAATGCTCAGATCAATCTGTATTATTCCATCCTCAATTTTGAAAAATATACAACATGTTGATCCTGAGCAATGTCAGCAAGAGTTATGAAGAAATTGTCAAAATAATACCAAGTGGAAGCTATTAGTAAATTTTTTTCAATTGATAAATTCTACAGCTACCTATTTAGAGGTTATTTTGTATAGATTTGTGATTCACCTGGATGAAGAACTAGAGAAATAAAATTTCAAAGCTGCTTTTAACCTTCTATTACCAAATGTCTAAAAATTCTCATTGGCATTCATAAGTTATATATTCATTCAAAAATGATGGTGGTTGTGAAGTTTTACTATAAAAATGAGTTCTAGTCTATACTCCAGTTTTTAATACCTCCAGGGTCTGTCATCTGATAGATCTTGCAGGCAATGAGGCAAAATAGCACTGTTTTTTCTTCTTGCTACTATGATGGAATATAATATCCAAGCAGAGTAAAAAAATTGGTGGGTGAACATATTATATAACCATGACAGATTGGGAACTACCAGCTAGTTCTTTGACATGAAGGGACACACCATATTTATTTATATTAACCATATCTATTAGGACAGAATATACCTAATAAATATGATAATGAAATGCAATAGTTTTGATAGTAATGCATTGTTAATGCCTAGCTGGAGCAATAGTTGCCAGGTAGTTTGTACTGAAATTAATCAATGTTCTATTCTGTCTCAGAGTATTATCACCCTGTAAGTTATCAAACCACCTGCAGACATTCAGATATCTTTCCTTTTCCAGGGTTGCCAGTGATTCCTGAAATGATTTATTCATATGAAATTCTTAGTTACTGGAAGCTAATAGCACATTTTATTATCTAGAATAGGTACCCATTCAGTACTTACCATGACAGTGTGTAACTTGTAAAATAAAAAAGCATCAGCTATTGTGAACCTATGTGCAACAAAGTAGGTTCTTGTAGATAGAAATCCGTTCAATTCCTGTAAGATAGCAGATTCATATCATTAAACAACTATCATAAAGTGCAACATAAACAATCACTCACACATAAGATGAAGTTGAGATTTGAACCTTGTGTTTTAGACAAATAGAGAAGTCCGTATTCAATCCACTGCTGGATTTCAGCACTTTCGCCCGTATTAGATGGTCCCAAGTTTGATTTTGAATCTTCCAATAATTTAAATATTGTGGAAATCACTCCATTCCCTGCAGGGCTCTAGAACAGCAATCAGTTTGTAAACTATTATGGCATCAATTGTGTATTACCTTTCCGTCTTTTGTATTGGTTTTTAGCTTTACTTTCAAGAATGAAGCAATAGGTTTCAAATGTTGTTCAACAGCTGTAACCATTATAAATTATAATTGATTTGAATGATGTGAAATGAAGATGTTATTTTTTGAGATCTTGGGCCTTTGGGAGTGATCCAGGTTTAATTTATCATCTTCTTTTTTTGGAGTTGAATGTGGTCATGTTTTTGGGTATTCGGGTACACTATCATCATGACATTTGAACTACTCCTTTACAGCTATAATGCCAATGAGCTTTAACGCTTATATTCTTCCTTGACGCAAGTACCGAGGAAAAAGATGATTATCTGAGATCTGAGGTTAATTCCATTTTCAAAATGTTCGGTTAGGTTCAAGCTTATTTTTTTGAATTATTACTGAAATAAATATGTTTATCCTGTTCAACACTGTTCAAAAGCGTATTTTGAAACTGACAGATTCAACTACAAAACTACTGAAGAAATTTCCATGTCATAACCTGAAAGCACAATCACTGGTATCCCCTAGGAGGTACTTTGCTGAAGAGAAAAAGAACATAAATGTAGGCACAATTGGACATGTAGATCATGGTAAAACAACTTTAACAGCTGCTATCACAAAGTACCTACAAAAAAAGGGGCTTGCGAAGTATATTTCTTATGATGAAATTGATAAAGCTCCAGAAGAGAAAGCTAGAGGTATTACTATTAATGCTGCACATATTGGCTACAGTACTAAAAAGCGAAGCTATGCTCATACCGACTGTCCAGGGCATGCTGATTACATAAAAAACATGATATCAGGGGTATCACAAATGGATGGAGCAGTATTAGTTGTTGCAGCTACTGATGGACAAATGCCTCAGACCAGAGAACATATTCTGCTAGCTAAACAAGTTGGTGTCACCAAAATCATTGTTTATATCAATAAAGCTGATGCAGTTGATCAAGATGTGAGTAGATAGTAGGTGATTTCTTCACTAAATTATAACTCAGGTCAGTCAAGTTGTAGGTGCTGGAACTAGTTGAGTTGGAAATCCGTGAACTTCTTGAAGACTTTGGATTCAATGGGTCTGACTGTCCAGTCATCATTGGTTCTGCCCTGGAAGCTTTGAATGGAAAAGACACAGATTTTGGTGAAAAATCCATCTCAAAATTGCTGGACACATTAGATACATACCTACCTGAACCAGAAAGAGACTTGAAGTCTCCTTTCATGGTACCAATAGACAATGCTTTTCTGGTGCCTGGTAGAGGAACAGTAGTTGTTGGTACTATTAGCAGAGGTATTGTGAAAAAAAATCAAGAAGCTGAATTGCTAGGGTTTGATAATCAAATCAAGACTACTATATCAGATATACAAGTATTCAAAAAGAGTGTACCAGAGGTAATGTTTGAATTGAATCATCTAGAGGTTGAATTCAGTTGATTTCTCTTTCAGTCAAGTGCTGGTGAGAATATAGGGGCTTTGTTGAGAAATGTTCGCCTGAAGAATGTTAGCAGAGGCATGCTTTTATGTGCCTCTGGCAGTGAAACTCTGAGTAATCAGTTCAAAGCAAGCATTTATTTCTTATCAAGGGCAGAAGGGGGTCGTTCAAAACCAATTACAAGCAGATACTGTCAACAGTTATTCAGCAGAACTTGGAATGTACCATGTAGAATAGATTTAGGTATGTGTATTTTACTTTCCAAATGGGCTTTTCCAGTATCATAAGATATTTGAACCTTTTTCACTGTTATTTTATGAAGGGAAGTTGAAAACATTATCCTGAGGACAAATTAACTATTCAATACTGGAAATGCTTTCTCAATACCTGTGAATTCAAAGGCTACTGAGCTGTGATGTCAGTGTCTTCTTGCAATTTGATTAGGTGGTTCTGAGGCTGGGAATCACTGCTGTTGCCAGATCTCTATAAAATCCTTGAATTGATCCCATGTACAAGATGGTGCAAGGAATGCAATGTTTCAAAATTACTATGTAGTAGGTGTGATTCATGATTGGTAATAATTTACTGCTGATCACATTCAAATTACTCTGAACTCCAAAGTATTCCATTTGCTTCAAGATAAGCTAGGATAAAATGTAATACCAGCATCTAACAGTAAGATGCTTTTTATATACTTAATTTGTTTTTAGTTATGTTGAAATTTTGGTGACTAAGTGTAATAATCATCAAATTGAACAGTGTTACTATATCTCAAGCACAAATTCAATTGCTAATCTGGCAACTATGTATTCCCATGAAGCAACTGGTGCTAACAAAATATTGCCAAGGCAGTGATGCTTGTACTAAAATCAATAGAAATAGAACCAAGTAAGCAATTTAGTATTGATGGATTCAGAGTTTGTTGTTTATTTCCCTATGGTAGGTAGGTAAAGGTAGGTACATAATAGGTGAGTACTTAAATTTGAAAGTACTTCACTGGAAGGGTTTTGAAACTGAATGTCATAAATGTCTGCACTCTGTAATTCAATACAAAATGAAATTTCACATGCAGTTTTGAATAATTCTCCAACAGAGATAAACCAACTAACTAATCATGGAATGCAAATTTTTAATACCACAAATTTTCATGTAAGTAGTCAGTTGAGTTATCTGATTTTCTATTTGCTAAAATGAAAAAAATCAAGGAATGAATATCTGACTAATCATAGATTTCAGTACATATGATAAATTGATGGAAAAAAATCTTAAAAAAAATTCCAGAGCCATGTATTTCAAGATATATTTTTTCTAGAAATTTCTGGAAAGGCCTATTGTTCATAAACATACAGGCATTAATATTCATAGGGATTCAGTTATGTTGTCTCAAGATCATTTCTAATCAGTATATTTTTTATGAATATTTTTTTTCTAGATAATAATTTAGAAATGCTGATGCCTGGGGATCATGGTTCCATCAAACTAACTCTTCTATGGAAAATGGTGATGACATTAGGACAACAGTTCACAATTCGAGAAAATAATGTAACAGTAGCTACAGGAATTGTGACAGAAACATTGCCAAATATTAATATCAAAACCAATTTGGGAAAACTTGAACTTTGATAGGTTTTATATGAAGTTTTCATAGAATATTCTTCAAGAATAATGTCTTCAGTCTGCTGTAAATTTCCAGAAAAATTAAGAATTGCTGAAGTTTTTACTCTACTTTCAGGTTGTATTAATTTC
Source organism: Phaedon cochleariae (assembly GCA_918026855.4). Taxonomy (NCBI): domain Eukaryota; kingdom Metazoa; phylum Arthropoda; class Insecta; order Coleoptera; family Chrysomelidae; genus Phaedon; species Phaedon cochleariae. Next base: position 76,031,408 of record OU896707.1, on the reverse strand, counting down.
ATATTAGTGGTATTTCTGAACCTGCCTGTGCGCCTGAATATTTACATTTCCTATGCAAACTATAGGATATCAATAAAGAACATGAAAAGCTTAGTTTTTGTTGACACAAGATGATGAATATGAAGACCTGGATAATATCCATATTTATATGCCTCTTCATCAGTAATATTAATAAATAAATATCCACTTAAAAACTAATCATCTGAAACTGATGATGTTCTCTTTTCCATTATGTTTAGTCATACTTCTCGTTTTTCTTTCTTCCTATGTTTGTATATGTTTACCAGGTGTCACACTCTGGTGTACCCTAGAGTGAGTATTCTAGTGTTCCCCCCCTTCCCTCTTTTGTTTTTCTAGCTATATTTCTGAAATTTGAACATCTAATATGCTCACTGGGTACTTTTATCACATTTTAGATTTCTTTTTCATTTTCTGGTCTTCCTGAAAAGGAATTCAACTTTCGATTTTCTAAAGTTTTCATATGCTCAATGGGTGTGACGGCGCAATATCGAAACTTCTTTCTCTGTCACACTCATTGAGCATATGGAAACTTTGGAAAATCGAAAGTTAAATTCATTTGCTGAAAAACCAGAAGAAGAAAAAAATCCTATAATGTGAGAAAGTGCCCTCTAGTGAGCATATTCGATATTCCAAATTTCAGAAATATAGCTAGAAAAACAAAGGAGAAAAGGGGGGCACACCATATGAGTCTGTGTCACCCGGCATACAAATTGACTTACATATATATAGGAGGAAAGCAAGAGGGAGGGTATGAAAGAACCTCAAAAACAATCTATTAATCTATGGATGAATAAAATAAAACATACATGTAAATAAAATCATCATCTATGGTGACGTTTCAAATTTCAGAAATATAGCTAGAAAAACAAGGAACAAAAAGGGGGTATTCTTCTCTTAGCTCAACCTGTTTTCTGTGAGAAAATCAAGGTGGAGAATTTACTGGTTTTGGTTTTTTGATGTTTTTTCAATCACATTTTTCTTATTTCTTTCCTTCTAAGGTAATATGTGAGTCAATGTGTATATCATTCTTTATCTTGCTTCCATCCTAAGGTATGCAAGTCAATGTATATACACAGGGTGATTAAAGTTTCAAGGTACGAACTGGAATGGTGATAAATCTCATCATTTGAATCACAAAACTTTATATTAATATGGTTCCCATCTCAATCAGTAGTGGAGCCACAAGGGGTCAACATGGAATTATCTATTTTATCAATTGAGATATATCTACCTCTCTTCTGGGTATGGTCAATACTTTCTGAAGATCATAATTTGAAGCCTTTTGAAGATTTTCAAAATTCACAAGGTGATACATTTTTGGAGGTAGAGGCTTCTTCATCCCCCAAATTTTTCTTTGTACCACTTTGACATCTTCCAATTACCAAATAGGGTAGATCGTTCACTTTGAAGTCTTTTTTTGCTCCTTACTTCTTTTCTAGAAATAAACTGTATTTCTTTATATATATATATCAATTTTTTTTGTGTTCATAAATATATCTGAGAATATTCCTTTTCAATATACTTTCACCCAATCAAGGTACTCAAACTTGAACGATAGAAACTTGTTATTTTTATAGACCTAATTTTCAGATTTTCAATTTTGAACATTTCTTCTAATGAGAATGATTCAGTTATTTTATATAATTGATTTGTTGGTGTATCATATGGTAAACGATACAGTACTTTCAAAAACCTTTAAATGCTTGATTGATTCTCCAGATAGTATTAACTACACCAAATTTCAAATTGATATCTCCAAAAGTGAGCAAGATATTTCAATTAAAAGAAAAAAATAACTAAAATTTGACCCTCCGTAGCTCCGCTACTGACCTAGATCGGACTCATGTTTATAAGAACTTTTTAAATCAAAACGGAGAGATCACCCATTTCAGTGTGAACCTCGAAACCTGAATAATCAATCTGTATAGTAATTTTTTTCTCTTCTTCAAACCTATTTTCGGTAAAAACATAAGGTGAAGCATTGATTGTTCTTGATTTTTTGAAAATGTTCCTAACCTCCTATGTTACCTGTCAATGTGTGTACAGTTACTATTTTTGTCTATTTTTTATGAGAAAATCGAGAATTTTTTTTTCATTTATGAATCTTTTCAATCATATGTTCTGTAGGTACCTACCTATTGCTACCCTCTAATGGTATATTATATGCTCAACACTGAATTACTTCCGAATTCTGAATCCCAAACCAGGACCCAAACAGGCATGGCGTTGCCATCAAAATAAATGGGCAGAGTCTATCATATGATTGAGTCATCAGTTTACAATAATGCTGCTGTAGAAATTCTCATTCAGACATTGTGAAGTTTTTTCCTGGATTCCGGGACGATCCTTTTTTTCAGGCAAGTATATTATGTACCATTTAATTTTTCATAAATAGTGCCTATAATGCCATGACGAATTTGATAATATAATGAAAAAACTACTTTATTATGGAATTATATAATCTGTATCTATAATTATTATTTAATTTATCATCATTTATAAAGCTCAACTTCCAATATTCATTATTATTTACATTGTTACTGTTTTTCTTCTTATTATTAAAAATTAATCATATCAATAACTATCAAAACCTAATATGTAGAGACAATGTCCCATATCAATTAACTCATACATAAAATCGCCTTTACTCAATCTCTGAAAGTAACAGTCCTAAGTGAATCTTCTGGTAAGATTTCCATCAATGCTATAGTGCCATCATTGAAACAAAAAGATACGCCTCCATCAACCACCAGACACGCATCAAAACAATTGGATTTTATTTCGATTTTGGAAGCAAACCCCCTGGATTTGATGCCCTTGGGCTGGGGCCAAACACCCGCAGAAATCAGATCTCTTATAGTGTAACCCATTTTCTGGTCATCTACAATTTGAAACATAAAGATCATATTCTGATTATAGTGCCTATAGTACCATATAGATCCATACTGTGTATGTACATACTTTTGTGCATATTCTAGATATCTAGATGAAAAAAAAAAAATGACACTCCAACAACGAATGAGATTTGCAAAGACAGGTTACAGAGACAGATGTTGATAAAATTTGGTACAATCAAATTAGAAGTGGAAATAGATGAACAGATGACCCAATAGGCGTGTAGACCTTAGTAGAACTTTTAACTTAAACCATGCCCAGCCAACAAAGATACATCTCTGAGATATCGCTGCGATGTCACTTCGTGACATGCGACTCGCATCGTTACGTCTCACGGACATCCCAGCGACTCACTTTTGTCACACTCATGATGCATGTTTGCGATGTCTATGCTATGTAGTTCTGAGATGTAGTAAGGATGTCGTCTAATAACGTATCAGGGATGTAGCACAGCGACTCAGCAGCGATGTAACACAGTGACTTAGCAACGATATCTTTACTGATATATTCAAGAGACGTCAACGTCTATGCGACTTTAAAAACAAACAACAAATAGAAAAACAAAATATATTTCCAATAAGAAAAAAATAGATAAATTTACAATAAAAATATAAATGAAATCTCTTCCAACCATAAAAACACTATAGTGTAACATTGAATTATTTACAAAGTACAAAATATATTAACAATAACAATATAAATCATATCTCTTCAAAACACAAAAACACTAGCATAGCACATATTTACATAGCATACATTTGATTCAAAATCAATTCTATGTTGATCCATAATACCCAAAGCGTTCTTTATCAAACGCCTTTTATGTCGAAAAGAACGTTTGGACATAATTATTATGAAGGAGAAAAGGAATACTGGAATCTCACTCTGATACTTCACTAAAATACTCACAGTTCACTTTCAGCTTTCAGTTCATATCACGATAAACATGTTTATAATGATCCTTTTATACATAAATAATGATTGACGACATAATTCGATCGAAAAATTAACTGGAATGATTATTTTTGGACATAAATAATAGTACCTTCTGAAAACGGACCCTCTTATGACGTAGAAACATCATCTCGCCATAGTTAAAAGAAAATACCAAACGCCCGACGGAGACTGAGGCAACTGATATATTAATTCTTTCAACTGTGATCTCGCGCTAATTCACTCTGTCAGAAATCATGTATCATTCATCTCTGTCTGGAATAGTCTTGTTTCAGTATTGGGGTTTTGACGTCACATCATCGCCTCGTTTTCAGAGGTCTGAAAATCGGGGATTTCAATAATTTTTTATAAAACGTAGGGAGCTCACAGCAAGAAACGGTTTGCGGTGATGAGCATTTTCCATCAGTTATTTCTCTCGAAAAACTGACATTAGACAAAATTGCTCGATCTACGGTCTTGCAATTTTTTCATGTCAGTTTTGCTCGTAAAATCGGCAAATGTTTTACGTTACCTACCAAGAGAAATTTATTCCATGAAAAAAGCTCCTGTGTTTTCACTGTTGATGAAAGGGCGGAAGAGGGGTGAAATTGAGGGTAAAATGAATGCTACAAAATCAGACAACTACCTACCTGATCATGTTCAGATAGAAGTACTCTACATATTTTTTTAAGGAAAAACCTCCAGAAAAATAGAAATGAAATTTCATTTTCTGAGCCCCAACTTGTTACTCTTATTACAGAAAATTGAATCATTGAATTCATAGTATTCCCACTTTCAATTTGATGAGCAAGTTTTGTTTACATCAGATCTCAGTGTTCTGCCTTTGGAGATCTTTGTTGATGGATATATCCCATAGATGTTTTCATTCTAGTACTAATTTGAATATAAAAATTCACATAAACTTACCTGGAGGAAAAATTAAGCTTTTGTTGTATATATCAGACAAAACAGTAGCTAGACTATCTTTTCTTTCAGCAGAATTGATGTCAATTAATCTGAGTAACTCTGCAACACTTTGAACAGGCAACCTGTTGATGCTTGAATGCCAGGAAGTAGATCCTGTCCCTGTTGATACACAAATTCCGGAACACTTTATGTTAGTATTCTCCATTGAGCCATTCAGCCTCATTTGTAAATGTGATACTCTTGCTGATAGTTTTTCACCCACAAACACCTAAAATAAAAACAAAAATTGAATATTTGATTAGAATCAATGTCTCAATCTCAAAGTATGACAATGGTTACAGCACTTACCTCATTAAGTGCTAAAACTGGTAAAATATTATATCTTCCATTCTTCCTTATTGCTTTGGACTTAAAAATTGTATTACTATCACTATCAAATTCATGTAAAAAACTTGGAACCAAGTTGTCATCATCACTAACTACCAGAGTTGTTCTTATCCTACTACGCAGCAGCCACTCAAATTTTCCCTAAAAATTAAATTTTCACTTGCAATACCACTAGAGGTCAAATTATTCCCGGAAATTTTTTCAAGCTCATGGATATTTTGAAAATTATTACGAGTCGGAGACAAGGGATAATTTTTGAAATATTCATGAGCAAGAAAATGTGCCCGGAAAGTAATTTGACCTCGTGTGGTATTCGGTAAGAAAATTTCACACCAGATTGTGTTTGGAAATTACATAGTTTCAGAATTTATTTGTTCATTTGATTTGCATAAAGGTTCATGAATGAATTTAGTTTGGGGCGCAGTTTCTACCTATTATATTTGCATGAAAATACTAGTTTAAAATGTAACATATTATACAGGGTGGCCCACGGTCGATGGTACCTTAGACGTATACGGAAAACGGTACATTGGATTATCCTGAAAATTTGGTTACTCTAATAAGCGTTTGTGATCTAACGATACAAAATATTTTCAGCGAAGCAGCGTTGCCACTTTTACCAAAAAGTAGCATCATCTTTGTTATTTGAGATGGAACACCCTGTATTTTATTGCGTTTTTAGATTCTTCTCAAAGAGCTGATTCCATCAATGTATCACACTTGGGGTCTAGCAGGAATTATTACAGAGATATAGGGTGTTCAAAATCGAGATTTTTCAACTTTAGGATTTTTTTGTGTCGAAACTATTCATCATTGGTCAAAACGGCTTGCATGTCCCTATATTAACTTCTGATCAACTATCTACCGACATTTAATTGGAAAAAATACAGGATGGTCCAAGATTCAGAATTTTGATCACCCTGTATCTGTTCCGATTAAATGTCAGTAGATAGTGAATCAAAAGTTAAGATAGGGACATGTAAGCCGTTTTGATCGATAATGAATAGTTTCGACACAAAAAATTCCTGAAATTGAAAAATCTCGATTTTGAACACCCTATATCTCTGTAATAATTCCTGCTAGACCCTAAGTGTGATGCATTGATGAAATCAGCTCTTCGAGAAGAATCTAAAAACGCAATGAAATACAGGGTGTTCCATTTGAAATAACAAAGATGATGCTACTTTTTGGTAAAAGTGGCAACGCTGCATCGCTGAAAATATTTTAAATCGTTTGATCACAAACGCTTATTATAGTAACCGAATTTCAGGATGATCCAATGTACCGTTTTCCGTATACGTCTAAGGTACCATCGACCGTGGGCCACCCTGTATACTTCCATTTTATATTAACTTTGGGATACAAGTGATAAGAAATTAAAATTTAGTCAATTAATTTTTCATAGGTATAGTAGTAGTAGAGAAAGGGGAGGCGGTCGTCTATTGTAGGCCCCAGTGAGCCTTTTTTGCCGACCCCTGCTGCACACGTCATGTGCACATAATATGTACTATTCCTTCTCCTAATTCTTCTTTTCGAAACTCCGTGGATTTCTGATGAAGGTCAGTATGTCCGTCCACCTTAGTAATTTGATCTTCCGATCTTCCTGTTGAAGCGTATCAGTACCAGAGATTTAGAATTTTTGCCTTCCATAACGCCTCACACTGGCCCAAGTAGTGATATGACATTCTATATAATAGATGCAGTTAGGGCATCGATGGATTCTTAGCCTATTAATTGTTGATTTTTACCCAATTGAAGTGGCACAAAATAACTTTTTTAGGACGACAAAATATTATTCTGTCATTAAAACGTCATAAAAAAATCCGATTTCATACGCTGGTGGGTATACCTTTTCACTGAAACACTTACACCACAGTACCACACTCCTCAGTAACGAATGAGTAACGTTTTTTGGAATTAAATTATTATAATACAATTAATACACACCAGGAATATAAAAACAAGAATACTATGTTGTTATTGTTGTTTCTCAATGACGAATGCCCATGGTGGTTGACACTGTTGACATTTGACAGAACGTTAATAATACCCGCCATATTCGAAATGGCCAATCAGGATTTTGTGTTGGAATTATAGCCAATGAGACTTCACCTTTGCATTACCCAATGAATTGTTGGATCTAAAAACGAGCGCATGCGTCTTGAAAATATATCTAGATGAAAAGGCCTAGGTATTTAACTGTATAAAAATCACGGGTGTGGAATTTTCTAGAGAATATCAAAACTAATGGGTATAATTTTGTATTTTCATTTACTTCTTGTAACCGTTCAATTGCTTCTTGGATATTGGTCGAATATCTTTTGGGAAGACACAAATATCCTTCTGAGCGATTTGGATCTGAATTAAACCCCACAACTAGTTTCTTGTTGTCCATGACCATGCTTGCAGCCAACAGAAAGGTACCATCACCTCCTGTTGGTATTATTATGTCTGCTTGATCGACTTTATCACCAGTGCAATTGAATCTGTGGATGAACATTTTTAGTAAGGTATACAGGCCACAGGGGCGGAACTGCATCGATCAATATATAGAAAACCATATAGGTGGGCCGAATTTGAAAATTTGGGAGTACACTATTGTTGATCCCAGACAGCACCAGATATTCCGTGAATCTCCCTATCATATTCCTTTTGGAATATTGGAATATTCTAGAAATAATCTGGAATATTCCGGAATATCTGTGGAATATTATCTAAATATGCGAATGGGAATTCCTCAGATAATCATAGAATATACCCAAGAGAATATTCTATGTTGAATGTTCCTGGAATATTCCAATAAACATATTCTAAAATTAAAAAAAGTGACCCAAGTAGGGATCGAACTCGTGACCTCAAGACTATCAGAGCAACGCCTTGACCACTAGGCCAGTAATCGAATTGAATAATGTTTTACATATCAAGTTCTTGTGAGAGCATTGTTCGAAATCGGATCATAAACACTTTTTGTTTCAAAATCCCCTTACATCTAATTGATGTTCGATACTCACATCTCGGAAATAATAAATGGTATTTATGTGTTGAGAAACATAGGAATATTCATGGAATATTTCAAAAATATACACCACAGAATATTCAGTTGAGAATATTTCATGAATATACCGCACAGAATATTCAGTTGGGTATATTTCATGAATATACCGCACAGAATATTCAGTTGGGTATATTTCATGAATATACAACAGAGAATATTCAGTTGGGAATATTCCTGGAAGATTCATACCTGAATATTCCCTGAACATGTCCGACTATTCACTTTGGAATATTCCTTTTAGATGTTCCAGAGGCATGTATATATTCTAGGAATAATCGATGAATATTCGGAATATACTCCTCCTTTTTAGCATATTTAGAGAATATTCTATGAATATCCAGTGCTGTCTGGGATAAGTGCTATCCGGCTAAAATATTTTGAAGATTGTGGCACTTCCGGTTGTACCGGAAGTGGACCCCAAATTCGTTATTTCAAAAGGGACACCCTGTATATTATCGAGGTTTCAGATTTTACGCATGATTCTTAACGTGTCTCATGTATAATGTCCTATACCCAAGTTTAATCGGTTTCGAAATATTTCAAATTTTAAGTTGAAAACTGCGTTTGCAGACCGAAAAATATATTTTGTTCTGGACATGATCATTAAATTTCGATTGTGTATATTTCGAATACTGTTGAGTGTAGGCATAGATAACCTTATTCAAAGTCAGCTTCATTTTCGATGCCGGATCGAATTAGAATATAAAATTGAGGGGTTTCCATTTGAAAAAATTTGTTCAACCGGATCTGTATCAATTTCTGGTGAACGCCATGTATAACTGTAATCCAATTGATATCGAAACTGAACTGGGTCCTCTCCTACTAAATCGATACACAATTGAAAATTAATGAACATGTCCAGAAATTAAAAAATATATTTTTCAGTCCCATTTAAAATAACGAAGTTAGGGCGGTACACTTCCGGTACAACCGGATGTGCCACAATCTTCAAAATATTTTAGCCGGATAGCACTTATCAACAATAGTGAATTCCCAATTTTCAAATTTGGCCGTTACCACAGATATTTGGCCCACCTATGGTTTTTTATATATTGATCAATGCAGTTCCCGGAGGGACACCCTGTACATGGGTTTATTGATTATTAATAAATAGACTAGCAGCAAAATTTCTCAATACTTTTTTACCTATTTACCACTTTGACATCTATCCCCATACTCATCAAGGTATTTGACACTTTTTCTTCAAATTTCTTATGCAAATTATGGAAATGTAGGAGCTTGACCAAATCTGTGCCTCTGTTTCTAAGTAATTTCTCAAATTCTTGATCAGTGAGTTCCTCATGTTTTTTTCTCTCATATTCATACCTTGATAATTTGGACACCACCAAAGCCTTGCTTATTTCAATTTTTTTGACGTTATTGGAGAAATATTGACCTAAAAATCCTACAAAAGTACAAAATATTCAAATCTTATCTGATGATCGACTTATGTTGACGATATTTTGACGATTACGAAAATTGCCCAAGAGCGCAACGCTGTCCAATTCCCACCATGGCCACTTTTCATTCAATGCCACGATGCCCAATTCCACAGCTGTAGAGTTGAAGACGGCTGTGCCAATTCTCACCATGCCCACCTTCATCATGGTGGGAATCCGAAGAAAGTGGGCATGGTGGGAGTTGGGCATCATAGGGATTGTGCATTGTGGGAATATATGAGAAGTGGGCATGGTGAGAATCCAAGGAAGGTAGGCATTGTGGGAATGTTTGAAAAGTGGGCATGGTGGGAATCCAAGAAAGGTGGGTATGGTGGGAATTGGGCATCGTGGGAAGCTCTCATCCAAATCTGTGATTGACATTTGACACTATTGACATTGACACACTGTTGACACCTTTTCACGGTTGGTTGGTTTATGCCGTTTATGGTTCGACGTTTGACATTTCACACTGACACTTGACAGTAACAAAACAAAACCAACCTAGACGCTGTTGACTGTCAAAATTATTTAAAAATATTGTTTATATTTTGAAATTGAAAGTATTTTTGTTTTCCTGAGTACCTTACCTCTACAAATACGTTTGATCAACGGCTTTGGACTGTACATCGATTGAGAATTGTTTCTGCAATTGATAAAAAAGTGGATTTAAAGCTTTCTTCGAAATTGGGTAATTTCGTTTTCTGTAGAGGTTAGACTTGGACCACCATTACACTGCACTTTGTACTCAATACACTTATCACAGTTTTTAAACCACAAATTATTTGTTAACGATTCATACATTCACCCCTTATCAGCTGTATGACCTATTTGAGTAATAATACTATAAATTGTGTTGAATTTACTAGGAAGTAATATCACAGGTCAAGCCTTTTTTCGGCATATTCGAGAAACATAACCAAATATTTTCGCGGGAAAAATGAAATCAGATTCTCAATAAATATTTATTTTGCATTATGTGGACATTAGAATTACATTTCAACAATACATTTTTATATACATTGGATCTTAAATATGTAAGTATCTGAGGTGCTTCCAAAACGGCACATTGCGGGATGAATGAACTTGAACACTAGTAAAATCCAACATTGGGTCGTTTTTTTGGTAGCAACTCAGTGGTGTACATAAAGTAAATAACGAGAAATGGCCCTAGTTTACTTATGTGAGGTGGAAGTTGTGTCTATTGAAAAATTGGAAGCTTGGTAACTATTTTCACATGCCTTTTCAAAGTGCAATATTTACATTTTGGTGAGTTCATACATTGTCTAGTAAGCACTGATGACTGTATACTGTATAAGTGAAAACTGAGAAGCACTTTACTCTTCTAACTACTTCAATTTTGGTAAAATAAATACCTCAAATATGAATTTTTATTCATTTCATTTTGTATATCACTACATGCAAATTCTCATTATCAATATTCATAATTTCATGTATAAGGCTACTTTTCATGCAAGACAGCATTCTGCATTTACAGGAAGGATTTTTAGTATCTTTTAATCAAATGGTTGAACCTTCCTGATATTTTCTTAAAGGGTTATACCTATATATCTCCAAAAAGTGCCATGCAAGGAGTCGATTTTTCAAACAGAAACAGTGGAAGACAATGTTCCTAATAGGTGCAGATGTTAGGAAATATCATTCAAGGTGAAGAAATATTATTATGTACCTACCAAGTTGAACATCATGCATATATTTACTAAAAATCAGGGGGGTTTGAGAGGAAAATGAAGATAAGACTAACCAGCATAAGGAGATTTTTCAAACCATAAACATACTCAGATATAGGTAACATGATTATAGTAAAGGGAATAATGTTGTAAAAACTTCACAAACGATAAGCTTTCTACAAAATTCTTAATCACATGACATGTTTTGCTAACACAGTAGCTTTATCAGGTAAAATATTGGTAAAAACTAACTTTGGCTTGCCTAACTTTTATGTATCCTACTTTCCCAACCAGAAGGATTATAATTACCTGTGGACAGGTTCCATAAACCTTTATTTCCGGAAAATAGTCACAATATCTACATTAAAATACAGTGTACCTGTTCACAGGTAATTCTAATCCTTCAGGTTGGGGAAGTAGGATATATAAAAGTTAGGCAAGCCAAGGTCAGTTCACATCATTGTAAAAGCAAAAAGCAAAACATGTCCTGTGTTTGAGAATTTTGTGGAAATCTTATCGGGAAATGGGAATATAATGTTATCAACTTCATTTTCATTATTTGTGCACAAGGGTAGACAATCAGGATTCCATATTCATGAACGCAAGTACCAATAATTTATTTATAAACTTCTCTATTACTGCAATCAAATATGGGAATGCATCTATGGTGATCAGATGCCTATATGGTTTGAAATTTAAATCACCTATCTAAATAGAAATACATTGTGTGTCACCCTGTATTTTCCATTAAAATCTTTGAAAGCACTGATAATTTCAACGTCATTGAAATTCTTTATTCAGCAGACATTTTAAAATAGTCAATTCAATGGAATATTAAGCTGTTACAAAAATGAAGAATGTCTGATTGAGAAAAAAAAAACAGCAATGACAATGTGAAATTCATTCTATATTGTGTCTGTAAATTTAGCCAGGAAAATAAATTTCATAGTATAGTCCATGTACGAATTTTCTAAACTGCTCAAAAATTTTTATCACCTTCTTCATAAAAAATAAATTATGCCAACTGGTGTTTTCTATCATGTGGCCTTTATTTAGGTGGTTCAAGAAGAAATTTTGAAATATTCCATGATATAATAATTGTTTATTTCATCTAAGTTACTCAATTGTGAATGATTTTCTCATTCTCAATTTTTTAATAGGATGTTGACAACAGTGAACTATTTTGAAATATCATCATGATATGGTCTCTCCATAATTCCATTTGTAAAATGGATTATATTCAAACACTCATTTATCCTGACTCAGTTTCTGAAATTTTGAATCCAAAAAAAGGTGACCTACAATAAAAAAAAATGATGTCTTCTGAGAGAATATTTGGTGTCACTATAAACCAGTTTTTTTTTTTTTTTAGCAATGATAAAATGTGAAAGTGATCCTTTATTCTTTCAGCACTTATTACTATGAAATAATAATTGATAAATTATTGGTGTTTAGAAGCATTTTCAATATGGGTCATTTCTTTGATGGCACTACAATATTATGATATGATGAGTTCTAAAATTCTAAATATGACAGAAAAATTGATATGCTACAAGTTTCACTATATTGGCAGAAGATAGAAGAACAATGCTTACATATACAACATACATATTTTCAAAGTTATCTGAATGAAAATTACTATCATACATTTAGGATAATTCAAAAGATTCATAAACAAGACACACTAAGTCCACAAATTTATTATCTGAATTATCAGTGTCTGAAAATTTTTCGGCCTATCAATAGTCCATCACAGCAGAAGCATACTTGAAACAAACTCTAATTACTTGGATGAACAAGTGTTGGTACCCTCCATAAAGCCCCTTGGGCTTGGGCCATGGGCATTTTGCCCTTCATTGATTGTAACAATGTAAATTCAATGGTATAATATCATTGTTGCCTCCTTTTTTCACTTCCACAAATTGTCTTTTAAAAATATGCTTCTGCTGATGATGGACTATTGATAGTCCGAAACATATTCAGACACTGATAATTCAGATAATAAATTTGTGGAGATGACTTAGTGTTTTTTGCTTATGAATCTATTCACTCCACATTGAGGTATCATGGACGTTTACCATAGATTAATTTAAAAGATACTGAGATCATTTTAAAATCAAATAGTTTATATGTGAGCATGTGTCAGAGAATATTCCACAAGTGCAAAGATTCGTGCTTTATTGTCTAATCATTTCCAAAATTAAATTCAACTGATTAATCACAAAGAAATTAGTATTTTTTAATTATTTTTTATTGCCGTGTCTTTTTATTTTGATTGATTTGAATTTGAAACATTTTGAATTTCATGCAAAAGGTTCCTACAGAAGTACTCGAATGGATTTTTCATGATCAAGTATACCTACCTATACCTTACCTATATAGAATCCATTGAAAATCGAACTTGGTAATAATATATTTTGAATAGTTAATGAGTATTTTATCAGATATATACATTCCATATCCAGAAAATGTTCACTAAGCAACATAAAAGGCACTTAACCTTGATGTTGAATTTCTTTGTGACTATCAAGGCATACTGTCAGTTACAAATATATACCCATAATAGTCAGTAGAACTAGAAATTAAATAAAGATCAGTTGAGCAATTTGTTCTTTGACTCTTGTGGCAATGCTTAGACGTGTAGCCAATATACAGGGTGTGCGATTTCAACTCAAAACAGTCTCCAAATTTGGAACTCTTCAACCGATTTTCAAAAACGAAAATCCCAGAATATAGAAATCAACGAGCTTCCCTCGAAAATGTGGACAAATCATATATATTCATATTTACAAGGCGCCTACTTTTGTTTGTTGAAAGGGTCGCGTCGTTCGTGTCAACGGCAGTCGCGTGCGGGAAAGAATCACTTTCCGCATTTGTTAGGAAAATTACTATATCACATTAAGTATCAGTTTATCTACTTGCAGTTTTTGGAGAGTGTTAGTCTGTCATTCTAATTTTTTGTTCTATTCGACAGCTCTTTTATCAATCGAGACGATTTTCAAAGTAACTGTGTGGGAAAGTGTGTGAAAAACGGTTTAAGTACTTGAGTTTTCAAAATGGTGAACCTCAACTTTTAGTTTTATTAATTTTTGGTTGACCTAGAAACATCTTCTCATAGATTAACGACTCCCCCTATCTATGATCTTCCTGTAGAACGTACCATAATGAAATTTCGTTTCTAAGTATGCTATTGCTATGTGTTTCTTCATCGAATTACCACATCATCGGTTATTTCACATATTACAGGGTGAACCGAAAAAGCGAGAATTCTGAAATTTGCCATTGAATAACTATATAACACCCTGTATGAGATATTGCGTTCAAATTTTGTGTGGGGGTATTTTAGCTATGCCTGAATCGACTAGGCTAGGCTATTTCGAAAAAAAAATCCTTGTACCCAGTCGTTTTTGAAATTTTGACCCCTGCAACAATAAAAGTAGGCCTAGAAATTTTTATTTTTGAAAATCGGTCAACGGGTTCCAAATTAGGAGGGTGTTGCGGTTTGAAATCGCACACCCTGTATATTACAGTACTACAGGGGCAGCCGAGGCTCTCTTGAATAAATAATATTGTGGTACTTTGGGGGTATATTTGTATTTGATTATTCAATCACAGAGTCCGAAACTTCACTTCACTGCCTAATTTTGAAGACTATTTCACTCATCACATATTCGACCAATCACAAGCCAGAAACAACTAGAGCCTATCGCGAAAACATTAGTTGTCTTTCAATTCTGATTGGTCTATCAGCGTTGATGTTTTCGACGATGTAACCATGAATAGTGATTAATAGTGAAGCAAAGTCTGAATAGCGAAGCATTCTGCCAATTTGACATAAGTACTTGTCAGAATGAATCACTCATAATAAATGCTTTTTATGCTTCGTGAACGTGAAATAGTCTAGCGAAATACCACTCTGTTCTGAATATCTTCTCATAATTCTGTCTTTTATTGTTAACTAAATTGTGTTGCCGAGCAACACCACAAATCCGTCAGGGCGAATGGTATTTTGCTGTACGGCAACACAAAAGAGTTAACAATGAAAGACAGAATTATGAGAAGATGTACAGGGTGTTTCTTAAGTACGTGTAGGAAATTTAAGAGCACCTTGCTGACGTCAAAATAAGAAGAAGAGTTTGTAAAAATATATGTCCGAAAGTTATTCGTTTCTGAGATACAGAGTGTCGAAGTTGAATTCTTATTTTTGGTTTTTGTCAATAAATTTCAAAATAATTGTGATATTGGAATAAAATTTGGTATCTAGGGGTTTTTTCAATGACAATATCAAATTTGATGTTAGTTTGTCTCTTTCGTGGGGATGGCGCCACCTACACGAAAGAGACAAACTGACATACAATTGGATATTGTCATTGAAAAATACTCCTAGATACCAAATTTCATTCCAATATCACAATTATTTTGAAATTTATTTACAAAAAACAAAAATAAGAATACAACTTTGACACTCTGTATCTCAGAAATGGATAACATTCGGACATATGTTTATACGAACTTTCCTTCGTATTTAGACGTCAGCAACATGCTCCTGAATTTTCTACACGTATTTAAGAAACACCCTGTAGATATGAAAATGTATTCAAAGCAGGCCTGTTTGCAATCAAAGTATCTACTAAACAGGGTACTGGTCACATATCATCACGTATCATTTTTGTTTTCAGCCCAAGAAGCATAATTATCATACTCGTATAAATATCATCAGTCGAAAAAAATGTGATGCGCCTCTACATAACAAGATCCATACCAGGCCTAGGGTTCAAAAACTGTCTACCTCATGCACAGACGTGAAAGGAACAACACTACGGGTAGCAGGTAAACGCTTTCTGTAATTCCGACAATTTTTCGTGCAGTGTTGCACATATCCTCCTCACAAAAGCACATGTGACCCGTTCCGCTACTTTCCATCATGCACACGTGATCTACCATGAAGAGATTGATCTGGAGCTGACTGGTACAGGTTCGTCTCACCACTTCGTATGCTGAAAATAAAAAGAGAGAGAGTAACCAAATACCAGAAAATATACAGTCTCTCCAAGATAAGGTCGAACAGCATGGGGATCTCGGAAACAGTAGGAGATAGGAAGTCCTTTGAATGGGGAAAAAGTTGCGCATTCGGAGGCTCATATCAAGAGCCTCCGAAAATTCTCAAAATTATTTTTAGTTTTTGAGATATCGAAAAAAGTGAATTTTTTGAATATCTATTTTATTTTTATTCTCCGTTATTATTAGAGATACAGAAGAACTGAAAATACTTTTTCGTAGCAAAAGTACTCACTTTTTTCTCGTGGGAAAAAAAGAATTTATCAAAACTGACATTTTATCACCTGTCAACAGAGATGAAATGACAAACTTTTTTCCCGTTACAGAAAATAGTAGATTGTTTTATCAGGATCAAAAGTGACACTTTGTTTGACGAGCGAATTTTGCATTTGCGAGGCGGAGCGTTTAGCGAAGCCGAGCGAAAGCAAAACTTGCGAGTCGAACAAAGTCACTTTTGATCCGAATGAAACATGCTATATTTTCTGCAACCGAAACAATTGACTCAAATAAACGTGTGAAGTAACCACCAATGCCGTGCCATATGTATGCAATGCAACAAATATTGACAAATAATCCATCATGTCGTGAGAATATTCTACCTGCATTAACAGCAGGTTAGGTTTTCAAGGATGTTTGAATTGTAGTTTCAATATAAATACAACCACAGAGTGACATATTTGTGTATGGACCAGGTGCTCTAATGGCAAAAACCGCGCCAGTTCAAGCTATAGGAACAAGACGTGGAAAATGTTAGGTTAGTGAGCATATCAACAATGATAATAGTGATTTATTCCTCTCCATACTACACTGTGTTTGACTTGATAATCAAATGGAGCTAAACAATATCGTTGTTTGAGACAAAAAAACTATATTTCTTGCCGTGATTATTCAAAAACAAGTTATCCATCCCGAGAATAACAAATGAAATACAGATCAAGCAAGTATTTGAATCTTGTAGGCTTCCATGATCAAATCAAAAATACTTAACTGAGATGTTTATAATTCCAATACTAAACTATAATAAGGTGTATTTATATTTCCAGCATGGGTATGAAATCGGAAACAAATCAGGTATGCGTCTCAACCCAAATAACCAACCATCACAATGTTGTTTATTCTTGATGACGTCCAGTAGACGTTAGTTCCTAGGAGCTAAAGTTCAACTTTAGCTCCTAGGAACTAAAATTCAACTTTAGCTCCTAGGAACTAAATATGTTGCCTAGCAACATAACTATTTTTGTGTCAGTAATAGAAACGTCAATTTAAGAGCTAATTTTGGTATCAAAATGGACGACTTTTGTGTCGGTTGCAGAAAAAATAAATTTTAAGTGACATTTGAGTGGATTTATAGTACGACCCCTGTGTACTAACTTACGTGATTTTGCATTTCGAACCATCTTTACACAGCATCCGTTACATGTCATCAATGGGGGTTGGTCTCTTGGTAGGGCGGTATAGTTGAAGGGGTCTTTACACCTCATATCTGACCAGGAGTCACATTCGTAGCAGTATATTTGTCTTGCTGGAACATATTTACGTGGCTTTTCAGTGTGGAGAAGTACAATGTTCGTTCAACTTCGATAATTAAATCATGCTTCAATACAAAATTGTGTGATAGTGGCCATACTGTCAACCTTGTTGAATTTTGTATAGACTTAGCTGTTACTTGTAAAAAATCCATAGTCAATATAGAACATTTCATATAACAATAAAATTTCCACAATATTCTATCTTACAATGAATAAATCCAACATTGAGCTGTCTAACTTTTATGCTAGGCTAGGAAGCAAAGTTCCAATAAACATCAGTTGAAAATTGGCTCCTGAGGGAGCTAGTGCTGTGGCTACGGCTCCTTAAAAGGTGCTTCTGAAGATGATATTTCCGAAACGTTATGAGATGAAATGATGCAATTCGGTACAATAACTAAACTTTATAATATGCCCAATGCAGTGAAAATAAAATCAGTGTATAATACAGAGAAGGACTACATTGAATATTGCTCAAACTTTTTTGATGCGATCTCCTCGGCTTATCAAAATCTACACCTCTTTGCAGAAAATTGATGCTCCTGTTCCGTATTGATAAGATTTTATTGTTTTAGAGTAAAATCGATTCAAAAAATACTGTTACATTTCATATATTATGCATAACATTGCAATAAATCCTAGTGTGGCTTTCGAAAAAAAAATGAGAGTAGGTTCTTCCTCCTTCTTCCTATTTTACGCACCTCTATGAAATTGTTTGGTGATAAGAATGATGGAAGTAAGATACGGTGCGCGCATTCGGCCATTATTACGTATTGGAAATTTCAGAAAATTCACTCGACCGCCTACTATGATTTCTCTACCTCACAACGAGCGAGACGTTGATTCTACATTTTCCCGCTAGATGGTGATGCTTCTATTGCTGCTGAGACGAGTGGAAATGAAATGGCAAATGGCATTTTAGGTACGCGGAACATATGTTACCATTATGTAACAGTGGGATTATTCAACTCTTAATTCGAAAATTCTGCGACAATTTCAAAACTGACAGATGTTATAATTGTGCAAGATCGACGGAACCATTGCTCTCGCTGTTCTCGAGAGGTCGAGTAAAATTTCTGAAACAAAAGCGCATCAGTAATTACACCATATCTTACTTTCATCAATGTGATAAGAAAGTAGTTGATTATGTTATAGTCACTATGATTTGAAAATCGAAATGTCGTTATGCATAATATGTGAGATGTAACAATATTTTTAAATCAATTTTACTCGAAAACGTTACATCTGATCAATAAAGAGAATATTTTTCCGGAAAGAGTTGTTGATTTTCATAATTTGGACAAGAGAATATTAGTGAGGCAAATCAATGTTAGGTTAATTCATTGTAGGTACCAGTATTCCTTTTGAGAAAGCCACTGTATTATTAAAAATTTTGTCAAAATCTCATCGTTTTTGAAGTTGTTCACATTAACCCTGTTGAAGACCTTCATATTCAGATTCTACATAATCTCAGAGGAGTTTGAATGCAATTATAGAAAAAATGGCAACTGTATCAATAATGTACCTACCTGTAGAATAATTTTCTTCAATTAGAGAAATATTCGTATGTGTATTTGGGTATATTTCGTAAGAACATAAAAAAGTGCAAAAACGTTCCTATGGAACCTAAGCTGCATTTGCTAAAGTCTATAAAAAATAATTAAATTAAGAGTTATATGAAGAAGCGTCTACTTTTTTCATCAGAAACAATTATTATTAACACCAAAATACACATTTATGAAAGGACAGACAACAAAACTTACTTTGGCATTCTGCTTTAGTTACTGAAGTAATAGCTATCAATATTATCACTGAAAAATAAAACCATAAACCATGTTAATTCTTACTTGTGCCATTGATTGAAGGTTTTTCAGATCTTGGTTTTAAGGAATTATTAGAAAAATAAAATGTTCTCTTTGTATTTGGAGAATCAGTATTTCATTCAAAAATACTTATTTAAATTTTATAAAAATGCCAGAAGAAGGAGATGAGTGTTTTAAATATATCCTTACTTTGTTCATGTGTAGGCTCTATGAGAAATTGTTTATTAATATGTTTTAGTTTTTGTCTAACCGCTTCTATAAACAATCAGAAAAAATCTAATCAAGTATTAGTAATAATTACTTCAAGCAAAAGTATTGTAAAAAATCAAATGTTTCTTTACTCACGAGCACACTCCCATTGAGTAGATCCAAAATTTATAAAACAGACTGGAAAAGTTAACTTTTTTCATTAAAAATATTCACCAAATTGTAAAAAAAAAACTAATGAATTTCAAAATGGATATTTGGATTCTAAAATGAAATGCAAAAAATAATGATGAAATTTGTCAAATGATTATATAGGTACTCTAAGACAGCCTAAGAAAATGAGGAAACACTTGTGAACATAATTAAGCTTCCTTTAAGATTTACCTAAGGGAATGAAGATTTTATACATCTTGAAAAGAATCTTCACAATCACAATAATCAGGTACCTATATATTATATTTTCTAGTCTTTCATCACTAATGTATTATATTGTCCATTTTAATTTCTGAATTCTGAGGAGGCTGTTTTAGCCCAAACCGATCTACCTCCGACATTTCTCAAATATTTGCAGAAACTAACTCAATACGATAGGGGAACAAGGGGATAGACGTAATGGTATTGATTTAATCCGCCCCTCATCCCTACCCTCTACCCAGTGGCGTAACCTTTATCTGAATTAAATTTTTCATAAACCTTCTGACACTGAATCCACTATTCATAACAAATCAACTCACCCTTATTCACTTGGAAAAAGTCTTGTCGGGTGCGCTGCTTTGTGCCCACATTTCGTTACTCCCACTTCGCGTTGTTCCCACATTTCGATATGCCCACATTTCGTTAGCCCCACATTCCGATACACCCACAGTTTCGGAACATACCCGAAGGAGGCACTGTTGCCTAATACTATCCTATACAGTGTGTCCCACTTACCATGCTCACCATGGGTATCTTCTTAACGGTGAGAGATACGAGGTCGGTTAAATGACACCAAATGTGGAGTTTGTCAAGGCGAACTATAATGTGAAAAAATATTTTGATAAAATCTATTCGTTTTTGTTTTATACGCAAAAAACAGATTTTGATCATTTTCATGTCTCCTCCGTAACTTCTTTATTTATGAAAATATTCAAATAGGAATTTCACATTCTCATGGCAGTTTTTCAATGTGATTTCGAAAAAAATATGAAATTTATACCAACTCTTCTAGAATTTGAGATATCAGCAACAACTTTAGTTTTTCAAATGTAGGTCATGGCTCACTATGACTTAGTTACAAATAACTTTTTTTTCTCTTACGGATGATATGTCGCAGTAATAGTTTTGTGTTGATAACAACGGAGTTATCGTCATTTATACAAAAACAAAAAATTATTTTGGAGCCGCCATCTTGAATTTATGAATTTCAACAAAAAAATCATGATCTCCGACCTCAAAAACCCCCACTTACCAATTTTGAATGGAATCGGACCAAATCTTGTCCGCCATTTTTTTAATTGAGAAAGTTGATTTGCAGAAGGATGAAAAAATTCATGAGGAATACGGGAGCTGCTAATCTTTTCCGCTTATTCAACACTCTTTTTATGTGCCATAACTGGAAAACGAAATGTTTCGAACAATGAATCTGGAACAGAAAGGACGCTTGTTGAACACTGCATTCCAATTGAAAATCGGTTGATTTGCAAAAATGTTATCGCATTTTAAGAAACGTCGAAAATTAGAATGGTCCACTTAATTCATTGAGCCGTATTGAGTTTGTAACTTTGTGAAAATACGAATACATTGAGGATACCTTATAGCATTCGAGTATCTACGCCCATGGTGTTTTCTAGTAGTTTGTTTTTCAAGTTGCATAATATTATGCAGCTACTGTTTTTGCTGAGAAACTATCAAAAAAATGACCTCGCATTTCCAGCATGACAAATTTACCATTGAAATGTTATCAAGGAACATTCGTGCTTGGATTTAAATTTGCAGAAAAAATAGTAGTGACGCGCACGCCCAGTTTCACAAATGTGCTGCAGTATTTTAGTATCTTTGATGAATAGGTACAGAATGATACAAACCAAAATGTTTCAGCAGTTTTATTGACATTCAGTTTGGATAACAGATTTTGAAAAATATTTTTTATTGTTTTAATTTATTTGAACTCATTTTTAGTTCAAATCTTGATACCAAATACAAGAAGTAAATAAGATATTGAGAAATAAACTGAACCCAGTGATTAGATGATTCAAAAACTTCTTGAATGAAGCCTTTTCATTGTACCCTTGAAACTTGATACATTTTAACAATCTTCAAGATATTATCCCCACCTTTTTGATTTTACTCTCCAATTTTTTGCACTTTCGGCCGTCCGAAGATGGCTCGGTGACTATATCGTACTGAAGTCTTAGGTGGGAAAATGAAAATTTTTATTTGGCCTATTAAAAATCTGAAAAAATTCACATGGACTAATTCGATGTTGAAATGAACGAATCTGTGGTGGAAATCGGGAAATTTTGGAAAATGGAGACGTAGTAGCCTACTGGAGTGCTCCTTTTGGCAATAAAAGCGAAAAGCTGACTTTGAGCGCCGATATCTCAAAAACTATTTGTTCTATGGGGCTGATTATGGTCTCATTCGTTTCAGCGGGTCATTTTCTTCTAGAAAAGCGATAATTCGTTATGATTTCTGCCGTTTTCTGGCACTTTCGGCCGTCCGAATGGCTCGGTGACTATATCGTACTGAAGTCTTAGGTGGGAAAATGAAAATTTTCATTTGGCCTATAAAAAATCTGAAAAAATTCACATGGACTAATTCGATGTTGAAATGAACGAATCTGTGGTGGAAATCGAAAAATTTTGGAAAATCGAGACGTAGTAGTCTACTGGAGTGCTCCTTTTGGCAATAAAAGCGAAAAGTTGACTTTGAGCGCCGATATCTCAAAAACTATTTGTTCTATGGGGCTGATTATGGTCTCATTCGTTTCAGCGGATCATTTTCTTCTGGAAAAGCGATAATTCGTGATGATTTCTGCCGTTTTCTGGCACTTTCGGCCGTCCGAAGATGGCTCGGTGACTTAATATATCGTACTGAAGTCTTAGGTGGGAAAATGAAAATTTTCATTTGGCCTATAAAAAATCTGAAAAAATTCACATGGACTAATTCGATGTTGAAATGAACGAATTTGTGGTGGAAATCGAAAAATTTTGGAAAATCGAGACGTAGTAGCCTACTGGAGTGCTCCTTTTGACAATAAGAGCGAAAAGCTGACTTTGAGCGCCGATATCTCAAAAACTATTTGTTATATGGGGCTGATTATGGTCTCATTCGTTTCAGCGAGTCATTTTCTTCTGGAAAAGCGATAATTCGTGGTGATTTCTGCTGTTTTCTGGCACATTCGGCCGACCGAAGATGGCTCGGTGACTATATCGTACTGAAGTCGTAGGTGGGAAAATGAAAATTTTTATTTGGCCTATTAAAAATCTGAAAAAATTCACATGGACTAATTCGATATCGAAATAAACGAATCTACTACTTAATGTATTATGATGAAGTGAATCCCAAATCGATAATAATTAAATTGAATGTATGTACGCTGGTTTTGGAAAATAGATTTTCAAATTTCATAATTCAAATGTTCCTTCCTTATGAAGATGGATATGGTTATGAAATCCAAAACCATCACCAAATTGACTTTTTAACCAATAGGAAATTATTGGGATGTTAGTATGTAAGGAAGAAATTAATATTTTGAAGGTACCTATACCTATTCAATCTTTTTTCTGATAAATGTAATCAAAATGATAGGTACGATAGACCATTATTGGGTTTGAAATCAAGTGGAGATTCAGTCTTTATGAAATAAATCATAGGGTGAATTTTGAAAAATAAAAGTTGATAGTGATATTCTGGAGGTCTAAGGTTTTAAGTGTGCAATCAATATAAGAGACTTTGATGCCATTCACACAAATTGCTTCAACTTTTTATCTCTCAAATCAATTGATATATTGCTGTTGACGAAATTGTGGATCACCCTGTTTGTTGGTAAAAAATGGGAAGGAAAACGACAAAAACTACTTTCAATGAGCACAATGTTTATTTCTGAATATAAAAAAAATCACTGGATATTCTTACTTCGAACTCAAATTAAAAATCATAAATCATTAGGAATAAGTAGGAAAAATAATTACTAGAAATTAACAGTAGGGATAGGGTATATGATACGCAAAAAAACGCACATATTCTAGCACTCAATTCCTCAACAATGAAAAGAGACTCAGTTTTTTTTATGTTTCAATGACAAAATCAATTCTTTAGCAAAAAACTTGTTGATTTTTGCTTTCTGCTCCAAAATGTTTTAAATTTTTTCTTTTATACCATAGTGAATATTCTGATAGTTGATAATATACAGGGTGTTCCTAAACATCATGTACATCCGAAAGGGGGTAATTTCCTCAGCTCATTTTAAGACTAAAAGTTCATATAAACATTGGTCCGCAAACGCTTTGTTACCGATCTACGGGGTGTTGAAATTTCAAGATTTTTTTTGTTTTTTCTTTATAGATCCTGCAGTTTTTGAGATATGTGGCTCAAATTTGAAACATAGATTATGTTATAGGGCTTACATCGATGGACATCTCAAATGTTTGTGAGAATCTATAAAAAAATTGAAATTTCAACACCCCGTAGATCGGTAACGAAGCGTTTTCGGACCTGAGTTTATATGAACTTTTAGTCTTAAAATGGTCTGAGGAATTACCTCCTTTCGGATGTACATGATGTTTAGGAACACCCTGTATATTGATCAATAAATAATTATCCAGATGCATTTATTAGTATGTCAAAAAAATCCATATAATATATTTTTTTAATCAAACAGAAGCCAAAATATCTGCAAAATTCCATCGAAGCTATGTCTATCAAGACTAAGGAGTTCATTGCATTCTGTATAATTATTGATCAATATAATCAAATGCATCGTCAATATAGTATTTCTGTAAGTCATTTACGAAAGCGCTGAAGGGACATTGTAGATTTTTTTTTATCTCGTAATAATGAGTTAGTTATCTCATAATAATGAGATAACTAATTCATTATTACGAGTTAAGTATCTCATTATAACGAGATAAAGTATCTCATTATTATGACTTGATTATCTCATCATTATGAGATACCCTAATTCATTATAATGAGTCATTAATATGCAACGTTGCCAACATGTACTGATTTTCCTATTTAGTGAGAATAGACAATTAGACATCTCAATGAGAATGTATAGATACTCATATATCTATACAGCCGTTGATTGCGATACCATATGGTTTCAACTTATCATATGAATCAACATGTCACATGTAGTTGGGTCCTTTATTTGCATATGCCCTTCTTCTCAGCCTATTTCTTGACCTTAATTCCTCACTGTACTCATCCTGACCACAAAACCATTCTGCAAACATTTAAGGTGCATCCATCTATAGCCATGCAAGCTACTTGATCCCTGTAATTGGTTTTCAATAAACTCAGATCTGTGTAATTTTTCCTTCTATATAAATTGAGTTGTTTCAGATATCGTTTCACCTGCCTTTCACTGATTACTATGTCCTGATGTTCCAAAGAGGCCTTTATTTCAGAAATGTTAAATCCAATCTGGAAATCACTTTCAATAAGTTGCTTGACATCCATATCCTCTACAATTCTATAATATATCGAGCCCAGTTCAACATAGGAGACAGAAAAGAGTTATATATTTTATCACACAACCTCACTGCAACTCTCTCGAAAAAATCTGAAGCCCAATTACTATCAATGAAACATTATGGGAAAACTACACGAAAACTGTGGCAACTCAGCAGTTGCAAAAATATTGTCTAAACATTTTCTGTTATCTCATTATAACGAGATAAAGTATCTCATTATTATGACTTAGTTATCTCATTATAATGAGTTAAGTATCTCATAATAATGAGATAACTAAGTCATAATAATGAGATATACTTTATCTCGTTATAATGAGATACTTAACTCGTAATAATGAGTTAAGTATCTCATAATAATGAGATAACTAACTCATTATTACGAGTTAAGTATCTCATTATAACGAGATAGAGTATATCTCATTATTATGACTTAGTTATCTCATTATTATGAGATACTTAACTCATTATTACGAGATAAAAAAAAATCTACCATGCCCCTTCAGCACTTTCGTAGTCATTACACATACACTGGCCAAACAAAATTGAAGCATCGGCAAAAATTCAAATAGGTTTGAAATTATTTCTTTCCTGAATCCTGAGTTCGATTTTGATGAATTCTTCCATTTGACAACAAAATTTGCGTATCAGTTTATAAGAACAAAATTCAATTTTATCAGAACAACAATGTCGCAGGAAATTATTCAAGCAGCTAGTTTTTGTTTGCAGGATATTAATATACAGGGCGGCACACATAGAAAATAAATTGAACAACGATAAGTAAAAAGTATCACGTATTTGAATTAAATTGTTTAGTATCTTGAGTTTGCTAAGGTAGGTAAGTAATGATTATATTCGAACAAACGGTTCACAGAATACGTTTTTAAGGAAAATGCAGTTCTTATCCTCGTGGCCATTTTATAAAAATCTATAATTTGGACGTAAAGCTTTACATGTACAAGGCGAAAATGTCTTAAAATATCACTACAAATATACAATATGTATTTTACAATTAAAGCTTTACAGCAATTCAAAACTTTGTCCACTTCTTTCTAGTGGGGATTTCTCTATTTTGATACTCATTGAGCTACACAAACTGTCTGCAAAATTATCTCAGGATAGTGATTTAAAATGGTCTCCCGATTTTTTGAACAACCACAAAAATATAGTACTGAAATTATCTACTCACCCTTTTGTTTTCCAGAAAATTATGTAGCTCAAAAAACCGCAAAATTTCGAGATAATAAATATGAAAAACTAATTTCTACATGAAAAAAATAATTGGTATAAAATTTGAAGCGATAACAAGAGACCTAAATTCTAGGTACTTAGAGTTCTTTACAAATGAAATAGAACAGGACATTCAATCAAATATTAAATACTATAAATTCAATGTAAACATAGTTTATACACAGCGACGCGTGTAAGCGTTTATAAAATACAGGGCCAACAAAAAATGATAGTAAAAACAATGGAGAAATATGGAAACAACAGTATTGGGAAAAGTCAGAGGTGAAAATATTAATTGGATATGTGTCCAAAGAGAGAAAGAGATTCGAAAAAAGATATTCATAATTCCATTTTTCAAAATCGAAATATATCAGTAATTTCTGATTTTGAAAGATCACATTTTCTGCTGACCCTGTATGTAATTAAATGACTAATTTTATTATTCAACAATATAATATCTAACTATATCTTTAATGATAGCGACAAAATAGCTAATCTTGATTTACTGATGATTTCCAAAGTTTTAAGTTTTCTAGAATCCTACTAGAAGAAATTTTCACGAAAACATCCATTCGGTACGGTTCACATTCACTGGTATTTTTTCCACTACTACCTATACAGTGTGTCCCACTTACCATGCTCACCATGGGTATCTTTTTAACGGTGAGAGATACGAGGTCGGTTAAATGACACCAAATGTGGAGTTTGTCAAGGCCAACTATAATGTGAAGAAATATTTTGATAAAATCTATTCGTTTTTGTTTTGTACGCAAAAAACAGATTTTGATCATTTTCATGTCTCCTCCGTAACTTCTTTATTTATGAAAATATTCAAATAGGAATTTCACATTCTCATGGCAGTTTTTCAAAGTGATTTCGAAAAGAACATGAAATTTATACCAACTCTTCTAGAATTTGAGATATCAGCACCAACTTTAGTTTTTCAAATGTAGGTCATAGCTCACTATGACTTAGTTACAAATAACTTTTTTTTTCTCTTACAGATGATATGTCGCAGTAATAGTTTTGTGTTGATAACAACAGAGTTTTCGTCCTTTATACAAAAACAAAAAATTATTTGGAAGCCGCCATCTTGAATTTATAAATTTCAACAAAAAAATCATGATCTCCGACCTCAAAAACCCCCACTTACCAATTTTGAATGGAATCGGACCAAATCTCGTCCGCCATCTTGGAGCAGCCATTTTTTTTCATTTCAACAAAAATTCCATAATGTATTGTCACCGAAATTATGAACACCTGCCAAATTTCAAGTTAATCGGAGTTATGGAATTTTTGTTGAAATTAAAAAAAATGGCTGCTCCAAGATGGCGGACAAGATTTGGTCCGATTCCATTCAAAATTGGTAAGTGGGGGTTTTTGGGGTCGGAGATCATGATTTTTTTGTTAAAATTTATAAATTCAAGATGCCGGCTTCCAAATAATTTTTTGTTTTTGTATAAATGACGATAACTCCGTCGTTATCAACACAAAACTATTACTGCGACATATCATCTGTAAGAGAAAAACAAGTTATTTGTAACTAAGTCATAGTGAGCTATGACCTACATTTGAGAAACTAAAGTTGGTGCTGATATCTCAAATTCTAGAAGAGTTGGTATAAATTTCATATTTTTAGCGAAATCACTTTGAAAAACTGTCATGAGAATGTGAAATTTCTATTTGAATATTTTCATAAATAAAGAAGTTACGGAGGAGACATGAAAATGATCAAAATCTGTTTTTTGCGTATAAAACAAAAACGAATAGATTTTATCAAAATATTTTTTCACATTATAGTTGACCTTGACAAACTCCACATTTGGTGTCATTCAACCGACCTCGTATCTCTCACCGTTAAAAAGATACCCATGGTGAGCATGGTAAGTGGGACACACTGTATATTGCTAGTGGGCTAGTGGTGCAAAAAATTTAATATAAACCTTGGTAGTAAAGAATATTATCACCACTGGACCTTATACCCCTCGGCTGACGCCTCTGGATATAATCTTGGTCCCTGGGTAATAATGATAACTATTTATATATCTATTTATATATCTAGGGAGCAAAGGTATCAATTTTTGCCTCTTTTGTATTAATTACATTCAATTGTCTCGTGAAAATTCCTTCAGTCTATATTTTTATCAAATTCATTGTATAATGGTAAGGTCTTATTCTGGCGGGATTCAGTTTTAAGCAAAATGGTCCCTATAATTTTCTAAACAGTAAACGGTACAGTTCTTTGAGTTCCCAGTGGCGAATTCAAGAATTATCAGATAGGGATAAAAAACAGGTGAGAAACCGTTATTAGTAAAAATATACAGCTGATGGGTGATTTTTTTGCCAATCCGGGAATTTGAAGATTATTCTCCATATTGCTGAAAAATATAGCAAGTTTCAATATATTCATATTGATTACATTTAGGAGAAATACCCCCTGCCCCTTCCTTGATTCCTGGATTCGCCACTGTCAGTTTTCCTAAAGGTCTGTATTCATCAAAAGCACCAGCTATTTGTTATTCAAACACATAACGCTGCATAAATGAATAGAACATCAACGTTTTTCAACATTTAAACAGCACATAGTCGTTTATAAGTAACATTGAGAATGAAACAACATTCTGAACAATAACTAACGCTCTCAGAGTAATGCTTTCAACAGACAACATTTGAAAAATAAATTAAGTAAATAATACTGACAACACGCACATGAAAATAGGGACTCTGTGTCAATTGAACTCGGAACGAAAAAGTGAAAAAGTGAACAGTGCAGAAATAGTATTCGAAAGATCAACACCAGACAATTGCCTCATAGAGATTGATTCATAACGGGTGGGGCATATGAACCAAGTGTTTTTGGTTTGTGTAGTACTCGGCCATTAGAAAAGGGCCAGTTACCACTTGTCACTTGCCATTATGGAGCGGTTTCTCAGTTTTCACTTGCCATCATGGAGCTATCATTGTTATTTCACAAACACTTGATTCCTATGCCTCACCCTGTACAATAAGTTACTTACAGCCTTCTATAGGTCGCGTGCACGATGACCGACCCTGTAGGCAAAATATTGAAACACAACATCACTCTTCTGTGAATTATTGAAACACAACCTCACTTTTTTATTTGTTCACAGAGGAATCAAAAGGTAGAAATAGTTTTTCACAATATTCTGGCATAAGAATCGTATTTCTTGCGTTATTCATCAATTCATGCATGCCTTCGCATTGTGCTGTTGTACAATGCACAAAAAATGCAGCAAGAGACTAGGGAATATGATTTTTCAGGTAAATAGTAATCTCACATAGTTAGCATTATGAAATGTTGTCATTCCTTATTAAAATTCCTTCTGCCTTCTGCCACTTCTGCAATACAAGCTAATACTGCTAATAGATTGAAAATGTCTACAACACACACGATCGTCAGGATGTCAGACCAGTTCTCCCGATTGATTGCATGAATCCAATCTTCTTGCATTATTCTAGAAATTTCAGGTATATTTCTATTAGCTCCTATTGCAGAAGGAATTCCGATGAGAAATCAGAGAAATAACCAAATTTCAAAAATGAAAACTAATATGTGAGTGACTATAGTAGGTACTTACTTCTAAATCATAATGTACCATCCGGATTCCTTCATCTTCTGCTGTAGTTTTTGTGCATTTTATAACAGCACAATGTGATGGCATGAGCGAATTGATGAATAGCGGAAAAATACGATTCGTATGCCAAAATAATTGTGGAAAACTATTTCCATCACTTGTAAACAAATAAGAAAAGTGACGTTGTGTTTCAATGTTTTGCCTCCAGCGTCGGTCATCTGACAGTTCTTGCACGCAACCCATTGTACCTCTCAGTAGCTTTGGTTAGGAAAATAGCAAGTCTTGCTTCCACTTTTTTCTCAGTGAACTCTTTGGTCAGTGTATTTTTCTTGCAAGGGGCATATGAATCAAGTGTTTGTGAAAAAACAATAACGAACACGCGTTGCTCTACCGTCCACCGATCCATGATGGCAATTAGTGGCAACTGGGGAAGTGAAATGCTTCGAGTCGAGGAATGGATTGTAATAAACCGACCGTCCTTCCCTTTTCTAATGGCCGATTATTACCTAAACCAAAAACACTTGGTTCCTATGCCCCACCCTGTACTGAGGAAACTTACTGTTCGTATTCAAAAATACAGTTTTTAAGTTACCATCTGCCAAATTTCAATAAGTCATAGTCAATTAAATTATCAAAACTAGAAAAAAAGTCTCACATAAACATTCGTAAGTACAGGTTGTTGGAATATAAAAAATATATACAGGGTGGATCACGGTCGATGGCACCTTGAACATTTACAGAGAACGGGACATAGCATCATTCTGACAATTTGGTTACTCAAGTAGTTGCTCTTGGTCTATCGATTTAAAATATTATCGACAATGAAGTGTTGCCGCTTCTACCGAAAAGTAGAAACAACTTTATTTAAAATGGAATACTCTGTATTTTATTGCATTATTAGAATCTCCCTGAAGAGCTGATCTCACACTTGGGGTCTAGCGGGAATCATTACAGATATATAAGGTGTTTAAAATCGAGATTGTCCAACTTCTGGATTTGTTTGTGACGAAACTATTCATTATCGGCCAAAATGGCTTCCGTGTCAATATATCAACTTTTGATTTACTATCTACTGAAATTTAATTGGAACATATACAAGGTGATGGGAATTCTGAATTTTGAACCACTCCATTTGAAATATCATTGCGGAAAATATTTTAGATCGATAGACCAAGAGCAACTACTCGAGTAACCAAATTTTCAGAATGATTCTATTCCCGTTCTCCATAAACGTCTAAGGTACTACCATCGACCGTGACCCACTCTGTATAGCACGTACAGAGCTTGGTAAATACTCTGAAAAAAATATTCAATTCTCGAGTATTAAATATTCGAGTGGATTGAACAAAATTTATAATCAAATATTTTCCAATTATAAAAGTATTCAAAAGATTCACAGTAAGTGTTTAAATATTTTCACAGTACTATGTAACTATCAAAATGTTATGAATAATAATAATAATAATATTTATTCGAGATACTAATGGAAGAAAGATGATAATAATAATTCAAATATTGACGTATTAGAATACCTCAGTAAGTATTCCGAAAAAAAATCGAACACGAAATACCTAAATTTTCACTGTTCTATTGAAATATTCATTTTGTAATAATTTTTTGTTCACCTTGTTCATCCTGGGATCATTCGACACACAATCAAAATATTAGTTAACCGATTAAATAATATTATTGTCATTTTTGAAAAAGGAATTGATAAAGACTAGAAATACAAGGAATATACTGGATAAATAATATCACTTCAGGTAACAAGGAAGAATCTCTACCTACGGAAGAATCTGAAGAAACCTTTGCCCTTTTCAGGAGGGGGTGCCATCAACATTGGCACTTGGTTCTTGTGGGTGATACGTATCTGAAAATAATTGACACAAAAAAGGTAACACTGTATATCCATACTCATTTGAATGCATGCATTTTGTCGTAAAAAAATTGCTAACATTATTTGAAAATTCACATCCAAAAACACATGAAACAGCTTTTGGTCTTTAAATGATAGTAGATTGTTTTATTAGGATCAAAAGTGACACTTTGTTTGACAAGCGAATTTTGCATTTGCGAGGCGGAGCGTTTAGCGAAGCCGAGCGATAGCAAAATTTGCGAGTCGAACAAAGTCACTTTTGATCCGAATGAAACATGCTATTTTTTCTGCAACCGAAACAATTAACTCAAATAAACATGTGAAGTAACCACCAATGCTGTGCCATATGTATGCAATGCAACAAATATTGACAAATAATCCATGTGGTGAGAATATTCTACCTACATTAACAGCAGGTTAAGGTTTTCTAGGATGTTCGAATTGTAGTTTCAATATAAATACAACTACAGAGTGACATATTTGTGTATGGACCAGGTGCTCTAATGGCAAATACCGCGCCAGTGCCAGCTATAGGAACAAGACGTGGAAAATGTTAGGTTAGTGAGCATATCAACAATGATAATAGTGATTATTCATTCCTCTCCATACTACACTGTGTTTGACTTGATAATCAAATGAAGCTAAACAATATCGTTGTTTGAGACAAAAAAACTATTGCTTGCCGTGATTATTCAAATATGTTGCCTAGCAACATACCTATTTTTGTGTCAGTAATAGAAACGTCAATTTAAGAGCTGATTTTGGTATCAAAATCGACGACTTTTGTGCGGTTGTTTGTTTTTTGTAAGTGATTTTCCAGTAAGTGCTAAGAAAGTAAGGTAGAAATATGTGTGTGTATTAATCCTTGGAGTTGTTAATCAATAAGTTCATGTAAGTTCTGATTATTGGTGAAAAAAGTTGAAAAACGCCATACTACCTTAAAACACTCGTATCTTCTTTTAAAAATAAGATATTGACGTGAATCAAAAACTTTTGTGTTAAGAAGGGATCACACTTCAATCCGAAGCATAATCAAGCCATGTTCAATCACGCAATTTTGCCTCAGGGCGTTGAGAAGTCTATACTTCTATTCTATACCCTATGGTGAAAGAGTAACTTTGGTTTTCCCTGTATGATGATCAAGTCATCAGCATTTCAGGAAAACTAATATTTAGGCTAACATTCCGGAACATGAATCTACGATTTGATCGAAATTTCACAAAAATCCGACAAGGATTAAAAAAGTTATAGTGTGAACAATTTGGGCAAATTTTTTGGTGGCCAGTGTATTTTGCCGGTGAGTGTAGATTTATTGTTGTACCATGAATGAGTAGCAGAATTCAACGTTTTTTGAAATTCAGACAACTTTCATTTCATTATTCTGATCTTCCTCGTTTTTTTTGTTATGAGAAATATAATTTCTACTATAAATTGATGGCATTTATGAATATTAATGTTGAAAGTAATTTTGTTCAAACGCAAAGTACATTTTTTTCTCTCATAATTCTACTGTTCATTAGCAATAAAATAGTATTTTCTCTGAATGGAACTTACTGTGGTTGGGGGTTGCATCCATGGTTCCCCGTCGATTTGCATCGGAAAAGTCTTTTTGGTTTTTATCAAAACTGAGGAACATTGCGCCAGCCGTCTACCGCTCGCCCTCAGGCCAGTACGGACCTGGCCCATATGGAGACAATTTTCTAAACCGATCACTTCTATCAATCCATCACCGATATCTGAAAATAATGTTCAATCATAGCGATATAATGACAATTTGAAGTATTTTCATCAGTGAAATGGGAAATTACAATGTGATTCAATCTTGAAAGCAATTTTTCGTATGACGCTCGTCCACGCTATACAGAATGGCAACCGATAAAGTCAATGTCGTTTTCATTTTCAAATTGAAGCAATTTCTAATTTTTGGGGCGGCGAATTGTGACGTACATTCTGAATCTAGTCTGAAAATAGCTGATGGTGAAGAATATAGCTAACGAATGAAACACGAATGCAAAAAATAGAAGAAGTAAAACTGGTAAACAAAAACATACATAACCACAAATGCACTCGGAGCAGGAATGCAGAGGGCAGTTGGCTTCATTCTGACATGTTATGGTTTTGTTATTTATGCATTGAAATATCTCGAATAGAAATCGATCCTAAACGAAAATATCATTGAATCAATGAATTACTATCGGCTACA
Organism: Phaedon cochleariae; assembly: GCA_918026855.4. Lineage (NCBI taxonomy): Eukaryota > Metazoa > Arthropoda > Insecta > Coleoptera > Chrysomelidae > Phaedon > Phaedon cochleariae. Next base: position 75,996,869 of record OU896707.1, on the reverse strand, counting down.
TTCAATCCTTCCTAATTTACTGCCATCGGTCAGAACAGAATGAAGCCGACACCTATAGCTCCTTCCTCTTGTTGTGCCTGTCAGTATTTCGAGTGGTGTGGTCGGACTCGAAGTATTTGGCGCTGTTGCAAGATATAATTTTCAACTTGCCTAGAAGATAGATCCGTTTTTTTAAGGAACGAATTCATTAGCAAAAAAATGACTAACAAGTTATCAACAACATATTGTAATATAACGATAGTGAAAAATTATAGATACTACCGCAAAATATCATAATTTATTTTTATTAGTAATCAACTTCATTCAGCCAATGAGAGATTTATGAGAATTATTCATAATACTTGACAAAGTAGGATTGAAGAACCTATTATATCTCATTGCTGTTATGATAATATACACACACCGGCACAATTAGGGGAACTGGCAAACTTCACACTAAGTTTGACCTCAATTTCCTCTTGAACCCATCGCTCGATTTAAATTTTGTTTTCAAGAATTGTAGCTTGATCCTTCACGAATACATGTGACGAATGAACACCTCCGAATGATCCGTCTTCATATCATATACAGAGGTGGAAAGAAAGTATGGATTTTTCGGTATTTTTCAAGATATCCTGTGGAGTGAATCAAAGACAATTGACACCAGTCTGTATCACAAAATTGTAGCCTGATCTTTTCCGAACATCTTCTTTTTGTATTCATACTGATATCTCCATTATTCAAGAAGATACAGAGTTTCAATGAAAAGGTAGAGACTGGTCTTACCACCTTTTATCACCTCGAAAATCGAATTGTATCCAAAAATGTGTCATTTATCAAGTTGTTTGCTTGAATGAAAATTTCCACTTTGTTGAATATTGCTCTCAGTTTCACGTATTCTATTGTGTCAAGAATTCTTGGGAATATACAGAGGCGAAAAAGAAAAGTAATTTACTCAAAGCATTCATTCAATAACAGAAACATCAACTCAACGAACAATAAAGATCCAAAACAACAACGATGATTTCAATAACGCTTGTGACCTCCACGGGCCCTTATTACAGCAGTCCTCCGTCTCCTCATGCTTCTGCTTCCAATGACATTATCAATCATTTTTTGAGGAAGATTATCTTATCCCCAGTTCGAGTGTAGAGAACGGTTAAATTGAGATCAATATCCACATTTTATTTGAAACTATGAATTCTGTAATAATTGAGATATCAAAATGAATAAGAAATGAAAATATTCGGATTAGAGTGGGTCACAATTTGGTGTTGAGAAATCGTTTCAATTATTAGTGGTTCACTCCACAGGACGTCTTGAAAAATACCGAAAAATCCGTACATTCTTTACATCCCTGTATATGATATAAAGACGAATCGTTTGAGAATGGTTATTTCTCAGATGTTTTCGTGAAGAACCAAGCTACAATTCTTGGAAACGAAAAATTTAATCCAGCGATGGGTTCATGAGAAAATTGATGTCAAACTGAGTGTAAATTTTGCTCGTTCCCCTAATTGTGCTGGTGTGTGTAGTTATTATGCATTCAAAGAACAATTTCCGGAAATCTAGACATATTGATAATGTCGGCAACGTCGCATAGAGAATCGTTTTTAACTCTGAGTGAATGTGGATTTTCAGAAAGTACGTCATAGTAATGGTGGAGGAGCCAAGTTCCTCTTCTTTTTTTTTTCTGAAGTGAAATTTGATCTTACGAAAAGAAGAAAAAATACTTATTCATTAATTTTTTACAAACTTCACAGTGAAATATGAACCTCAATATAGGAAACTTCCCCATTAGAAAAAAAAAATATTTCGTGAATATCAGTTTCATTTTTGTTAATTGTATCAATACCTTGAACTGCAACGCTGAGATCCACCGAATTGAAACTGCTCGTGCTCATGCTCTTTTTGTGTTTGCCCTTCCGCTTGGGATTCGAGAGGTGCTCCCCCCAAAGGTTCGAGCCCCCGTGCGTGTAGGGGATGTTGAGGAGGGCGACGCCTTGTAGGGGTGCGCCGTTGGCCAGGTCCAATCCTACGTCGTCGCACTGAAAGGAGAAGAACGGCATTTTCTGAGGAAATCGACTCGAGTGCTAACTAACCTAACTCGATTTTTTTGTAGATTTGAACACAAACAAATAATACCCTTGATTATTCACATGGGTTGCGTGCAAGAACTGTCAGATGACCGACACTGGAGGCAAAATATTGAACCACAAACGTCACTTTACTTATTTGTTTACAAGTGATCGAAATAGTTTTCCACAATTATTTTGGCATATGAATCGTATTTTTCCGCTATTCATCAATTCGCTCATGCCATCACATTGGGCTGTTGTAAAATGCACAAAAACTGCAGCGGAAGATGAAGGAATCCGGATGGTACATTATGATTTAAAAGTAAGTACCTACTATAGTCATTCACATAATATAGTTTTCATTTTTGAAATTTGGTAATCTCCCTGATTTCTCATCGGAATTTTTTCTGCGATAGAAGCTGATAGAAATACATCTGAAATTTCTAATAGAATGCCAGAAAATTGGATTCATGCAATCAATCGGGAGGACTGGTCTGACATGCTGACGATCGTGTGTGTTGTAGACATTTTCAATCTAGCAGTATTAGCTTGTATTGCAGAAGTGACAGAAGGCAGAAGGAATTTCAATAAGGAATGACAACATTTCATAATGATAACTATGTGAGATTACTATTTACCTGAAAAATCATATTCTTTAGCCTCTTGCTGCATTCTTTGTGCATTGTACAACAGCACAATGCGAAGGCATGCTCGAATTGATGAATAGCGCAAAAAACACGATTCGTATGCCAAAATATTGTGAAAAACTAGTCCAATCCTTTGATTCCTCTGTAACCAAGTGAAAAAGTGAGGTTGTGTTTCAATAATTAACAGAAGAATGAGGTTGTGTTCCAGTATTTTGCCTCCAGGGTGGGTCATCGTGCACGCGGCCTATTGTAGGTGGCGGTATCATGTGATTTTTGATTTTTCACATAATGTTTGTTATCGTTTGAAAAATAAAAAGTCCGAAACCATCAAAAGCATGCGGTGTTCCACAGAACGAGAACAAACCTACTATAATGTTTATTATTCGAATAATGAATACACGTGTATAAAAAATACAAAAACAACATAACTAAACAATGGTAGAATCACTGAAAAATAACTAAATACTATGAGATTTGATATTCATTTGATTCAAATTCCAAGGACGAAATTACATGTGAAGACCACAGACCAATATTTAATTGAACGTACAATCAATATTATAAGTTGAAGTCAAAGTCATTTCAGATACCCTCCTGATGATGGCCTAGTGCCGAAAACGTTCGAGTTGCTATTCAATAAATAAATAAATTGTATACTATAGCCTAATCATTAATATTGATTATCAGAATATACCGGGTGGCTACGGAAGTATTGCCTACGGAATATCTCAGTTATTGTATGAAGTAGATTTGTGAAATTTGGAGCGTCGATATAATGACATAAGAGCTAAAATTTGAGCATATTGACATGTCGAAGTTAACTTCCGGTCTGACCGGAAGTAACATCAACTTTCTTATTTTAAATGGAAACCCTATTTTTTTTTCTTTTCGCTTTATTCAGCATTCAATTCCCTTTCTAATAACATATCACAAGTTGGTATCTAACCAGAAACTAGATCAGAAAAAAATTACTATTGAAATTCATCGAGTAGGCCGTGGAAGCAAAATGAAAGCCAAAAATTGAAAAGTTGGCTATGGAAACCATACGTCAGTTGATAACAGTTGCTACTACTGTGATATTTTATTTTCATTCGTCGGCGTTATAAAAAGCCGCAAAAAAAAATTTTTGAAAAATTGGGAAAAAAACAATACTCTGTAGGTCCATAACTTGAATAGGAACATACAACTTTTTCTTGCCTGTACTATTCAGCATAACCATTCCTTTCTAATGATATAATAGAAAGTCATTTTTTGGCTTTCATTTTGCTTCCACGGCCTACTCGGTGAATTTCAATAATAATTTTTTTCTGATCTAGTTTCTGGTTAGATATCAACTTATGATATGCCATTAGAAAGGGAATTGGATGCTGAATAAAGCGAAAAGAAAAAAAAATAGGGTTTCCATTCAAAATAAGAAAGTTGATGTTACTTCCGGTCAGACCGGAAGTTGACTTCGACATGTCAATATGCTCAAATTCTAGCTCTTATGTCATTATATCGACGCTCCAAATTTCACAAACCTACTTCATACAATAACTGAGATATTCCGTAGGCAATACTTCCGTAGCCACCCGGTATGTCTTATTCTTCTATTTACTCAAACCATTTTTATATAGAAAATAGAGGACAGAAGTTCAGCTGTGTCCAAACTCTTATCTACTGATACCATCCCTCTACTTTTACTTATATTTCCGAACACCAAGAATCATGACTCGCTGTCATGAACGACAGTTTGTTGGTTGGTAAGTTCCTGCGCACTGATGAGCAGTTGGGTTCCTGAGAAAATATGACATATTGCGGTCAAAGAAAATTGTTATTTGAAATTTAAATTCCACAATTTCTAGATTTTTTAAAAAATGTCAAAATATTATATCCAAGCAAGGCCTTGAAAATATATGCCTTATAGCGAAACTGATTCAGAGTAGCATACAACCTTCCAATTTCCTCCATTTCATTTCTGGATTTGGCTTATCACCACCCCAAGAGTATTGCACTGGAGCTAAATAATTCGTTTTTATTTAGAGCGTCCAAAAAGTCTTTTTTTCACGAAATTGTCGTTCTTCGTGGTTCTAGTGAGTTTCGAGCATTGCGTATCAGAGTGTCACCTACGATTAATAATTCCTTTTTTATTATTAGCTCTTAAATTGACGTTTCTATTACTGATACAAAAATAGGTATGTTGCTAGGCAACATATTTAGTTCCTAGGAGGTAGAGTTGAATTTTAGTTCCTAGGAGCTAAAGTTGAACTTTAGCTCCTAGGAACTAAAAAGGATCTACTGGACGTCATCAAGAATAAACAACATTGTGACGGTTGGTTATTTGGGTTGAGACGCATACCTGATTTGTTTCCGATTTCAGCAGATTTGGCATTTCATATCCATGCTGGAGATATAAATACACCTTATTATAGTCTAGTATTGGAATTATAAACATCTGAGTTAAGTATTTTTGTTACGGTCAGAGAAGCCTTCAAGATTCAAATACTTGATCTGTATTTCATTCGTTATTCTCGGGATGGAAAACTTGTTTTTGAATAATCACGACAAGCAATAGATTTTTCTCTCAAACAACGATATTGTTTAGCTTCATTTGATTATCAAGTCAAACACAGTATAGTATGGAGAGGAATAAATAATCACTATTATCATTGTTGATATGCTCACTAACCTAACATTTTCCAAGTCTTGTTCCTATAGCTGGCACTGGCGCGGTATTTGCATTAGAGCACCTGGTCAATACACAAATATATCACTCTGTAGTTGTATTTACATTGAAACTACAATTCGAAAATCCTAGAAAGCCTAACCTGCTGTTAATGCAGGTAGAATATTCTCACAACATGGATTATTTGTCAATATTTGTTGCATTGCATACATATGGCACGGCATTGGTGGTTACTTCACATGTTTATTTGCGTTAATTGTTTCGGTTGCCGAAAAAATAGCATGTTTCATTCGGATCAAAAGTGACTTTTGATCCTAATAAAACAATCTACTATTATACCCAGCGAAGTGTCTGATATTGAATAGAATGTTGTGGTTTCCAACTGCGCTGATATACGTTTATTTGAGTAGCAGTGTGCCTGATCTGTCAGGTGAGTTGATGTTAATAACATCTTTATAACAATTAAGTACTGGACGCTAAGTCCCTATTTTTCTTTCATTTAATTGTGAATCAGTCACGCGGCAAAATTTTGAGTATTATCTGTCATTTTGCAGATACCTAGCAACTTTGGGAAAAATTAAACTGGTTTGTCTGACTCGGCTTGTTTCATTGCCACAAATATATACATTGTGAACTCTAACCCAAAAACCCTGAGATTTGAAAGAGTTTCGCCGCAGCCTATTAAATATTGATATTTTTGTGCAGGTGGTTATGTGAGCTTTTTGAATAAGCTCTTCAGTTGCTTGAGAAAATTATACACGATAGCCAAAAATGGATTCAAACATCGAAAATTTCATCGAGGAACTCAAGATAAGGTTCAAGAATCAGGAATCACAATTGGATCCTGTTGAAATCGAGAAACGTTTAAGGGAATTCAAAACAGAACTTTATATTAAAAGGGTGAGAAACTAAGATTTTTTTCCCTTTATTTCCTAGTTTAGATTAGATATTTTTTGACAGATAATAGATAATAGAATAACATTCAATGAAAAAACCTGTGACCTTTGCCTCCAAATAATCTTCACATGCAAGGAAATTGTATTTGTAATTCGTTTGATAAATATTGAAAGAATCTCATTCGTTGAAAAGTTTGTATTATAAAAATATGCGACTATTTATATGTTCTAGGATGAAGTAAAAAAATTGCGGAATGATTTGGAGTCGGCCACATTAGAAATCAATGAACACAAAAAGGCATTGAACACGTTGAATAGATCTAACGACGAAAACGCTTTCAACAATAATATTTTATCGAAAAAATACGGTAGTATGATGAATGAACTAATGGAGAAAAGGGATTCATACATGAAACTACAAATGCAACACAAAATGACGGTCAGTTCGAGCTAAACAAATAATAAATAATGTGGAATTCGACTCATCATAAATGTTTGCTATTGTTAGGTGGCAGAAAATGAAATTCTAAAAGAGAAACTGCAAGAAAACGAAACGGAAAAATGTGAACTCGCTAGGAAAGTTGAATCTTTTGAAGCAAAACAGAGACATGATTTCATTTATCACAAGGAAATTTTGAAGCAGCATTCAAATTCAAAAGTTTTCATGGAAGAAATCAATGAGTAAATTTCCATTATGTTTTTAAAGAAATAGTAATTCAATGGGGAAAAACTTCTAGCATGGTAACAAAACTCAAGGTTGATCATGCTGAAGCTGTTGAACTGGCCACAAAATCCAAATTGGCAGAAGAAGCTACAGAAAAGCTTCAGTTCATTTCAAAAAATTATGAAAAACTGAAAGCTGAAAAAGATGCTCTGGAAGAGCTATATATCAAAACTAACGGTGAGACAAAAAATTAATTGCAATCAAGAACAAAGCTCTCTTATGCACATCCTGTATATTTTTTGTTTTCAGCTAAATGTGAAACTCTTGAGCAGTTGATGAGCACCAGAAGTGAAATTCATGAACCTAATCTAGTGACTAAATTAATTTACTATTATGTAAGTAGTATGCATCTATACTGAGTGTATAGTTACAAATATGGAAAAGAGTTCATACAAACGTGGGTTGGTAAATGCTGAGAAGGTATCAGAGATAAATATATTTTTAAAGGAAGTACAGTCATATGCAATGCAATGAATATGTCGCACATGATCTAGTTGCTTCTGCAATAAATGCACTAACACCATCCAACCGCGACATGTTCTTTGCATCTGACTGTACTTATTGTTTCACCTTTTTCTTCATATGAAACACTGTGATCAATTCTTGGATAATTCCTAAGCAATTTCACTTTCCTTATGGAGTTCAAGCTACAGCCTAAGGTATAGTATTTTTTTAAGGAAGCGAGATACTAAAAAAAGTCAAGGGACTAAAATGTTGTAGGTATGTATTTGTATTTATAGTGTGTTCATTTTAATACATAATTGTTAAAAACCGCAAAAACTGGTTTGCTCGTTTAGTATGACCCTGTAAATTCTTATAATCCATGAATAAACCCTGAAAAATTTCAATGGAATCGGTAAAAGCGATTTGAGTAAAAGCATAACACCCTGTGTTTGACCCAAATGTTGTAGAGCTAGGGGGAACTATATCGAACCACCATATTTCAGTGAATGTCATATGGTAATACCTCTTGAATATTCACCTGCATATTCTTTCGAAAATGTTTGTCTCAATGAAAATAAAATTACAAGCTTTACATGTAATATATTTATGATTTTTTTAGTGGAAATCAGATAAAGCTCAATTCCTAGAGGAAAAAACAGAGAAGAGTAAGATACTACTTCAACTCACTGAATCCTATGCCTCAGAGAAAACTGCAAATATAAAACTGATCTATAGAAATGAAGAACTTAGTGATTCAATAAAGGATTTGGTAGAGGCACAAGCAAAAATAGTCGGAGATCTGAATCGTAAAATTGAAGACTTGAAAAGGCAATTAAACCAGTTTCAGGGTACCGAGACTAACGAAAATGAAGTTAAGAATGAACCAATAGAAATTCAGGATTAATTTAGTTTGATGAACATGTTAAATGATTGAATTACTCTTTTGTGGCATTCAAATAAGTTTGCCTAATTGCTGTGAATACGTTTTTATGTAAAATTCGAACAATTAAATGATTTTATATTACTTGGTGAGCTCTTCATACAGAATATAATATTCTTAGGTTATACTGATTTTCGTCGTTTATTTGGCCAACATTCTTAATTAAAGATATGTATCCTATCATCTCGGACATGTCGTATGGTCATAAAATTTTCAACTTACAGTTATTTCAATATGTTCATGGAGATTCTTGCAGGATGCCGAAAATTGTTCAGATGTGGCATATTCGAAGTACCACAGCTTGTTCTTCATTCTGCTGTTGAATTTTTCTGGATTCCTTTCTCTTTCCAGATGGAATTTCACACATATGGCTGCATCCTGAAAATCACAAGAACCATTCCAATAATGGTATATTCAACTATAAATTTCATGTTATGTACAGGCTGTTTCATATTTTCACTGCATAGTTGAAATTCCCGCTAGCTCCCTAAAAAATTATTGAAATCGCGAAAATCTACTAGCATCTATTTTTTGTGCGAACTTCTGACTGACTTTCCCGATTGGCACGCCTGAAATTAAACTTGTAAGTGTTCCAAGAGATGCAAATGTCACTTCAATCTGCCAAAGTGTTATAATTAAAAGTCAAAATTCAAGTTGAAAAACGGAATAAAACATCTCAATTTTGAAACAATAACATTCTCTTGAATGGTGTAATTCAAGATGACTGTCGCCATGAAACGGAAATATAAACGGGAATAACGTACAATCAACTTTTATCAAAGAGAATGTGAAATACCTAACTCCCTGTATACCTGTATATTGATTGAATTGGTACATTGTACGAATACAGTCCACTATCTATGAAGATCGAACATATTGGTCCTTCGAACCGGATCTATGAAAATCAAATCTTCAATTAAGACTGCCAAATTCTTCATAAGGGATGCAAAGCAAAAGCTGAAGCTTTCACAGCTAGCAACAAGCAGTTCAAGCAAACAGTAAATAGTTAAGGCGTACAGTTAATGGCATGTGTTCTTTCATCTGAATTTGGCCCCTTTCTGGTTTTTATGTGAATATTGTACGTGTCAAATACATGATTTTGTATGATTTAGATATGATAGAATTCTGATAGACTTTGATACAATTCTGATAGACTTTGATACAATTCTGATAGCCTTTGATACTCACCACCCCGATGGAAAAATAATTGTTGATGATGTTGTACGGTATCCTCGTGTCGGCCGATTTCTGCTCCGGCTCCGCCTGCACCGCCGTGTCCGACAGCTCGATCAGCCACCGGTCGACCATGACGGGCTGCGCACGCGCGATCTTGTGCAGCAGCTTGTGCACGGACTCGCCCTCGTAGCCCCCACCCCAACGAAGGCAGCGTGCCAGATCGTTGCCCGTGCCCAGAGGGATGACTGCTATGGCCGGTTGGCAGTCCAGTTCCGTTTTGTCTGCAAGAAGTTGGATAAGAGGTAACGAAACTGTTCGATTCGATTCAATCAGTGTGGTTATAAGACTACTATTATCTTTGGCTGTGTCAAGTCATCCGTCTGACCACAGTGGTGATACCAGAATGGTCAATGGCTGACATGACTCCCAGCCAGAAGTTGATGTGTGTGGGCAGGTTTGAAACGTGACCGATATTCCCAAACAGCTGGTTGGTCAGACTGATGGTCAGACTTCATACTGAACGTATCAGCCTTTGTTGTTCGTGATCACTGGTAGGGCGATGCATTGAAAAATTACTATAGAGATGCAAAAAGTGGGGTTATCTGGAAAAGATGCTTGTGCACAGACTCGCCCTCGTAGCCGCTGCCCCAGCGCAGGTAGCTCACCAGGTCGTTACCCGTGCCCGTAGTGATGACTGCTATGGCTGTTTGGCAGTTGAAAAAACCGTCGAAAACGTTTTTTGTCCTTCAAAGAATATATCAAAGCTAAAAAATACGTATTTTCAAAAATTTATCAACGCATCGTTTAATAATCACGTTGAGTATATGTTCCTGAAACTTATTCCAATAACGTTATTGTCATAACAAAATTGACAACGTCGAGAAATCAACCAGTAACGTATTTTTCATCAACATTAAATGAACGTTGAATCAACGTACATGAGCACATTGGGTAGGCACTCAAGGCACTCATAGCTTTTACTGCAAACAAATACCATTCGTCTTCTAGGTAACCCTAAAGATAAACTCTTGATACGTCAGATATTTATGATTTCTCTAGATTTTTTGGATTTTCTTGTATTTATCATCATAATGCATCGTAATGACTGTAACATGACATACGAGTTACATATACTTAGTGAATACAGCAAAAATGCCCAAAATATTCGATTTTCCTTAATATCGATTATGGCACTGCAAGACTATTGAAATTCTATAGTGACTCTACCGTCCACAGAAAATTTGATGACATTGACATTTCGAATTCCATTCTAATATGAGTAGTATGTCTGTGTTTAAAATGTATGTTGGGCTTCCTAGCTTGAGTGTGATACTTTGGTGATGGACACTTGCTATTTCAGTAGATAGTAGTGATTTTGGTATTCCTCAGGGTTGGAACAAGTCACAAATTTTCAATTTTCGCAAAACAAACTGAAACTATTGATATGGATGGCATTTGGCAACATTATACCTAGCTATGGAGAATAGTGGTTGTGTTTCATTGTGGTGGCAAGACGTGGCCATACGTATCAGCTGAACCAGTCTCTCTTTGAACTAGATCTCACATTTGACAATACCATCCAGTGACTCTAGGTGGAAGAATCCCACTCAAGTACATAGTTGGTAGAATTGATGATTATTCCTAGGAAGGGTTGCCTGGATCAGAAAACGTGGTGAGGGGAAGTGGTAATTCCTGACGTAATCGCATCCAACATTTCATATTGGGATCATTGAAGACACTTGTAGAATATAGATTCGCCCATGAACCCGAAATGTAATTTTCGATGAGATTACGTCACGAATTACCACTTCCCCTGACCGCGTTTTGCTGATCTAGGCAACCTTCTTCTACAAATAATCTTCAATTCAACCAACCTCGACTCAAGTATTCAGGTAGTGCCATCTGTCAGCAGAGCGGTTTGCTTGTAGTACCACTTTGCCAGCGTATAGACGTAGGGTTCTGTACAAATGGCAGCGGCATACAATGTGTGTCACGATCTTCATGGTTCTACTTCAGAACTATGCCACTACCTCATTACCCTCAGTCTCTCCTGCTATGTTGCCATTTACATGCCCTATGTGTAATATGATTCGATAAACAATCTGTACATCCACTCACCCATGGTCTCGAGCACCCATCCGACGGTCCCGTCCCCCCCGCAGCACACGACCTTGAACTCGCCCACGTCCTTGAACATGTTCAGCCCGTGTGAAGGCCCGCTGCCCGTGCCCAACACGTGCACCTGCCGCGGGTTAAGGATGTACTGAAACTTAATAATATATAATAATAATAATATATTCATTTTTCAATGGGACATAGTTAATTAGGTAGGAATGGTCAAAGCAAAACAAAGCATGCAAAAACACGAAAGACGCCACGCACTAATATTATTTATGAGTAATATATGTAATATATAGTATAGTGATTCATATAGTGACTTGAACCTATTCCTGGCGCATTTTTGTAGTTTAAGACAAGCAAACATCGACAAATTCTCATGATGAATGATAATGCTAATTTTAATAATTTTCTGTTGAATTCAACAGACAATAATTTCTTCACGTAATTGATCCAAAATCTGAAAGATAATTGATAGGTATTCTCTTTTTTTTTATATTTAAATTATCATATCTGGTGAATAATAGGTCTATGGTTAGTTTCATGAATAAATAATTCAAAATGACCTGTTATTTGAGGTAGGCGGAAAAATCATATGTATAACATGGGAGTGAAGTGCCTTTACCTACTACCAATATGTTATGTAAAACAATACTACACTGATTTTAGTAGCGTAATGAGATACTTTACCGTACTAGTGCGGTAAAGTGAAAAGAATATGATTTCAAATTTCATTTTCACTCAAAAATAGAAATAAGAACCAATTCATCATGAATATAGACATACTATTATCATGTAATAATGTACCAGGTGAACAACTAAGAACGGCTGTCGGCCATTTCTCAGCAACGAATAATGATACAAGTTTAAGATAAAATGAATCTAATGGTATGCATATCATTACACGATGTAATAGAGAAACTAAATCTCAACAGACCAACGAAAACCGCAACATGATAGCTTTTCGCCAACGGAAGATATCAACTAGCAACGTTGGAATAAGTTTCGATCGCTGCATTCGCCGCAATCTCTATATCGGAATCTAAACTTTCCTGATCCGAATTCATGCCGATGAATTTTTTTTTTTTCGAATTGATATTAACGCGTTAAAGTTGACAGTTCACAGAATGAGTGACAACCGAGAACACAATAGATTCACGACAACCATACGCCCAACCCTTGCAACGCTTGCTTGTTACATATTCCTAATGAATCGTCAGTTCAAGGAATATAAAATATTTTTGATTGAATAATTAGCCTTTTGGTAGTAGGTGAAATATTGTACTATATTCGTATCGTAAATATCTATTTCCTCCCTTGAATGATTACTGCCCTCCGCCTCATCCTCGGGGGAAAAGTAGCCCTCCCCCCCCTTGTTAATATATACAAATAAATACAAATAACTATCAAGCTATTCCGTCGTGTATTGTAGTTACCTTGCGCAGGATGCGGGGCCCTTGTCGGCCGCCCGATTTCGGATTGATGAAGACCAAGAGGGGCACGCAATTGGGCGACACGGTGATCTGGAAGGACATCGCCGGCTGTTGGCAAGCCGCCGACGACGACGATATGGAGCCCTGCGGAAAAATAGGCGAGTGGACTATTTTCTTTCATTTCTCAATAGAATCATCACTCAAATACTATTCAGTTTCATATTTTTTCAAGAATTCATCGGACAAGCATATAAAGGTTCTGATACAAAAAATATCTCCAATCCTTGAAGCTTTGATAAATGAAATTTGTTAATCAATTCAATTTGAATTTACAACTGTTGTCTTTTCCATTTTCAATTTCTTCTTATATATAAAATAATGTTTGGTTTTCTATTGTGGATACACTTCTTTATTTTTTGACTGAAGATGGCCATTTGAATGGCCGAAACATGTATCAACTTTCAACCTTAATGAAGCAGGATTGACTGCCTTATTATACATTAAAAATTGTGGAGACGACTTTGGGTTTTTCTCTATTGATCATTCCACTCCACTTTGAGTATGGACTACTACAGAAGATTATATGGATATGATTGCTATATCTAGTTCAATGATGATTCATTTCATTGTTGAATGTAATAGATTATTGAAAGTATGGTGCTGTCATTCTATTCAATATTTTGTTTATGAAAATCATTGAGCAGTAGTACAATCTCTGCGAAAATGAAACCCAATATCTTTTTTATATAAAATAAGTTCTGAAAAAGTTTTCAATATGGTGCTGACTTATTCACTCACGTTATCATGCCCGTATTTGGAACCCCTCTTCTGCACAGACCTCTGCCTGTCTAAGACTATCGGACAAATGGAGACAGGTGGTAGAATATGGACGGCATGTTCTCCTAGTCCGCATTCGGCTTTCACTTGAGAAACGCATTTGTTATGCAACTGAAAAAAACAAAATAAATTATTACCAAAATAAAAATTGTGAATATTTACGATAACAAAGGTATAGGTTCCTATAAAAATAACAGGACAATAATAGCATACTTAATTGTGTCCAATTATGAAACAGCGAATCAAAAACAAAAAGAAAAAGATGGTAAGACTTCGAACTTTTTCGGGAAATCTGGATAAAAAGTGGTTTGTTCACATTTTCATTATGGAATTTGAATTTTCCAGAGAAAGATATGTAGATAACCAAAATTTCGAAAAAAAAAACCGTCGCGAAATTACCACTTGATCAACGAGATTGATCTCAAATCTGAGAAACATCTCTAGCCATTATTTGCTATCAGACCATTTATATGAACAGTGGCATATGCTTTCTATGAGCGCCTAGCTCTCGATAAGTATAATTTTGGGAGGAAAAAGTCGTCTTGCCCCAAATCCTATTTTAATAGCTGTATTGATTAAAATCTATTTAATGGTTTTCACGGGGACATGAAAATTCCAATATAGAAAACATGAAAACATGAAAAAATAGTTATTTATTGGAAAAAACTATTAGATTTTAGCTCAATGTTGTGTTGTCTCCCGACGGAAACCTTTAAAGCCTACTTTAGTAATCACATCTGTCAATTCAATTCTGTGATTTGATTTGAAAATTGCTAACTTAATGGTTGTTATTTTGAAAAAAATAAAGTTAAAAATGTCTGCGAGTTTAACTTTCAATTTTGATGGTATTTTATTACAAATTTTAGATCCATTAAAACTCGAATGTTTTTCTAAAATTCTAAGCTTATGTTTTTCGAGTCGCACATTGTTGATTTTGTTTCTTATATCGTAACTATGATTGATTTTATTTGTTATTGCCGGATTACCTTTAATAAAGATTATTAACGCCTTCAATATATTATTTTCTAAAAATGATGCTGCTGATGGATAATAAAATGATTTACGGAATATCATCTTCAAAACATATTTTTGAATATATAATAAAGGTGTTAAATGAGTTTCATACATACCACCCCATCCAATTATTCCATACGATAATATAGATTGGAAGAGAGTGTAATAAAACATAATTAATTAATAAATGTCTACTGACATTATTTCGCAAAAGTCTGAATCTTGGAAGGGTACCTCTGAGTTTCTTTGTTAGTTCTTAATCTTATTTATTTTTCTCAAATAGAATCTTCACTCAAATACCTTTCAATTCCATATTTTTAAAAAAATTGTTGGTCGATTTTTAGGTGCTAAAATCATCAATAATGTCACGATAATTTTCAAACGGATAGAAATTTACCCCGCGCACGCCTTATGGGCGTGGTCTTGTCAGTTCTCAGCATTCAGCATAATGTTGCCAAGTCTCTAACATTCATATGATATGTTGTTATGGAGAATAAGAAATATTTGGACATGTTGGTTGCTCAAAAAACTCAAGAAGGAACGATTACATCATGGGTTCCTCCTATTATGTTTCATTCAACGACAGGACTCTAACATCTTTTCGATATCTTGATTATATTTGGTGACTTGACAACCAATTATGAAATAGTATATAAAGTGACGTTACTATTTTTTCGAACAACGCATAGACTCATTGTTTACATAAAACAAGCGTGAGAAGTGTTGCAAAAATTAATTTAGGTTCCCAATGACACAGTGGATTAATTGAATGCCAATAATTCATCATCAGTATACTCGCCCATTCCACTCCAATTTATGATGAAAGTATATCCCAAGATATTTGATTGTATTCACTTCAGATATTGCATTTCAATAATAAATAATTGAATTGAGGTAGAAGCAATAATAATTATATAATTCATTATCGTTAGCGAATTTTCAATTTGTTATCGTTCCTGATCGACTTACCGTTATCTGACACCATCTGCAATGCAGGCCGGTGATGCCAGCTTTGACGGGTTTCCTGCACCGAGCGCACTTGCCGTGACAGTTGCCCTCGACCCAATGGTGCTGCAACGTTTGACAGGACTTTTTGCTCTTCACGTACGTCGCTATGCAGCTGGCCGGCGCCCTGCCGACGCATCGTTCGTGCACCGTGTATTTACAAACTGGAAATTAGTATGAAAATGAGCCGACATTATTAATTGAGCACCAACTATACATATTTATTCATTTTAGGGAACGGAAAAGCTGATGAACTGGCAAGAACCGGCTCATCAACTCCATACATTGGCCTAGAACCGTTACTTCCGATACTAACAAGGCCTGAAGGCTCGTAGTGAACAGCTCGTGACGTCAGCTAACTGAGGCCACACAACGCACACGTTCGTTACCGTCGAGACAACAGTCGTCAGTTGTTCAGGCATGAAATATTTTGTGTTGTGATGGGCGAAATAACTATGCCTTTCAAGTGTTGTATTGCCTTTTGTCGGGGGAATTATGTGGGTGGTCCAAAAGTTCATGCTTTTAGTTCCCCGTTGGACAAGGAACTATCGAAAAGGTGGACATACGGGACCGGATTAAGCGAAAACATAAGGAGCTCCTCACATGCACCACGGAAAAGCATTCATTGAAGAAATAAAAAATAATAAATAAAAATAAATCTGAAGAACTACTCGAGATGAGTAGGAACCAGGTCAGAACAATAACGAAACTTCTCACTGGTCGCAGTCCAACGAGAGGACACCTGAATAAAATGGGACTGTACAATGGAGAACTTATCTGCAGACAATGCGGTTAAGGGACAGAAACAGCCAAACACTTATTAATAAAATGAGATTGGACCGCAAAAGACAAGGAATATTCGGGCAGCCTCCGGGCTGACTCCCGAAGAATACAACAGCCAGCTGGTGAAGAACCTGTACAAACTGGTGCAGGGAATAAGAGCAACGGAATAAGTGCTGTAAAATATACTGGAATGCACAAAAAGCCCAGGAGGCTGAGGTGTAGCCAGTGGCAGGACCAGCATCCAAGAAAAAAAATTGTTCATTGAGAAAATAGCTTCCAGTCAGAAATGAAATTCTAGTATTAGGAAGTTGATTACAAACAACAATAATAAATTAGCATAAGGTGACAACAACAACAACAAAATCTAAAAATGCTTAATCGATCAAGTCATAAAAATAGCAACAGGGACTAATGAGTAGATGGCAAAGTATCAATTTGATCCATTTCGTAATAAAATCATGTGTTTTCTCAGTTCAATTTTAAATTTCGTAATATATTTGCAATTTTTTATATTATGTGGTAATTTATTGAATTCAGCTAGAGCAGCGTGAGTGAATTTTTTTGGCCAATTATAGAAGTAGCAGAATCAAGATGAAATAAGTTTGATTGTCTCCTGAGATGACCATGAATTCCTGAGTTTCTTATCAAAACAAAATTGGATTTCAGATCATGATATTATATATTATGAAACTTTAAGAGAATTTTTCTGTTATGGCACATAGATTATTTGTTGGGGTATCAAATAAGAGGCGATACATTACTTTCAGTGATTTCTTATAAAGTGCAGCTATTTTACTGCAATTATTTCTTGAACAAAAACACCAAACGACTGCGTATATGAGAATGAAGTACTATATTGAAAAGGGAAATTCTCAGATATAATTATGAACACAAAAAAATGGATATATTTATGAAGAAAAACATTGAGAATTCGCATATTCTCCATGTGATGAAAATATCATTTTTTTCTCGGTCTATTCGGCAGAAAACTACTACTACTACTTTCCATTTTTTTGTGTTCATAATTATATCTGAGAATTTTCCTTTTCAATACTTTCACCCAATCAACGGGTTCGAACTCGAACGATGGAAACTTGTTTTTTTTTATAGACCTCAATCGCAGATTCGTGATTAGGTTTTCTCAATTCAGAATTTTTTCCACATTCTGTATGATGAATGTCAATTTATCATACATCCAAAATATGAAGTACTAATGTTTATGATTTTTTTATCAAGTTTAGATAATTATAATTTCTGATTCATTCAAAAATAATTCATTACTTCGCTCGTTTGTTGCTTGATTCGATCCTCTATTTATTCATTCATCATTCGTTCTTTCGTTCGTTCGTCACTTCGAACATTCATTCCTCAATTCGTTCGTTAGTTCATTCATGCGTTCATGCATTCATTAATTTGGTCATTTCTTTCGTTCATTCGTTTGGGCATCGTTCATTATTTCGAACACTCATTCGTTTATTCATTCAGGAATTAATCAATTCGTTTGTTGGTTTATTCAGGCAATGAATTGATTGAATCATTTATTAATGCATTCCTGCATACATTTGTTCGTTCATTTATTAATTTGTTCGTTAATTCGTTTATTTGCTCATCTGATCTCTCTTTCGCTTTTTTTCCAACATTTATCATTTGTTCAATGAAATAATTGATTCGTTTGATCATTGATTCAAGCATTAATTCATTTATTCATCGATAGTTCAAATCACTTCATCATTCGTTCGCATCTTGAAATCTTTTATCTGTTTCTTAATTCATTCATTTGAAAGATTTGTTGCTCGTTTGTTCATACGATCTTTCAAACGTTTGTTCATTGAACAATTATTATTGATCAATTTGTTCCTTGCTTCATTCGAGCATTATTTCGTTTGTTCATTCAGCAAAAAATCAATTCGATCTTTAACCGCTCGTTTGTTCATACGGTCTGCTAAACGTTTGTCCATTGAAGCACTAAAGAATTGATCAAATATTTCATTGATCCATTAAAGTATTCTTTCGTGGAGACGCAACAGGAAATAACGAATATTTTCCCACTTACAAACACAACTCAACCCCTTCTTGCCCAATCCCACCAACATGTTCAGGCACAAGTTACAATAGGCCGGCCTGCTGAAGTGCTTCAAGCGCCACAGGTGGTTGCCGTCCTCTTTCACATTGGAATCCAACCCCAGGAGCACCAACAAGGGGATGGTGGTGAGGCCGCCCCTCTTCCACTCCTCCAAAGACACTGTGCCGTCGGCGTCGTAGTCGATTTCCACCATCATGTCCTGCAATATCTGGAAAACGGAATTTTTAGTTATTGCATGCAGTATATGTGATGTGTGCGATTTTCACGGAAGCGCTGAACGGTCAGTACCCAGCAAACATACAATTGCGGTAAACTGAAGGCCCAATACATTGCTCCCATAACTAGATGTTGCGGCAAAATGACTAGTGTTGGTACGAGGCCATCAAGAAAAGGACACTCTGGCCGACGGTTTCCCGACGGTTTCCCGACGGTCAATCTGCGGGCATTCATTTCATTGATGGGCTTCCAAATCCCCATACTGGCATAGGAACGAAGTATAAAAAATGTCTCGACTTTCGATGATAAGATTGCGATCTGATAAGATCTTCATTTTGGAGGTTGACCTCATACATTTTCGTGACTTGGTAGCGCTGATGGTCCATTCTCCAGGTGTCTTATCCATTCAGTCGTATTTTTGCAACCGCTATATCGTTGGAATATCCCTATGAGAACATGACTAGCTACTCGTATTAGTATCTAAACTCATGTAGTTAGTATCGGTGAAATGTAAACGAATCGAAACGGATAAGAGAATATTTCAAACTTATATATTTTGATGATAATATTTCAACTAGCACTTTGATATCCTGAGAGGAATAATCCATTATATCATTCTATTCGGATTATCTTGGACCCTTCTAGGAAAATATACAGTGTGCCTGAATAAATTAGAATCTTTTTCATTTTTAATTTTAGGAAAAAAGTCATTTGGAACTTTCGCAAGGTCTAAAACAAAAAATGCAAATATCAGATATCGATTTTTGTCAGTCGTATACGAGGTATCTGAAAAAAATGAATTTTGTTCAAGTGTAAATAATGTACCGTTTTTATTTTCGGTAATATCGAAAATTCTTATCATATAAAAAAGTCGACTAGAATTGAAAACTACGGAAAACTACGTTCAAATACCTGATAACATCTATTCACGATGAAAATCATGTAGCATCATTTCTTCCAATAACTTCTGATATATTTTCATATGACAAACTATTTAATTTTGCGGAAAAAAGCGAGAAAAAAGCATCATTCAATAGAAGTTCTTCAAAGTCTCAAATCGATAATGCAGATATCATACCTATATGCTTATCAATGTTTTGAGTCATATGTCAAAAAATCACTAAATTTCTGTAGACCATACTCACGACTTTATTGAAATGATCTTATATAATGATCCTATAATAATCCCATATTATGATTATCTTTAAATATGAAAAAAATCTTGGAACATAACATTTCAGGTTTTTAAGGAATATGTATGCTTTCATCGTTTTTTCTTTCGTATGATTGGGAGAATACTCAATGACCATATATAGTGTTATCTAGAACATAAAGGTTGAATGCCCAGCATTGGCCTTTTTAAAGATTGAGCAAACGAAGTTGCTGTATTTCCGGCAACACCAAAATCAATAAAACGATAAAGGGCCAACACTTATTTGCTTCACTGGCAAAGTGACTACAAGAATGTGAAAGGCCAACAGATTTTTGCCGCTGAAGTCATTTCCCCAGCAAAGGAAGCATTGGGCCAATAACTTCCCGGTAGTTCATTGTTTGTTGGGTATGCGTTTTACTTATCTTGCTTACTCGCTTGCTTATTAGGCTAGATCATCTTGCTTATTACGCAAGATCAGTTTGCTTATTAGGCTAGATTAGAGTCACTGGATGGTAAGTTAATACCATCTAGTGACTCTAGGCTACATCATCTTGCTCAATAGGCTAGATCATTCTGCCTACCAAGCAACGTATTGCTTAATAAGCTACATTATATTGCTTACTAAGCCAGATCGTCTTGTTTATTAAGCAAGAACATCTCGCTTCGAGCAAGATCTTGCTTATTAGGCATGATGATGATCTTGCTTACTAAGCAATATGATATTGCTTCTTGAGCAAGATGATCTAGCATATTAAGCAAGTTAAAAAAAACGCATACTGGCCCTGCAGCCCCTGTAGATTTTATCTCTGAAACGAATCATTTCATCAAGAAAGATAGCTTGTGGCGCTGGTTTAAAATACCTCCTGCTTATTAGGCTAGATCATCTTGCTTAGCCTGTCGGTACACATATGTACCAAGTAAGAATCACGCAAAAACTACAAGCAAATATTCATATTTTGTATGGTCCCTCAATATACCAGTAGGTAACTTTGATGCGCGGAGTTTCATTTGAGGTTATGTGGTAGTTATTTACTTGTGCCGGGCCACGTTCTACGCTCCGTTTTCAGTTAATTTTGACATCTGCAAAAAATTCATACATATCAATTGTACCCGCTCAAGGACTCTCAAAGACATACGGTACATATATGTACCATACCCCAACCACTTCTAATAAATAAGAAGTAATTGAAATTTCTATGTACAGGTTTTATTTGATCGCCACTGACATTAAACCGACCCATAACCCTTAAAACAAAAACTCGTCTCGAAAGGGTTAATAGGCTATAGATCATCTTGTTTATTGAGCTAGGTAGTTGCGACTGTGATTTCCTAGGTATCCTTTGAGCTATTAGACAATGTTTTGGGAGCATCATGAGATGCCCCATTTTCAGGATACCAAATCCCACGATGACTATTCGATTCCGGAGATTGCCGATCTGTGAAACGTTATTCGAAAAAATTACCCACGATTCCCTATTTTCAGGATGACCAAACGATCATGGAGATTGCCAAACAGTGCAGCGTTGCCATGATTTGAAAAAATTGCGGAAAACATGGATTTCCACTATTCACAATTCTCACATCTATGATTACTTTTATTCAAGGAATATATGGTTAACGAATTGACCTGCTTTCCACAAACACCCTGTGTACAGTATGTACGATTCAGATTCTTAACTCTTCTTTGTTAAAGGGGTTAAAATTTCCAAAACAACTCTAAGGCAACTTTTTCCGGAAAAGTGGATTATAATAGTGTCTACGCGTTTTATCAAAATTTCATGAGATAGAGAGAATGATCCAGAATGGATTATTAGCACAAAAAATAGCTGGAGAGTCATAGGCACAGCTACTGAAAAACAGGAGTGAAAGCAGATTCACTACTTCAGTCGAATTCTCGACAAAAACAGTTCGAAAAAGTGGTACACATCAACTGTTTCTCTGTTTTCTTATTTTTTTTGTCATTTTATGTACATCTCGATTATGTCAATTCAAGTAGGTAATATATTTACATTGTCATGTCATTAATAATCTTGAATGAATAGAATGATGTAATTTCAAACTAACCATGTTGTCGAGGAATCAATAGAACTCGATTGAATGATAAATCTTTCCATAGTGTATGCTCTAAAACGTTCGTCATTTGAAGTCAAACATCAACATTTTCCAACTTACCGGTTTGAGTTCGGAAATATCCCATCCCAAATATTCTGCTACTGTCATCATTTGATTGACTATGCAGTCCATTTCATTCTTGTCCAATACGCCATCTCCGTTGGTGTCATAGAGACGAAACATAACTAACAAAATAGAATAGTCATTTTCAAATTGGTAGAAGAAATACTTTTTGTAAATGAATCCATTTTTCAAATTTTATACGATCATATTTCATTTTTATAATATATTTTGAAATCTAACACCAAAATTTCACTAAAAAAAAAAAATCGACAGTACGGAATACTCACATTCCAATTTATCTTCAGGTCTCCCAGCTTCCAACAGCGAAAGATAACACACAATATCTTTTAGTGACACTTTGACTTGGTTCACATCAAGTACACTGGCTTTTCGTACAATGTGCCTCATTTCTGAAAACGAAAAGACTATATATAGCTACAGGGTGTTTGGAAGTTATAGAGACGAAAGACGTAATAGTTATTTATGTACCAAGTGCGTTACAAAATTTTTCCAAAATAGTAATATTAATTCACACTAGAGGACATTTGAAGCGGTAAACGTGACAACAAGGCGCACGAATTGTGGGCGTGGTCTTGTCAGTTCTCAGCATTCAGTACAATGTTGCCAAGTCTCCAACATTTACTGATATTTTGCTATGGAGTATATGGATTATCTGACCAATAACGAAACAGTATAAAAACTGACGTCACTATTTATTCGACGTATCACCAAATGGCGGCAATGACGGTACGTTTGAATGGCATAGATTCATTATTTACATATAAATGGCGTGAAAAGTGTTTGAAAATACTAATTTAGGTCCCTGTAACGACACAGTGAAGTGATTGTATATCAATAATTCATAATCAGTCCACTCGCCCGTTGATAAATTGTTTTTTTCTAAGGAAGCTTCTAGACTAGAATCAGCTGATTAAAGCCGTATAACTTCTTTTCTTTGGATAATTCTACATCAAAATATTTAGAGAGGCACATCGAATTAATAAAACCCATTAGCCTGTCTTTTTCGCTATTTCAGGTATTTTTCTTGAATATTCTTCGAAGCAAACAAGAGCAATATGTCGAAAAAATTTCATCCTACCTTCGAGTTTCCCGTTATTAACTAGAAGAGAGTTATTGGATTTCTTCGAGGAATTCCGGGATATCTGACTGTGTGAAGGCGACGAATCCGTACTTTTTTTGCCCAAAACGTCGTGACAAGAATAAGACGTGTGGGTAACTGTGAGCATCGGATGGACAGTTCCTGAAAAAATTAAATAAAATAATGGTCCCGTTAAACAAAAAACAAAACCATTCACACACAGAGTTCTGATGAACATCATGGGTACGAAAATACTCCGTTTCCGAGTTACAGGGTGTTCAGAAAAAAAAAAACATTAACCTTGTTTCAAGCCTCATCATATTCTGGATTCAATACAGGGTGATTCATTGGAAAATGCACATACAGTAAGGGTAGATGGAGGACACCCAGGTGCTTCTCAATAACCCATATTTCATGTGTCTATCATTCTTTATATCCGAGATACATGGTGATTTAGTGATTTCCCCCATTTTTTCAATTAATCATAATTCATGAACCACCCTATACAATTTGTTGATATTTGGTTTGTATGTTCCTTGTCTACAGTGGTGTCGATTGGCATAATAATAAGTTTTGTTCTGGGCCGGCCTTGAAAAAATGAATGAGTAGGTTTCGAGTCGAAACAACACCCTATATATATATCAATATTTTTGAATCTCGTTTACAAATTTGGAACGATCAGAAGTAGAAGAAAGTAGAAGAAAGTAGAAGTATGACTGAAATTATTTGGTGTTTCCGCATACCATTTTTTCACCTATTAGCTTGAGTCAAATTTATAGCTTTCATTAATGAGCTGGCACAAAATTGAAAAAAAAAAGTTGTGCCCAAATGGCATTTTTCCATTTTTAATCCATAAAATAATCAACTATTTCTTATTCTCCTGATTTTTGGATCCCCACCTTATTGAAAAACAAGAGGACAAGTCCGTATTCGGGAGAAAACAGATATGAAGTACCTACTAAATTTTGTTTAGGTTCATTCTATCAGCCTTATCATTTACGACATGACCTTTCCGAACACCCTGTATAGTGCCACTCAAGGAAGTGATGTTACGAACACAATGTGGGGCTGTTTGGGACATGTACAATTCGATTGACCTCTATAAAATTTGTAAAAAAATGCCCAACATAATGTTGGTACGTTTCCTCTGTATTTGCTGTTTTTTGTGATCGTTAAGCTGTGAAATTTCGTTAGATTGAACTTTTTCGCTCGATAGAAACGAGTTTCTTGAGCAACGCAAAAACTGTGAATCGTGAAGAAAAACGATTATGGAAAATACAGGTGAAGTGGAACAAATTAAAACACAAACGAAATATTAACTTCTGAATATAAGTAGCTTTCGCTACATTGAAATGTAAAATTTTCAGAAATTTACAGTTCTGGTTTTGAAGTGCGTATAATGTATTAACAAATTATCAGTAGTTTTTTATTTTATTCATAAGAAATAGATATAGTCTCGACATGTTAATGATATGATGTTTATACAGAGTGTACCTAAATAACACCGCAAAAATTCAAGGGATGATTAATTGTGATATTTTAGGAGATAAAGTTTATTTAAACATGTGTCCTAACGTGCTTCGTTTTCGAGATACAGGGTATTAATATTTCCATGAAAAAGTTTTTTCATTTATTACTCAATTGTCTTTTCATCAATTTCAATAAAACTGTGGTTTTGTTAATATTAATATGGAGCTTTTTTGGTGCAATTAGATTAGAAATGATATTTCCAGTGGCGTTACAGTGGGTAAATTTATCGATATTTATGGTGAACGACATTGTACAGGATGATTCACCATAAATGTCCCCTCCTCTAGCTCAGTTATTTTTGTACGGATTTAAAAATTTGAAATATCATCTCAAATGATTTTCGATAAAGTTTTTTTCCGCTACATCAAAAAATACAGGGTGCTCGGAACAAATGATCTACAGGGTACTATTTGATATTTTTTAATGGAACACCCTATTTTTCATTGTATTTTTAGATTCTGCCTGATGAAGAGCTGATTTGATCAATGCATCACACTTGGGGTCTAGCGAGAATGATTACAAAGATATAGGGTGTTCAAAATCAAGATTTTATAACTTTAGAATTTTTTTGTGACGAAACTATTCATTATCGGTCAAAACGGCTTCCATGTCCGTATCTTAACTTCTGATTTACTATCCACTGACATTTAATGATTGGAACAGATACAGGGTGATCAGAATTCTGAATCTTGAACCACCCTGTAAATGTTCCAATTAAATGCCAGTAGATAGTAAATCGGAAGTTGAGATGGGGACATAGAAGCCGTTTTGACCAATAATGAATAGTTTCGACACAAAAAAAATCTTGAAGTTGAAAATCTCGATTTTGAACACCCTATATTTCTGTAATCATTCCCGCTAGACCCCAAGTGTGATTTATCGATGAAATCAGCTCTTCAGGAAGAATCTAAAAATACAATGAAATTCAGGGTGTTCCATTTGAAAAAATCAAGTAATACTCTGTAGATTGTCTGTTTCGAGCACCCTGTATTCACCGATGCAACGGGAAAAAAAATTCTGAAAAATCATTTCAGATTATTTTTCAAATTTTTGAATCTGTTCAAAAATGAGTGAGCAAGAGGGGGGGACATTTATGGTGAATCACCCTGTACGCCACCGGTTTTTCTGAATTTTATATTTTTATTGGATTGAACTATTGAAATTACAACTTTTTTATTCTTTGTGTAATTTTTGTATTCAGCTTAATTTTTGGGAAAATAATAAAAATTCGATTTGAAATTTTGGGGCTCTCTCAGTCTCCAAACATACTGAATTTTGGCACCATGAAAGCTCATACAGGGATGTTATAAATAAAAACAATCAATACTTCCAACTTCAACATCCTGTATCTCAAAAACGGAGCTAGTTAGGGCAATTTTTTCGGTGTTGTTTAGATACACAGGGAAGAATTTAACTGGAATAAACTCGCTAGCGGGGAGGCGAATATGTTTTCTAAAAATTACCGACATACGTCAACGATTCAATGTATTTATACCTACATTTTCCAAGCAATATCCAGAATATATCCCTTCAGAAGTAGCTGATACCACCCAAAACATCTTTTTTCCAAATGCAATCCTATGGCTCGTGACTCCTCATTGGCAAGCTCAGCGTACTGGTTAAATATTAGTTCTTTGTACAGTCCTCTTCAGAGAACATGTCGCACATGGACGGTGTCAGCTCTCTTTATCACCGCTGCATTTAGAGCACGCGTGTACATTTAAGGGTTGGATAAAATTAAAATGAAATTTTCAAACTCAATCTATTTTCAACGTACTGGTACTGGTACTGGTACTGGTGAGGGACGTTTCCACGTCAGCAACTAGTCCCCAATGGGACCTTTTTGCCAACCCCAAGTGTTTTCAATGACTGATGTGGTTCGCTCAAGAGAGCTGGCTAACATCCTTTTCAGGCACCGCCCATCAGCTCTCTTTTCAGAGTTTTTCAGCTGTGTTTTGTAGGCTAGTAATGTACTCACTACCATATGCGCAGTGGCAGGCCTGCTAACTATCATCGTTAACCCCCGAGACCGAGGTCTACTTAAGCAGCTGGCCCGCTCTCACGCTCAGCTGGTAGTTTTCCACACCCACCTACATACACGTAGGCTAGTAATGTACTCACTACCATATGCGCAGTGGCAGGCCTGCTAACTATCATCGTTAACCCCCGAGACCGAGGTCTACTTAAGCAGCTGGCCCGCTCTCACGCTCAGCTGGTAGTTTTCCACACCCACCTACATACACGTAGGCTAGTAATGTACTCACTACCATATGCGCAGTGGCAGGCCTGCTAACTATCATCGTTAACCCCCGAGACCGAGGTCTACTTAAGCAGCTGGCCCGCTCTCACGCTCAGCTGGTAGTTTTTCCACACCCGCCTACATACACCGTCCTACTTCTTCTCTGATGCTCACAACCACATCATCATATCTTTCTGCGTGTTCTGTGTAGGCTTTGTTACTAACTCCATGCGCCACTTTAGGAGCAGCACTGTTAATTGGAACGCAACAGCGAATCGTGCAGGACTATCCCCAGCCGATGCTCCGAAACTTTACAATATTTAATTCGTAAATAAAATATTGAAAAAAGTTCCTTGCCCGTGCTGGAAATCGAACCCACGACCTTGCGGTCGTGAGACGGACGCTCTTCCACTGCGCCAATCCCGGCCTTATTTTCAACGTAACAATTGCTCAAAATGTTTGTTGAATAATTGATTGCGATTTTCTGCCACAACTGCTATCTGCTATTGTATTCCAACGTTTTTATAGAGCCGCAAAAATACATTTATCTTTTATGCCGTATTCACAGTTCGAAACGAAGATGCCTTATATCACTGTCACTATGATCGAAAATTTTGATGAAAATTTATTGAACCTTGAAATTATATGTATTTTGATTTTATGCGACACCCAAACGTAGGTACTGCAAACTGAAATTTGATCAGTACGCTGGATTCCTGTTTCAGCCAGCGTTCCAATGAGGTTACATTTGAAAAAAAACATGTAGGGTTTGTTTGTTTGTTAACGTGTCTCGCGAATTTTCAGAAAAATCATCCACCTCCCATTCCAGTTCAAGTCTTCACCCTGTATCACGTATTGGTTTGAGAATCATGGAAACAACACATACCAGTTTTTCCTCTGGTAGAACAATCGCTATCTGATCTGTGGTGTCCAAGTAGTTTTTCTCCAATACCTTGTATTTTTTCGACGATCATTTCTCCGTACGAAGCTGGTTTTTCTTCAGCGTGCCTGAACTGACAGTCTCCGATTGAATTCACGTTCGGTGTAGAACCTGAAAAAAAAACAGATATCGTGTTTTCAATCGAAGGAATAATATTTTCTTTGAAAAAAAGGCTCTAACGTTTCATATACACTGATTCTTCGGCCCCAAAATATCCAGGCAAGTGCCATTCCTCCAACCTCATCAAAACTTCTCTGACCACCCTGTATATATTTATGTATCAGGGGGCGTAAAATACGCTTTTGTGAACGGCAGCGTGTAAGTAAAAGCCTAGAATGAACAATCTTAGACTTAATAAATCAAAGAATGCTTCACTCTATTATGCTCCAGAATTTTATAATAAACTACCACACCATATTAGGGATTTCACAATCAATGAACTCAAACTTGTATTGAAAGATTACTTGATTAAGAAAGCCTTCTACAGCTATGATAAATTCCTTAACAGCAGAATCGAGATATCTCGTAAACCAAGCAAAATTTAGAAAGAAATGTGGTGAGAAAAAAGATAGATAATTAATTTTGTTATTCAAGTAGATATTAAAATATGGTCAGTGGCGTACTCAAAAAAAGTTCTATGGATTTTCTCCAATCAAAATGCTAAATTTGTATCTCCCTGTATATCGATTGCACTGAGACCTGTTATCTATGCGCACTTCTTATAGTTGACTGCCCTCCAAATTTCATATCATTATCTCTCAAGGATTTTGAAATATTCAATAAAATCTGAAAAAAAAATCCATTCATCGCCATCTCACGGCCCAACGGTGCATTTTCGTATAGAGGTAAGTATTTTAAACTCGAGTTCACCCTGTTGAATTTTATGTACGTTGATCTGGGATACCCTGTATAGGGGTGGGACTTTTAAATGGATAACCCTGTACATACTCGATCGGTGGATTACACTGTAGCTTTTCCCCTTGAAATCCACATGTCAATTAGTGCTGAACAAAAAAGTGTATTTTTCAGGTATCTTCACCCTCATTATGTTTCCATGCGGGGCATGCTATGAATGCAATCGGAATTAACACGTTTCATCATCAGTGATTCTGTGAAATGGCATCAGTTGATGGAAATCGAAAATTATTGTTTGGGGCCGAGCGAAACGTACTGTAGTGATGTAGAAGTGGAATTTTTCGATCAGCTTCATCATCGATTTTCTCCAATATGAAGCCAATTCAGTTTTGTACGGATGCTGCGAACAAACAATTAGATATACTGAAATACTATTGGATTCTCCATATAATGGGATATCCAGAAAGTCTATCAGTATGGACTATGGACCGATACCAATCTCTGAAATTAGTGAAGATGAACATTAAATTTTAGGGTCCTAGTTACGCTGAGGTATTCAATGTTTGAACTATCTTATACAAAATGATCGATATGGGCTTTCCTGACGATCCGATTCAGTTGATGTGTTCATTTCTGAAGAATCGAACTTTTCAAGTAAAACTTGATGATCAACGATCTGGTATCAAGCCCATTGAAGCTGGTGTTCCTCAGGGTGCAGTTTTATCTTCGCTGTTGTACAGTATACATACTAGCGATTTGCCGAGACCAGTGAAGGGCAAGATGTCGCTTTTTGCTGATGATACGGCAGTTCTAGCATATTCGACAAATTTCGATCAAGCAGCTATGAATCTCCAAAGCGCTCTAAATTCTCTTCAGGAGAACTTCCTATGATGGAAGATCAAATTGAATCCTACAAAAACACAATTGGTCGCACTCGGAAGAGAGCGGAGGCCTCTCAGAACCAGAATAGTCATGGATGGTCACAAGTTAAATACATAGGTGTGTGCATTGACAAAAAGCTCACCTGGGCCCAGCACATTGAACAGCAAGTTTCAAAAGCTAAACGAGCCATTGGAGCCCTGTATCCATTTCTAAACAGACGAAGTAAATTGGGTTTGAGACAAAAATTGAATATTTATATCATGGCTATCAGGCCAATTTTACTGTATGCCTCAGTAGTCTGGGGCCACACAGCTAAATCTCATATATCACCAGATTACAAACATTACAAAACAAAATCGCGAGAATGGTGACAGGATCTCCTTGGTATGTTTGGAATAACCAGATCGCCAGGGATCTGAAACTCCCTTCAATCGTGTCAGTCATTAGAGAACGAAACATCAAGACTTTCGAAAAAGCTGAGGTTCATGAGAATCAGCTTCTTCGAAATGCAGTTGATTATGACCCAGGTGATCAATCAAAGTTCAAAAGACCGAGATCGTCCATAAACTAGAGAAAATATCGACATTATGACCAAATTTGCTATTCTCAAATTTTTGATATTTATTTATTCCGTTCGATCTCTTCAATTCTCAGAATATATTTCTGAAACTTATTTGGGGCAGAATAAGGGCTGTTCGCATCAAACTTCAATACCGTTTCTGTTTTGTTCCATAATAGATATCAGGAAAGAGGAACTCTTCCTTGGTCTGAATAAAATAAAAGAAATAAGATCCAATATATATATATATAATATACAGGGTATGTCACGACGAGCTTATACTCTCTCTATACGAGAATCAGTCGGGAGAAATAGAATACGCTCTCTTCATTCGAAATATTTTAAGCAATGCAGTGTTGCCGCTTGTATCAAAAAGTAGGAACAACTTTATTATTTCAAATAGAATACCCTGATGTATTTTATTGCCTTCTTCAATTTTTCCTGTACTGCTGATTTCATCGATGTAACACATTTGGGGTCTATCGAACATGATTACAGAGATATAGGGTGTTCAAAATCGAGATTTTTCAACTTTAGGATTTGTTTGTGTCGAAACTATGCATTATCGGCCAAAACGGCTCACATGTCCCTATCTCAACTGTTGATTTACTATTTACTGATATTTATTCGGAACAGATACAGAGTGATCAAAAATCAAAAGTTGAGATAGGGACATGTGAGCCGTTCTGACCGATAATGAATAGTTTCGACACAAACAAAACTAAAGTTGAAAAATCTCGATTTCGCTATATCTCTGTAATCATTCTCGATAGACCCCAAGTGTGACACATCGATGAAATCAGCCCTTCAGGTAGAATCTAAAAATACGATAAAATACAGGATGTTCCATTTGAAATATCAATGTTGCTACTTCTTTCTAGTAGATGCGGTAACATTGCATTGACAAAATTATTTCAAATGAAGAGAGCGTATTCAGAAATATGCGCATGCACATTTTTGAAATACAATCTGCTGTGAAATATTCTAACCGAATACGAGAAGAGGATGCATTTTTTTCGGAAATGTTTTCTCTTATACTCAGGATAATTTTCAAAATATTCATGAGCGAGGAAAAATTCCGGAAATAATGCAACCTCTAGTGATATTACAAGTGGAAAATCATGTGAAATTGAATTGAAGAATAGTGTTTATTGCGAGTTATTGAAAACGTTAACATCTGGAACACCCTGTATAATTCATGGGAATTCTAATAGTAAAAAAATCAATTAGATGTCAAAGTTAACTTTTGAACATAATGTGAATTTTCAGAAGATAGGTAAATATATCATAATTGTTTATTTACTTCACCAACTATGAAAATAGCGCTGAAAACATCGAATGAAAATTACCGATTTATGTGAACGTTTATCAGTCATATACCGGATAATACTTACAGAAAGACGTATTGTTTGTTCTAAGTTTCATTGATATCCGCAGACGAAGTTTGCGTTGGACCAGTGCCAGCCTTTTGAAATAGCCGACCGATCACTATAAAACATGTCGAGCATAGTGAATGGACCATGAAAGGCCTTATCGTTCTTTAATTCATTCACCTATAGTCCAGTCATTATAGACTTTGACCCGTGAATAATTTTTTAGTGTTTTTTTTTCATAGATGTCTCGGGGGGGTCACTGGGAGTGTAAATTCAAAATGGCGACCAAATCAAGCTTTTGCGTATGTTCGAAAACTGTTTTTTTTGTTGAAAAACGGTTTTTCTTCAATAACTCGGCCATTTTTGATTCTACAGAAAAAGTTTGGAGACAAAAATTGTAGTAAATTTGGTTCTCTACAAGTTTGGTCCTTACAATTTTTCTGATAGGATCGATATTTTGTAAATTAAACCTGAAAAAAGCGACAAAATTCAAAATATTGTCACTATCTCGTTTATTTTCAACTTTACGGCATAAATGAACAGAAACAAACTTGTAGAGAATCAAATTTTGGACAAATTTTGTCTTCACCTGTTTTTCCGAAAATCGATATTTTCGGAATTAAACCTAAAAAAAACGACTCATTCGAAATATC
This sequence comes from Phaedon cochleariae, assembly GCA_918026855.4. Taxonomy (NCBI): domain Eukaryota; kingdom Metazoa; phylum Arthropoda; class Insecta; order Coleoptera; family Chrysomelidae; genus Phaedon; species Phaedon cochleariae. The sequence goes on along the minus strand of OU896707.1, from coordinate 75,964,373 downwards.
ATCATTATCTCGTTTATTCTCAACTTTACACCATGAATGAGAAGAAACAAACTTGTAGAGAATCAAATTTTGGACAAATTCACCTGTTTTTTCGAAAATCGATATTTTCGGAATTTAGGAATTGAGGCGTAATATGCACTTCCCAAAGAGGTCTTAGAAGGATATTGAAAGTATTGTTTTTGTTCTTTAGTGCCCTTTCTTTGTTTGCCCCACCACAACGTCTCATGCTTACGTCACAATACGATGAATTCTGATTTGGTTTAGATTTTGTTCTTCTTGTTCGCAATTGGCATTCGCGTTTGCAGCGTGTCACGCTTACATCACGCTGCTAACGAACAGAAAGGAATTTGGTGAAGTTTATTGTGTTAGAAGACTTATTTAGTTTGTAATAATGACCATCAGATGCAAGATGTGTTGTTCGGTGTCTCGGTGTAATCAATATATAAAAGTACGAATTCATCAATACACACAGCTTCTCCGCAGTTGCAAAATTATGCATTGTGGAGAACATTTCAAAAAATGGGAAACCTATTTCCAATTATATGTCTGTGTGTAGTTAGCACTACTCAGAAACCGATTAAGAAGGTAATTTCATATCAAGAAAATATTTTTATGTTCAATCTATTTTTAATGCATTTTTTCATTCAAGGGAAATGGAATCCTAATGCAAAAGTTCATTTTGACAAAAGGCTTCAGAAACGTACCTCGAAAATGGTTTTTTACAGCAATTTAATGTGCGCAAGACGCGTTGAAAATGTTCTGTTGTGTCCATGAAAAGGCTTCAAAAAGAACTAGGGAGAAGGTAGTTTTGTGACATATCAAGGACATCTCGATAATTGCCGCCTGCGGCGGACATTGACTGTTCTATAATAGTTCTATTCATGTGTGAACAGAACATCGCAGTGGAGGTTCAATGTCTTGAAATCTCGTACTTTTAACATCTCTGAGATGTTTTTGTGCTCGCTGGGTATCGGTACGCTAAATGCCATTTTAGTTATCTGAGCAGAAAAAAGATGTTTCGATTTTGCGAAGAACAGAAATTGTCTTGTAAAAGTTGAAAAATGGGCAATTCGGTTAACTTGCTTCCCACCAAATTTCAAAATCCGATTTGGAAAGATTCAGAAGTTACAGCACTGGCCGTTTCAAGTACTTCTCTGTATGTTGTTGGGTATTATTATGTGCTTCAGTTCAGGTAACCAAATACCTACGTGCATTCGGATGGAAATAACAGTGATACAAAATACGTTGGGATATGCCAAACCCCAATTGGATGATGCAGTGTTGATAATAAAAAATAAAATCAGTCCATTATTGGCACAGATTCCGCATCCTGTATTTAATGTGGAACGACCCCATAGCAGCTATATACATAGCAACTTTCGCCAAACAATGTGAATAATTCAGTCAAAAGGGGCTTTGCGCGTGTTGAATCTGCGAATAACAAACGAAGTCAACGGAGCGGCTGTACGCCCCCGTGAACCGCCACCGGGGGCGGTTTTCACCCCGCATGTTGTTCATCACTCATTCATATACGGCTCGGTTGGCATGAGGAAAGTTCATTACCAACAGTGGCGTAACTAGCATAAGACGAGTAAGCGCAATGCGTTGGCCCCCCACCACTGGTTCGACTACTCATTCGCTATTAAAAAAAAAAACAAATAAGCGATTATTTGAAGCAGTTTCGAATTTTGTGATATTTTTCTTCAAATGAACCTACCCAGACAGCACTGGATATTCATAGAATATTCTCTAAATATGCTAAAAAGGAGGAGTATATTCCGAATATTCATCGATTATTCCTAGAATATATACATGCCACTGGAACATCTAAAAGGAATATTCCAAAGTGAATAGTCGGACATGTTCAGGGAATATTCAGGTATGAATCTTCCAGGAATATTCCCAACTGAATATTCTCTGTTGTATATTCATGAAATATACCCAACTGAATATTCTGTGCGGTATATTCATGAAATATACCCAACTGAATATTCTGTGCGGTATATTCATGAAATATTCTAAACTGAATATTCGGTGGTGAATATTCATGAAATATTCCATGAATATTCCTTTGTTTCTCAACACATAAATACCATTTATTATTTCAGAGATATGAGTATCGAACATCAATTAGATGTAAGGGGATTTTGAAACAAAAAGTGTTTATGATCCGATTTCGAACAATGCTCTCACAAGAACTTGATATGTATAACATTATTCAATTCGATTACTGGCCTAGTGGTCAAGGCGTTGCTCTGATAGTCTTGAGGTCACGAGTTCGATCCCTGCTTCGGTCTCTTTTTTTAATTTTAGAATATGTTTATTGGAATATTCCAGGAACATTCAACATAGAATATTCTTTTTGGTATATTCTATGATTATCTGAGGAATTCCCATTCGCATATTTAGAGAATATTCCACAGATATTCCGGAATATTCCAGATTATTTCTAGAATATTCCAATATTCCAAGAGGAATATGATAGGAAGATTCATGGAATATCTGGTGCTGTCTGGGATAGAGGAAGTTATCTGTCAAGCGAACATCATTTTTCATTAGGTCCTGCTTCAGTTATACGTTGACCGTCAGCGTCGGAACAGCAGTCGATAAGTTTATTCGGGTTCCGATTTCAGAATTGTTCAAAAATCGTTGGTTCTCAAAATGCGTAGAACTAGTGCGCGGTCGTTTCGAATCCTAGAAATGTTTCAGAACGGTTCACAAAGTATGAAAACCCGAACGTGACAGAAGAGAACCTCTGAGAATTCAAAATCTATTCAGAATTTGCGAAAAAAACAATAGTTTGGAACCTGTATCTTTATTCGAATGATATTCTGAAGCTTCAAACTCTCCTTTGAGTCTATTCACAATATCTCTGGAAACCCTCTGTGGAGGAATGGGAATATATTCCATCATAGCATTCGTAGCTAGATTTTCAATATGTTTTGTCCATATATCTATACTACTCATATTATGAAGCATAGTTCTTCGCGAAGCGGGACCAACTTTTGTCTCTATTGGTAACGAAATCGTCCAATAGGCGTTGATGCCGACTTAGAGAAAAAATAATACGAAACTTGTCAAACCAATATGGCTGTTTCCATCCTTCACTTTCCGTCCTTATAGATTCAAAAAGTACCTCTCATTTTGGTCCCATTTTTGTTGAGATATGGTATAGGCGATGCGCTATAATATATTGAAATAGTCAAGTATTGCTCATCTATTAGACAGAGCTGTTATTCCTTCACATTTGACATTTCATGAGCGATGAGATTTTTTCGCGCCCTCCAGCAGAGATCCGAAATTCTGCTATTTTATAAACAACTAAACTGCCACAAAGGCTGAGGCTGAGTTAAGAGTATTTAAATATTTCATTGAATTTATCTATAATGGAAGCTCATATGAGATGAATCCCAATGAGATATGTTCAATTTGTAATTTGAATTCTGCAGAAACGTTGCAGCATATTTTGTTCGATTGTCCGATTTACAATAGTCTCAGAATACCAAACTGTGATCATCTCCCGAATGGCCACTCGTTGATTGATTTCATCGACAATCTTACTCCACTTAGATGCAAAAATATCGCCAACTATATATGGAATATACTAAAAACCAGATCATTTTCAAGAAACGAGTAGCACTTCGTGATATATGGTGATATCATCAACTTCGCCTCATTTCCTTCTTTCTTTCATTTCGTATATTTTTGTTATTTATCAAAACTGTCCATATTTGCATATATGTATAGTGGCAATTATTATAATTCGCATTGTACACATATTCATGTAGATGTCCTTGCTATAGGACTGTAAGGTCCTTGAAAGCAATAAAGAATCTATCTATCTATATGTATATCTATCATAATTTGATAACATAAACAACACAAAACCTAATAGTAATAGTAGTAATTTCAGGAATTAATTCATCACCTGAAATTAATTACATCATTCAAGATACACATTGTATATACATTATTTTCACATTCCCGTTCTCGACAATTTTCGTTCTCGCTAAGCGTGAAAAATTGAGGACAAAGAGCAAATATCGCGGCTATGCGGTGAATGTTGAATAAAATATGAAGATGAAACGCTTTGCAATAGGCACCCGACAAGCCAAATATTTTCGCGAGAATGAATCCACAGTACCCGTGCTCTCAGCAGTCTCAGCTTCTTGCTCTTTCGTATAATATGAAAGTAAAATTGAATTTCAAAGATAAACAATTGCTTTATGCAGCTTTTAACTATCAGAGAGCGTTTTATTCATGCATCTTTCTACGGCTATAACACAAGATTGCTCTTGTTTTACTGTATTCGATCGTTACCCCCGATACTAACAATGAGGTACTTTGTATGTCATAAACCATTGCATCAATATTATTTATTTACAACCATATAATGTAATGTTGTCATTACTAACGTCATTGAAGGTTGGGAAGTGTCACATTACACACCTCTACTTCCAGCCCTCACTTCCCGACCTCACTCATGTAATAATTCAGGTATGTTCAGAACGAAACATAGATTTATTAATTTTGATCGAAATATGATGGTTGTAAATAAAATAGTAAACAAACCTCGCGTTTTTCTCGGTGCATGATGCTGATATACGCGGTATCTAGTATCTCAATATTTGTCGTCAGCCTTACCTTTTTTGTATTTTCTGGATTCACCATACCTATATAATAAAATGTTTTGAATGCATGTATTTTTGTCTTATTACCAAGGTTTTATCATTCTTCGAGAACAATGGAGGTATTTTTTCATACTAGCTAATAACAAGTGAATAAGTCACTATTGACAAGTAAATAAGTCACTGATGACTAGTAGATAAGTCACTAATGACATGTAGTTAGGCCACTAATGACTAGTGAACAAGTCACTAATGAAAAGTGAATGAGTTACTAATGACAATTGAATAGGTCACTGATGACAAGTGATGTGTTCACTAACCGTTATCACTCTGAAATTTAATGAAACAGATCAATAGTGGTAGGTGTACATTTTCAGGAACACAAATATTCTTGTGGTTATTAACTTGTTTCCTTGTCCCATATAGTATACAAGTTTTTACTTGCCACTATTAAATATTCACTTAGGGTTAGTGATTTTTTTTCGACGTGCGGTAGGAAGTTTCATTCCTGTCTCGAAATTATAGCTAACTGATCTCACGACAGGAATGAATCACTTTCCACCTCGGTCTGTAATATACTCCATTGAAGCTGGATAGCAGAGTTCAAAACGAAAACGTTATCGATACACCCCCTTCTTTTCCTGAATCCAGATTGGCATTCGGGAAGCATATTGCATTGTTTTCAGCCCAACTTTCGAGTCTGACTAGTAAAATCTGAGTGAATACCTTGGCAGGGCAATTCATCAGTGCAATTCCTCTGTAACTGGAAGGGACATCGATTGGTCCCGATTTATGTAACCACGTGAAGCTAAGCAAATTATGTTCACTTTCCAAATCCTATGCCTCTTCAAGGAATGTCATAATTGTATTTTATGATCAATGAACCAATATTCGTATCTATAGCTCCTTTTCTTGAGTATCAACCCTCAGCAAATCTCAACTAGCAAAGATAAATAAGTCATATTTGTGAAAATGTTATTTCATATATTTATATTGAATCGAAAATGAGAGTTTGCTCCTTCATGTAAGTTAACAAAGCTATCAATTCACTCCCACGGAAAGAAAAAATATCACTTTCCGTGGGAGGTAAAATATATTGGCTCTAGAAAGATTTGTTTGTGTCGATACCCAGAAGAGACGTTAGTAGTAAGCTGTGGTTTACTGAGTATTCTATAAAAGTTTTGTATAATAATTATTCAGATATCTAGTGAGTTAATTTATTTAGCAGTCATTTCATTTTATATCAGAAATTAGATTAGTACGGTAACATAATAATAATCATTATGTAAATCAATCAACAAGATTTTCCACCAAGTTTCGAGAAAGTCTGGAAAATACGTTCAACTTTTAAATGGAAGAAGGTAATTAGACGTGACCTATGAATGCCAAAAATGAATTGGGGCCGATTTAAATAACGATACCTGTTTACTTCATTTTCAATATTATTTTAAACTATAAACATGTTCAATTAACCATTTTACCATGCTCATTATGACCATGTTTTTGCTTCTTTCTTCTCCACGTGAGTACCAATTTGTTTTACTTGATATACCCACTTACTGTATCGTTGTTCTTTGTAGAATAATTTCTTTCTGGCTGATGATGGATACCTTTTGGGTCCGAAACATGTACCCCCTTCTTGAATTTGAAATTAAACGTTGTGGAGACCACTTGGAGAGTTTTTAATATATTTCAACTATTTCACTCCATTTTAAGATAACATGGACTTCTACAGTAGATTGATTTTATATTTTGTATTGACTCAGTAGTTACTTGATGGAAATAACAAAAAAATAAGATTTTTACGAAGCAACATATTTCGCTGATACATAGCTTTTTCAAGTGAAATATATATCCGTAAAATACATTACTATCAGAACAGGTATGTACCAAATTTCAAAACAACAACAAAAAGCATTCGAATAGCAAGAATCCATTTTTACATGCACTAAGACCAAGTCAATGTAGGTGATTCAAAGGTGCTTTAACGTATACAGGTTGATTGTTTATATTTCACTCAATATCTATCAATCTATCTCAGTTAATATTGGTCCTACAGAAAGATTCAATTGGGGAAAAGTGAGTTATGGGCATTCAAAATATAGTACAAGAAAATGCCAAACAAAGCATCGTAAACCTAATTTCATGAATTGGTATTTTTTAAATGCAACACCCTGTATATTATTCTTCTAATCGGTAGAGCTATTTCTTCTGATATAAAATATATATACTTTATTGAGGTAATCTTTCGTCAGTTTTCGAAAAATATAGTTTTTTTGGTATGATCTATAGTGAAATTTTTAGGTAACCATGTTTCTTTGCATTTTCTAGTACTGGATTTTGAATGCCCATAATGAAAAAATACTTCACTTTTGCCCATTAGAACGTTTCTGTAGGACCAATATCAACTGAAATTGCTATTGAGTAAAATATTAACAATCACCCTGTACACCTTCTTATGCTAGATAAGCAGCTAGACTATTTCACTCATCTTTTTTCGAGATAAGTCTGTGGATTCATTTCAGAACGAAAGACCGACATACGATAAATTCAGTCACGAGTGGAATTTTATTGAACTATTTCACAAACAAAGTGAAATATGAACATCTGAAATTCGGTAGAATAAAGTTCAATAAACAGGAATCATGAACATTCAATAGAATATATAATTTTAATGAACCATTTATACCATAACGTTCTTGAATATTTTTCAATTAGGTATACAGGGTCGCCCAAAATTACATAAAAATATTTCAACCACAGATTCTAGGAAAACAAAAGTGGAAAAAGTTCATACAAATATGATGGTGAATGCTATCAAAACTAAAATAGAGTACCATTGTTGAGTTGACTTGAGTTTAAAGAATTTTTCTATCAGAGAGCCTAAATGAAAAATTCACTAGCTTGTCAGTGACAATTTGTATTGAAAAAGGTTTGGAGGAGGGAAATAAAGGTATATAGGCAAAAAAATATCAAATTTCCACTTATCTTTGGACGTTTCTGGAACGAATCTGATCCCATTTTCAACATTAAAAATGGATATTAGTATGGCAAATTCGTATTCGTCTTGATACTTCTCAATTGTTGTCATTGGCAATCAAATTACAGAATGCTTTCATTGATTAATCTTGAACTTATCATTCTCATTTACATAAGTACAATATAAAGAAAAGACACATCGACGAATCGAAACTAGCTGAACATATCCTTACTGAAGATGGACAACATATGGCAAAGTGGAAAAATCTCAAAAACATTGGAAAAGAAGATAACAACCAGAAGTGAAAAATCAAGGAATCAGCTTGCATTCTTCTGAACGGAGACAAAAGCATTGCTTTCTGTTCAGTTGATATTGAGAGAACATGGTATTCACTACTGAAATCTGCAAATGAAAATGGTAAATTGACCTATAGATTCAAGCGAAAGAAAAGCGCATTCGTGCAAATAATGTGATTGGTTAGTTTAGCAACCTTTGGTATGCGCCGTTAGTAGGGGAGCGCAAGGCATCATCATCTCCTTGAAGGCTTTACCTTCGACTGTCGGACTCCGTTTGACGAACGACAGGAAAAGATGGCGGCACAGTTCCTCTGGCGTGCGCACCTCCAGGAACGTGTCCAGGAACCTGTGGAAGCCCTCGTAGTCGATATCCTGAAACAATAATGATAATAATACTTATTTATTATACAAGGGAAAAAAGTAGTAGATTTTAGCCCCAGGTTATGTTGTCTCCCGACCGAGCTCCCGACGCGTAGCGGAGAGAAACAAAAAACCGTGAGCTAAAATCTAATAATTTTCCCGTGTATAATACACTATTTTTTTCTGTGACAGAAGAAAGGACGAATCATTATTGAGAAAGATATTACATTATTTTGAAATCTGAAAATTATCGACGTGAACGTATATTTCTGTAATCATTTCCGATAGACTCCAAGTATCGATTAAATCAGCTCTTCAGGGAGCATCTATAAGAATTCAATAAAATACAGGGTATTCTATTAGGAATTACAAAGTTGTTGCTACTTTATGATAGGAGCAGTAACAATGCATTGCTGAAAATATTTCAAATAAAGAGAGCATATTTAAAAATATGAGCATGCATATTTTCATGAATTTCTCGCTACTGATTCTTGATATAGAAATAGAGTGTAAGGTCATCGTGACATACCCTGTATATTAAATCAGACATAATAATCGTGAAAGTAAAACTTGGAAAACCCATGGCCCACTATAGCAAAAATTCATCATGATCATAACCCCTAAAAAAATTGAGTACGCCACTGGATTCTTTGCCAAATTCTCTGCTAGACGTAGTAACTCAGCACAACCTTATTTCTAATAACTTCGTAGAGAAGCTTGGCAGTTTAAACCAAAATGTACATTCAAATCTGAAACACCCTGTATGTCTCCTTATGCATTTTACATTCCTCGAGAAATTTGCTAGATTTTTTCGCTACTCCTGACTGTTAAATTCTTTCAAATCACTAGAGATTTTTGTAAAAATTAAATTTTTAGCCTGTGTTTAATTTTTTCTTCATCTTATATCTTGTATACTATATACATAGATTAACGACTCCCCATATATATTGTATAATTTCATTATCGTTATTAGTCATAGATACATCATTTGTTCGGAAATTTATCAGTTATCAGCATGATTCAACCTATTAGTCATTCATTCGAGACCAGGTGGTGAATGGTGAATCAAGACAGTCTTATATTAGATGTCATCACGTACGGTAGAATTTTGTGATCGCAATTGAAAAATACGCGAAAGGAATTATTTATTGTTCTAAACGGAGTGTAATTACATTATCGCGATCGTATGCTGTTCTGGTGTTTCGTGTAGTTTCATCAAAGCTTCGCATTTTTCACGCTGGTGAGTGAATAGAGATTCTCTGTTTTTCCTCATATTTCCCTGTTTATATTTAACTTAATTACCTTATATGTTTTCAAAATGAGAAACGTCTGTTCGTTGAATACTTTCAAGATAATAATTTATTCGAAACGAGCAAACCAGAAGACGATTCGAAATTTTTTTATGGAAAAATACCGTTTTCCTATACAGGGTGTTTCAGATTTGAATGTACATACTAAACCTGTAGATAGAGGAAAATTTGGTGGATCCAATCACTCCCTATGGATGTGTCTTCTATCATTTACTAATTCTTTTATAATCAATATAATATACAGGGTATGTCACGACGAGCTCACACTATCTTCATATCGAGAATCAGTCGAAAGAAATCCATGAAAATGTGCATGCTTATATTTCAGAATGCAGTGTTGCCGCTTCTCCTAGAAAGTGGTAGCAACATTGATATTTCAAATGAATTATTTCATCGCATTTTTAGATTCTGCCTGAAGAGCTGATTTCATCAATACATCACACTTGGGGTCTGAGATATGGGGTGTTCAAATTCGAGATTTGTCAACTCTAGGATTTTTTTGTGTCGAAACTATTCATTATCGGTCAAAACGGCTCACATGTCCCTATCTCAACTTTTGATTCACGATTTACTGATATTTAATCGGAACAGATACAGGGTGGTTCAATATTCAGAATTCTGATCATCCTGTAGCTGTTCCGATTAAATAAATAGTAAATCAGAAGTTGAGATAGGGACATGTGAGCCGTTTTGGCCGATAATGAATAGTTTCGACACAAACAAAACCTGAAGTTGAAAAATCTCGATTTTGAAACACCCTATATCTCTGTAATCATTTCCGATAGACCCCAAGTGTGATGCATCGATGAAATCAGCTCTTCAGGGGAAATGAAAATACAGGGTATTCTATTTGGAATAACAAAGTTGTTGCTATTTTTTTATAGAAGCGGCAACAATGCATTGCTGAAAATATTTTAAATAAAGAGAGCGTATTCTAAAATATGAGCATGCATATTTTCATGAATTTTTCCCGAATGATTCTCGATATACAGATAGATCAGACATAATAATCGTTAAAGTAAAACCTATTAATCATTCATTCGAGACCAGGTGGTGAATCAAAGCAGTCTTCTATCAGATCACGAACGGTCGAATTTTGTGATCGCAATTGAAAAATTATTGTGTTTTGTGTTCCCCATTTAATTCAGTGATTACAATATCGCCATCGTGTGCTGTTCTGGTGTTTCGTGTTGTTTCATCAAATCCTCGCATTATTCACGCTGGTGAGTGGGGAGAGATTCTCTCAAATTCTCCTCATATTTCTTTCATTACCTTATATGTTTTCAAAATCACAAAGGTAACGTTTGTTGAATATTTTCCGATGAAGTAACTTTCTTCTGAAATTCGTACTCTCCGTACACAACGGTATTTTTTCAGAAGAAAATAATGCGAAAAGAGCAAACCAGAAGAAAATAAGACGATTCGAGATTATTCCATGAGAACATATTTATTGCTTATACAGGGTGTTTCAGATTTAAAAATACATACATCGATGTGTCTACTATCTTTTATAACTGTGATACAGAACGTACCTAATCTTGATTTTGGCAATATCTTTATCTGGTCAGCTCATAACTTCTGAACCATGGTGTATAATCGATTCATACTCGATAGGTATTCAACGACTTTTCAACAGGGTGCATCCAATTTGACTTTTTTCTTCATAATCATTTTTCGAAATAGAATTTTTGTTGAACTCCTAATTCAAAGTCCAATTTTATCACAAAAAATAATCAGTCCTCAAAGTTCAACTTCATCAGAGTCAAATTAGGTGAACTATCGATAGTTTTCATCCTATAGAATAATTGTTAATTAGATATTTTCAAGTGCTTGTTACATTTTCAGTATTTAAAAAAATAATGAGAGTTTGAAAGTTATATACATGAAATTCTTTTTTTTTAAATATTATTTTCGAGGTCAATATCTCCGAAACGAAGCGCGATATAATATTTTTTATATGAAGTACCAACATTATTTTGGCTCACTCAACCAGTCCTATCATTTACAACATTACCGTTCCGGACATCCTGTATAGTTTGCAAATTTTTCCTAAGACCATTTTTCACTCATTGAATAAATGTTGCCAATAACATTTAGATAGCTGTGGACACAACAGAAATGCCATGAAAACAAAACAGACATTTTTTGACATCTCTGTCGGTCTTTGAATCAAAATGGGTTATTCAGCAGTGGAAAAATACGAAATTGTATGATTGTTATATAATGAAAATATTGTAGAAACTTCAGTAATGCTGCAAGAATTTAGTCTAAATCGGATTTCTTTTCCAGATTAACAAGCAAACAGACAAAAAGCAAAGTGTTTGATACTTGCCACTAAGTTGAAGAAAACCATCCAGTCAAGGCACACCGAACAGAAAATCTGCATAGAGAACTGACCAGAGTATACTTTTCAGAATTCCTTATATTCGTACGGAAGGCGATATATTGAATTTCTTTCCAGATTCTCAAGCAAACAGATAGGGAGATATTCATCTTTATGTCTCTATGGAAACACGACAGGTACCCTTACGAGGGGAGAGTATCAACTTGGCGTTTATAAACCCTCTCTGCGAAGGAGGTCGGCGCATGGTGGGTTAGGTATATACAGTGTTTTTCATTGCAGAGAAAATCGTTGTGTATCTGCCTACCTCGTCTGCATTGAGAGAGTTGATGAATTGATGAATAATCATAAAAATATATCGCATTTCAGTTACGAATGTTCAAAACAATTTTCAGACTTTATAGATTTATATTGTATGTACGTCTCACGAGTCAAGTTTAAAATTGATGCTTAGTTTTAGATCCGAGCAGCACACTGTTTGGCATTCATGGTCCTTATTATAACCCACGAAATTCGAAATGTAGAAGATGTCTACTGGGAAGACCACTATTCGGAAGGAGAGCGAATATGAAGCAATTCAGTTACGGTTGTTGGAAATATTATTCAGGTATGTTTCAGATTCAACATCAGTTTTAATTCTCATGGACTTTCTGATATGTGATATTCAGTTGCGGATCCGAAAAGCAGAGTATTTGATACTTGTCAATAAATTGGAGAAAACAATCCAGTTCAGTTACGGTTGTTGAAAATATTATTCAGGTATGTTTCAGATTCAACATCAGTTTCAATTCTCATGGACTTTCTAATATATGATATTTAGTTGCAGATCCGAAAAGCAAAGTGTTTGATACTTGTCAAAAAATCGGAGAAAACCATCCAGTCCAGACGAACCAAACAGAAGATCCGCAAAGAGAACTGACCAGAGTATACTTTTCAGAATTCTGATCCTTACATTCGTACGGAAGGCGATATATTGAATTCCTTTCCAGATTCTCAAGCAAACAGATAGGCAGATATTCACCTTTATGTCTCTATGGAAACACGACAGGTACCCTTACGAGGGGAGAGTATCAACTCGGCGTTTATAAACCCTCTCTGCAAAGGAGGTCGGCGCATGGTGGGTTAGGTATATACAGTGTTTTTCATTGCAGAGAAAATCGTTGTTTATCTGCCTACCTCGTCTGCATTGAGAGAGTTGATGAATTGATAAATATCCATAAAAATATATCGCATTTCAGTTACGAATGTTGAAAACAATATTCAGACTTTATAAATTTCGAATTGATGTTTACTTTTAGATCCGAGCAGCACACTGTTTGGCAGTCATGGTCCTTATTATAACCCACGAAATTTGAAATGTAGCAGATGTCTACTGGTAAGACCACTATTCGGAAGGAGAGCGAATATGAAGCAATTCAGTTACGGTTGTTGGAAATATTATTCAGGTATGTTTCAGATTCAACATCAGTTTTAATTCCCATTGACTTTCTGATATGTGATATTCAGTTGCAGATCCGAAAAGCAGAGTATTTGATACTTGTCAATAAATTGGAGAAAACAATCCAGTCCAGTTACGGTTGTTGGAAATAGTATTCAGGTATGTTTCAGATTCAACATCAGTTTTAATCCTCATGGACTTTCTGATATGTGATGTTTAGTTGCAGATCCGAAAAGCAAAGTGTTTAATACTTGTCAATAAATTGGAGAAAACCATCCAGTCAAGACGAACCGAACAGAAAATCCGCAAAGAGAACTGACCAGAGTATACTTTTCAGAATTCTGATCCTTTTATTCGAACGGAAGGCGATATATTGAATTCCTTCCCAGATTCTCAAGCAAACAGATAGGCAGATATTCACCTTTATGTCTCTATGGAAACACGACAGGTACCCTTACGAGGGGAGAGTATCAACTCGGCGTTTATAAACCCTCTCTGCAAAGGAGGTCGGCGCATGGTGGGTTAGGTATATACAGTGTTTTTCATTGCAGAGAAAATCGTTGTTTATCTGCCTACCTCGTCTGCATTGAGAGAGTTGATGAATTGATAAATAACCATAAAAATATATCGCATTTCAGTTACGAATGTTGAAAACAATATTCAGACTTTATACATTTCGAATTGATGTTTACTTTTAGATCCGAGCAGCACACTGTTTGGCATTCATGGTCCTTATTATAACCCACGAAATTTGAAATGTAGCAGATGTCTACTGGGAAGACCACTATTCGGAAGGAGAGCGAATATGAAGCAATTCAGTTACGGTTGTTCGAAATATTATTCAGGTATGTTTCAGATTCAACATCAGTTTTAATTCTCATGGACTTTCTGATGATATTTAGTTGCAGATCCGAAAAGCCAAGTGTTTGATTCTTGTCATTAAATTGGAGGAAACAATCCAGTCCAGTTACGGTTGCTGGAAATATTATTCAGATATGTTTCAGATTCAACATCGGTTTCAATTCCCATGGACTTTCTAATATGTGATATTTAGTTGCAGATTCGAAAAGCAAAGTGTTTGATACTTGTCAAAAAATCGGAGAAAACCATTCAGTCCAGACGAACCAAACAGAAGATCCGCAAAGAGAACTGACCAGAGTATACTTTTGAGAATTCAGTTCCTTATATTCGTACGGAAGGCGATATATTGATTTCAACTCACAAAAATTCCAATTTTTTCATGTGTACAATAATGTTTGCGAATTTGGAATTCTCCTTCAAAACAGCTCCTGAGGTTACCGTGGATTTATAGTAGATATCATCAATGGCCCAACCTCAGCAACATCTTGAAGGATTTTTCATAGCACCACAGATATATTGAAAACCTGCAAAACTCTCACAGGTACCTTCTTCATGAGTGTTGCTCCACTGCAACAATAATAGCAAATTGTCATATGATCCTATATGTGTGTGATTTGTATCCACATTAAGTGTACTCATTTTCATAAGGACAATATACAATATACTAACCTACATCAAGTTAAGGTAGGTGGCATCCTGGATTTTGTTCATGTATATCTTGTGAAATTAGTTGTTTTTTTTTTCATCATTTTGATGAAATCTGAGTAATCTGGAGTTCCACAACATGAAACTTTGTTCAGATGACCTAGATGATTTTTGTAAGTGATTATGGGTAGATAATTATTTCTTGGTATCATTTTGTTATACTGAATTCATCTGAATAAAAATATCTATCTTTGTATTTTATGTTCTGGAACTGAATTAATTGATTAATAATTTTTTAAAATGAATGTAGGCATTGACAGAACATGTTTCTCACTGTATAAGTACAATGCATTATAATGAATTAATAGTTTGTTCAAAGACCTACTTGTGTCTCTCCAAAGAAGTACTAACAGTAGGATCTACTTCTCCCCTCAGTGCTCATGTATAGTGTTTTCTCTTCTCCCCTTACATTACATTGAGGAACGTAATAAAAATATATTTTATATAAGATGAATCGATTTTAAAAGTCTGCTGCTTAATAAACATAGTACTCCTTCTCAATAGGGTACCTACTTACCATATTATTTTTCAAATGATTCTTATTATAGTTCCCCCATATTTTAATTCAAATCAAACATCACATGTAGATGTTGAAAAAGGGGTATTTTCCATCAGAACATAATTCTCTGGAAAATTTGGTATAAACAACATTTTTATTATGCCCAGCAGAATTTGAAAATCTATTTATCTCGAAAATGGTAAAGAAGTAAAAATGTTGAGATTCCTTTTTTTTTTTCGTCAAACCGCCCAAAATGGCATAAACAAATAAGTTGAGAGAAAAAGTACCCCTAGCTCCACCTATTTTCCACGCTCCTGGCCAAAATTTCGGAAAATTCTCAAAATTTCCAAATCGGGCATAAAAAGTAAGGTATATGTACAAAGTTTGGTTATTCATCTGGGACTCTCCTTGAGATGGCTATAACCCTGTAGGAGGATATTTCTGGGCCCATGTTTATATGGACTTTTCTTACTAATTTCGTTCCTAAAATCTGTGGTTGAAATATTTCAATGTAATGTCGAGACTAGGAATGCATCGGAATTCCGGCGGTACCACTAAATCCGGCCAGATCGCTCCGACCTGATCGCTTTCCGGCCGGAATGTTCGGACACCCTGTATAGATCTCGTAAACTCATGAAGACATACCCTGTATGTATATCCCAAGGGAGCCAGAACCTTTTGAAGGGTCGATCCATCGTCAATAATATTATCGAAACGGTTCGAGCATTCCTCCGTGAAAAAATGTTGATTTCCAAGTTGGCTGCGACTAAAACGGAGGCGCAAAAACGAAACGAGCAATTCCCTCTCGAATTTCCGTTTCCAGCAGTGGAGAAATCGAAGCTGTCTCCGCTGTTTGCCAAATTGCATCCGACAGACAAGAAATCGCGTCCAAATAAAATAAAGAATACCAGACACATCTCCCTTGACAAATCCGGAAGCACAGAGTCCCAAGAAGGGGGGTGCTATCAATTTAAACGGTATGTATCGCATTAAAAATATTGAAGCTTGAAGCTGTCTCGTTTATTCGCTGGCAAACTAAGTTGAGATGCCAAGGGCGTACCAAAGGTTTTTTTTTCAATAGTAAACACCCAAAATCGGCATACTCGGAAAACATTCGATCAACTGAAATGATCAGGTGATTTCCTAACCATAAGTTACCTAAGTACTGGTGTAATTTTTCATAAAAACTATTTATTTGTAATATCGAATGTAGCGAATATTTAACGACGACCTATGTAATATATTACTGTAGATCCGCCCATGCGTTCTTTTCTGTCGTTTGTCAAATTCATTGGTTGGTTCTCGAGCAGGTTCTCTCTCGGATTCTCTACATCTTTCTTCAGGCGTGTTAGCCGTTATAAAAATATCAGATTTTGAATTTCAATTGATCAAATTCAGTATTGCTATAGTCAAATAAAAACGGAAACATTTTGTTTTTCTTCTCTGCACACTAATCAATTATGGATTGATAAACTTCAATCTTTGGTAAAAGTCCATATTGCTCAAAGTGGAGTGAAATTGGTTAAAGGAAGAAATCTTCCTTTGATAAACTTCAGTCAGCAAAGTCTTCAAGTATAAGTAGATACAATTCAAACAAAAGGTACTTTGGTAACGGAACTATTCCAGGATCAGGCTGTAAACTCTAGGTTTCAAGGAATAATGCCTCGACTAATACTGATATTCAAGTCATTCATTTTAATAGGCAGCAAAGTAGCTGGCGTTTCATAGCCAAGGCGTAGCCGAGGCTAAGAAACCAGCCATGGCATTACATCTTTTTTTCTGCCATTTGAAACATATAATTTTTTCTCCAAATTCTTTCCACTTTCACGCAAAGTCCAAATAATCCATCATTTTTTGTACTCCCAAAGTCATTGTCAATTTTGATTACCAATTTGATTCAAATTACTTGGAACGTTGCATAGCAACAAACTTTTTTCTGCCTAGGCAGTAAAAGTACTCCTTTTCTGCCTGTGGAGTCTTATTAAAAAGCCACTTTTAATGTCATTTGGAGAAAAAAGTCTTTCTCATCTTGGTAGTTTTCCAAAATTTTGTTGCAGTCATTCAAGACGGTTTATTGCCAACGTGTTCAATTGTTCATGATGATATTGCACTATTGCATTCTTACAATGGTCTCCTCTTTTCCAGAATGAGGAATACTATGGGGAATGTATGTCATAGTCATCTTCTGCCTACAGTTCATTCGATTATTCACCTCTTCATTCTTGGAATATCATTTTCATCTACAAAAAATGGAAACGGTGTATTTTTGTAATGTATCTCTGTATCGGTCTTCCCATTTTCAACTTATTCGTTTTCTCTTTGAAATGATTTTTTTCCTTTCCGCTTTTCGCTACCATGTTTTCTGCCTTGGCTATGTCTTCAACCATCTGGAAAAAATCCTTTTGTACTCCTCTGTTTGGTCGCTAAACGGTCACAATCGACTTGGCAGCGATCCAGATTCCAGATTGCATCCAGATTCCGGGATTATGAACGCGAACTTGAACTCCGTTTAGTTTGTTAGGATTTAATTATGATTTTTAATTTTCGCGGCTTGTCTGATACGCTCTCAAATTGTATATGGTTTTTCGTTTTAGCTCATTTTCCACTCATTTATCATACAAATTCAATTTCCAGCGAGTTGGGTAATTTTTTATTTCTCGATAATTACTTCGGCTATCAGATGTTTCTACAGGATGTTTAGGAAATTGGGGAGATTAATGGAATGGGTGAAAAACAAGATGGAATGAGGTAATATCTTTTCCTCGAAAAATATATTATTATTATTCAAATATACCTGTAGTGGACAAATCAGATAATTTGTCCCAAAATGCCACTGCATTTAAATTTTACCATTGATCCCGAATAACTGTATTTTATTTTGGATGGATCTCTCAACATTTGCATAAATATTGAAACAACCTATTTAGATAGATACTATCTTACACAGAAGCGGGGGATTAGCAAAAAATATATTTTTTCGGCAATTTTGAGAAAGTAGCATTTTTCTGGCCTAGGCTGGGAAGTATCACATCGTTATTGTCACTGTAACTATGAAAATCTTGGTAGATATGGTTTTGATAAATGCAGATGATAATTATCATAGCAGCGAAATATCGGCTGACAGCTATTTGACATGAAATTAGTTGACATTTCGATTTTTGAAAGTTTGGTTGCAATTATCGTAATAAACTATCGAAAGCAGCTGCGATAGTGAGTTTGAAAATGTCCATACGAAATTGCCAGTGTAACAGTTAGTAGGTATAGGTAATCTGTTCAAATTTCAGTATTATTGATACAAATGAGAATTAATAAAGAAGAAATTGTATTCTACAAAGAAATATGATATGGAAATGTCTCTCATTGATTTGTCGAAAAAATAGTGTACGCAACGCAACGACGCAACACGTCCAAAAACGGTTATTTTGGACTCGCAGACTTCCAGGACTCGCCTACGGCTCGGTCTATAATTTTGTCTACTCGTCCAAAAAACAGTATTTTCCGGACTTGTTACGTAAATTACTATATTATACGACGAGTTATACGATACACTCACCTCTGAAAAAAAAACCGTCCAGGACAAAAAAAGCAAAATTGATCGCCCTGTAACTCTTATCAAACCACTATTTATCGAGATATTTCACGAAAAAGTTCTAAATTTCACCTTCTTTTTCCGCTTGTCTCAGAACTATTTGCCTTTCTGTTCTCATCAATGTATAATTTATTTATCACGATGTACTTCCATGACAACATTCCAAATTTGCATGCCTGGTGGGAAATGAATGTGTTACATGATCTAAGGTATTTGAATCTGAACAAAAATAGATTTGACAGTTGACACTTCTGTCACATTGAATTTGTTCATTTTCTTTAAAATTTCGATTGAGTAAGTTTGGAATATGAGGAAGTATATGAAATCATTGGAGTTCAAAAATTAAATTGTTATTTGTTTTATAGGTACTTGGGTAGCACAGATCTTATACGTACACCTATCTCCACCAAGGAAGCAAGCGAAAGCGAATTTATTTTACCTCCCACGGGAGTTAATTGTTTTGTCATCCCGTGGGAGTAAATTGACAGGTTTGTGTCCTAAAATTCAGTGGGTAGATAAAAGAGTGTTACTTTTCATTATAGAGGAAGTCACTACACACTGTTTTACCACTAACAACCGATTTTTTACACCTCGACACGTGTTTCGCTAACTATGTTAGCATATTCAGGAGAAGATTAAAACTGTTTTAATCTTCTCCTGAAGATGCTAACATAGTTAGCGAAACACGTGTCGAGGTGTAAAAAATCGGTTTGGTTATCGTGCCCAAAGGATCGAGTCTTCGATATACATCAGGTTGATTCATTAAGAATGGGAAATATCTTAACTACAGATAGTAAACACAAAAATAATGAGATTTAGCCCAATATATTGATGAGAATGTTGCTGGTTTAGGAGATACAGGGTGTTCTAGGGGGAGATTTTATTTCAAAATTTCGTATATGGTTTCATCTTTCAATGGTTAGATTTTTGACCAGAAAGGCATTCCGAGAATTTTATCCAGAGGTGCGCTACAGAGTGTTGTGATAACTTTTCCTCCTATATTTTCTACGCCACTGATGGAATTTCAAATATTTCCAATTTCTCGAATTGATTGTTCAATTATGTTGAAAAAATGCATCACCTTTAACTGAGCTAAAATGAACAGTTATCGAGATATTTGCCCGAAAACAGAAGTTTGCATAGAAATTTTTCATTTTCCTCAGTAGTAGAAAATTATGCGTGGAATAACTATTTCTGTTCAGCTACAGCATGATATCTGAATAGTATCCAATCTACTCAACACCAGAAACATATTTTTGCAATTTTCTACTACTGAAAATGATGAAATATGACTATATGCAATCTTCTGTTTTGAGTTGAACAATGAATTCGTGGAATTGGAACCATTCGAAGATGAAACCATATACCGAAGTGGAATGCATTATATTAAATTTTTCTTGAGACATTGCGAAACAATTATTTTTATTTCTTAACTTAACGCCCTGTATGTCGAGAATTGAACATTTGAAGACCGTCCCTATCTCAGTGATTGTGAAATCACGAGGGCTATCACCTGTCAAGCGTTGTCGGTCGAAACACCCTGTATATAGAGGAAGTCCTTGAATAATGGTGATTTCTCAGGTTAGTATTGGAATAAAGTCTTCTCAGCCCTCTCCTCCCTTTTCTGCACCCTTGGCGTTCGCTGTAATCGATATGACGGCACCGGCGGCTAATGTGACGTCATCCGTGGGCGGAATCTCCCCCTGCTATTGGGGTTGAGGGGTGGCGGAGGCGGTTGTGTAAGTTGCTCGTGGTGACGTCAAAGGGATTCGGCATAAAGTTTCCCCACACAAAACCAGAACATCTTTGGAGACGAAAGCTTATAGAATTCACTTCAATATTGTTGTCATTGACAAAGGAGGTACGTCATTATTCTAACAATATGATTTTGCTGTGGTAACAATACCATATTGTCTGGATAGCAATATATGTATACCTAAAATCTTGGATAAACAGGTTTTCTATATTTTACTTGATTCTTTGGGATTTTTTCTCCTCGTTTCTATAAAATAAAAGTATTCGTATCGTATTATTTCAATATATTTGTAGAGGGACAAATCCTCGGACAAATCAGATGATTTGCCTCAAAATGTCACTGCGTTTAACAAATTTTTCTATCAGGGAGTCTAAAAGAAAAATCCAGTAGCTTGTCAGCGACAATTTGTTTGAAAAAATGTTTGAAGGAAGGAAATATAGATATATTGAAAAAATATAGAATTTTTACTTATCTTTGGACGTTACGGGACCGATTCTGCTCCCTTTCTCAACATGTAAATGCAAAATATGTTTCTTTGAAAGTTGTGCTGCACAACATACGGCCATTTGATTCATAGGTAATCCAAATACGAGATGTCAAATGTCAATAGATTGTTTTGGAATGACATTACACACGCCATTATTTCAAATGATATTCTTCCTTCATCATATTTCTAGTTGACTCATATAATAAAAAAAATGTGGCAAATTGTTATAATTGCGGTCCAAAGACAGGCGGAAAAGAAGGTGAAATTTGTAACTTTATAGTGAAATATCTTGATAAATAATGGTTTGTTCACATTTTCATTATCAAATTCGTGTTTTTCAGACAAAAATACGTTAGTACCAAAAAAAAATTTCAGAAAAAACCCATCGCATGATAAGTGCAAAATTACCGACGCCTTTCCTATAGTTCCTCAAAGTATTTCAAAAGAGTATACTTTCCGGAAAAGATTTTATTTCTGTATTTTTTTTAGATTCCATAAATTTTTCGTTTATGCCAATTCATACTTTTTTCTGGAAATTTCCGGAAACAAATCTCTGTCTCTGGCGGTGTATTTATCAAAATCGTCACATTTCGGTATAAACATCATATTATTTATTATGAATAATTGTTGGAATAATATTCGATGGAAAATGCGATTTCTATCAAAAGCACTAATGAGAACTACCCTAAAGAATTTAAAAAACTTCTTCTGACAGTTGTGACAACTATTCAAAGCTGTTAACAGCAGCCAAGTTTTGGTCGATTCTTGTTGATTCTCCTTGGAAATGTATGTAGTGTTGGCAAAGTGCCGCGAGAAAAAATATTTCTCACAGTATGGGCAATACATGGTTTTGAAACTAAGTAAACTATGAGAAATGCGCTACTTTTCATAGCAGTAGTAGAAAAAAATTATTTCAATTCAGTTAGTGTTATTCACCTGAAAATTTAATTTTGCGACGAAAAAAAAATCAATTTGGAAATTATCAGCTCCCAGATCATATGATGATGAGCTTGCGGAACGGTGAACATGAATATTGTAGTCAATAACACAAATAAGGTAGAAACTTGCAAAACTTGAAGTATGGAGAATGAATTTTCTTGGATATCTCGAAAACCGAGAAGAATTATGAAGAAACTGCAATTAGAAAAAGGATAGATAATTGTTTTTGTCGTTCATTTAAATATCAAAATGCGGTCACATACTCCAAAAAAGTTCAATCAATTTTCATCGGAGAAAATGCGAAATATCTATCTCCCTGTATGTTGATCAAATCGGTATAACATGTGTCTCATGCACATTTACGATAATGAATTGTCTTACGAATTTTTCAACAGTGACTGCATTTAACGAGGAACGAGGCATTCAACTACAGTGACGACAATTATATGTCATATTTTCTATTAATCATTCCAGAATTACGTCATTTGGCAGGTTGCTGAGGGGCAAACATTGTATTTTGTCAAGATTTGTCATATAAAACCAGAATCAGTGGGATCGTTTTCCTTGGAATCCGAGTTGGAAACAGAAAGAATTTCATAATTTTGTTTGGCAAAATATTGAAACACAACTCCACTCTTCTGTGAATTATTGAAACACAACCTCACTCTTCTGTGAATTATTGAAACACAACCTCACTTTTTCATTTGTTTACAGAGGAATCAAGAGGTTGAAATAGTTTTTCACAATATTTTGGCATACGAATCGTGTTTCTTGAGTTATTCATTAATTCAAGCATGCCTTCGCATTGTTCTGTTGTACATTGCACAAAAAATGCAGCAAGAGACTAGGGAATATATGATTTTTCAGGTAAATAGTAATCTCACATGGTTATCATTATGAAATGTTGTCATTCCTTATCAAAATTCCTTCTGCCTTCTGCCACTTCTGCAATAAAGCTAATACTGCTAATAGATTGAAAATGTCTACAACACACACGATCGTCAGCATGTCAGACCAGTCCTCCCGATTGATTGCATGAATCCAATCTTCTTGCATTATTCTAGAAATTTCAAGTATATTTCTATTAGTTCTTATTGCAGTAGGAATTCCGATGAGAAATCAAAGCAATAACCAAATTTCAAAAATGAAAACTATATGTGAGTGACTATAGTAGGTACTTACTTTTAAATCATAATGTACCATCCGGATTCCTTCATATTCCGCTGCAGTTTTTGTGCATTTTACAACAGCACAATGTGATGGCATGAGCGAATTGATGAATAGCGGAAAAATACGATTAATAAGCCAAAATAATTGTGGAAACTATTTCCATCACTTGAAAACAAATAAGAAAAGTGACGTTGTGTTTCAATGTTTTGCCTCCAGCGTCGGTCATCTGACAGTTCTTGCACGCAACCCATGCTTATCAAAGGTAACCTAACAAATAGTTTGTGTGCCCCTCAAGAAACCATGTCAAAATCACGTATTCTAGAATGTCAATATTACTTTTATACCCATTTATGATCATTTATCATTTAACATTATCATTCAAGTTGGAAGGATGGTTTTATAACATAACCAATGATATTTCCACGTTCCATCTGTCATAAGTGATAAGCCTCGAATGTTAGGTGATAAATCTTAAGTCTTAAAGTTCTTCATAAAATGGCCCTAAGTATTATTTGAGAATCCGTACATTCGTTTCATTTTATGTATCAGAAGTGAGTAAATGAACTATTATCACAGAATTTCTTGAGTTATATAGGACTTGGTGTCGTTCATGAATTCACCACTGAAAGTCGAAAATATAACGCACCGTTTCCATTTACACAAAAAATTGTGAAAATGAAAAGGTGAACTCGAATGAATGTGTCATGATGCCTGTAAATTTGGTCTGAAACTTCGGAAATTTAGCAAGATTCTCCCACGCCTTGCTATTTTTACAAAGTAGGCGATATCGAGAGATTTCGAAACTCCTTTCAATAGGTAGTGATAACACTATTTGACTTTCTATACATCTATATCTATGATATCGAGATCGAGTCGATTATTCGAAGACGGTGACGTAGAATCAGGACGACGTATGACGTCAATGGGATCGACAGAAATAGAAGACGAGATGGACGTGCAACATATGGCTAGAGGTGTTGTATAGGGGGAGGTTCAACAAATTGCTCGCGAAATTGCTGAAACAATCGATCAACGTGATTTGTGTAATTTTTTTCGAGATTGCCCCAATTTTCGATCACCAGCTGTCCCGACTTTTTTATATTCAGAGATAGAAATATGACTACAATTTGGAGAATATGTACAGGGGATTAAAAAAATAAAGTTGATGATGGATGCTCGAAGACGAAACGTCGGATTTCAATTTCTGAAAGAAACATTATTGCATTCGATTGGTTATGTAATTTTGTATTTTATAAGCACATCTATTCGTTCTGGGGTTTTTCCAGAGAAACTTGATTAGTACAGTTACGCACCAGTACAAATAATATCATACAGTAGATTCTTGAAACTTCAGACCAATAAAAACACTGCCCACTCTCGAGAAAATACTTGAACTTGTTATTAACGAACAACTAGATTCATATTTTAATGAAAACGATCTCTTTCTTGGGTTTCAATCTGGTTTTAGAAAAAAATCACTCTTGTGAGACAGCTCTGCAGCTTGTGGTAACTGATTCGAGAAAATATATTGATAATAATGAATATGTTATAGCTATGTAGCTGTATTCTTAGATTTCAAATGGGCGTTTGAGACAATAGATAGATGAACCTTGCTTGAAAAACTGAAATACTATGGAGTAACTGGTCTAGCCTTGAGTTGGTTAGGTAGCTACTTGGAAAACAGGTATCAGAGAACAAAAGTTTGTGAATGTCTTTCAGATTGTATTGTGAATTATATAGGAGTTCCACAAGGTAGTGTACTTGGTCCATTACTGTTTAAAATTTATTTGAATGACATTATGTTCACGGTTCACATGTGATTAATCTTTTTGTAGATGATACACTCATATATGCTATTGATACTGATTTGAGAAGAGCGCAGGAGAAAATCAATGTATCTTTGAAAAACATTGAAGTGTATTTGTCTGCAAGCAAATTGAAATTAAATATAAATAAGACGAAAGCAATGATTTTAACAACTGTAGCCCAACCCAGAAATTTAGATTTGAACTCAATAAAAATTATTGTAGATGATAGTCCTGTTGAAATTGAAAGTCAAATTGAATATTTGGGATATATTTTGGACAATAAGCTTCGATTGAACAAGTATGCTGAGTATATCATTAGAAAAATTCCAGGAAAAAATCATTTCTTCTATAGGATATCAAGATATCTTTCAATATATGCACGAGTTACATTTTTCAATTGAATAAAATCAGACCCCATTTTGATTATTGTGCCACACTTATGTGATTATTCAATCAAAACCAATTATCTCAGATACAAGTTATTACAAAACAAAGGAATGAGAATAATTTTGAAGTGCAGTAGATACACTCCGATAGATTATATTATGTTACAAACTTTGCAATGGCAAAGAGTTTATTATAGGGTATATTATTTAAGTAGGATCTTTATTTTCAAAATTGGGAAAGTGAACAACCAAGTTATTTCAATAAGTTCTTCATATGCAATAATATAATCCATGATCATGGTACACGGTCTCAAAGTAATTTCCATATACCTAGAATGAAATTGAGAAAAAGTATCAACTGTATGTTTGTAAAGGTTCTTGATAATTTCAATAAGCATCCGAATGAATTGAAAAATCTTTCGACTGTTAGGCTATTTAAGAGTCATTTGTTGGAACCTTGTTGGAACATATGAAGAGAATCTGAAAGTAAACTGAAAAAAAATTTCAGATGTATAAATGTTATAGTAATAGATTGAAAAAATATCATTTGTACATTAGGAGAAATTCTAAATGAAGACTTATTATTATAATTTTGCCCTAATTTAACCTACTCGGTATCTCTTAAGGTTACCGAGATCCCCATCAAATGATACATCATCTTCTAGTTTTTTTTTGCGAATGGGTTAGTCACTTTCTTGACGAAATCGTCCAAGATTTCGAAAATCTGTTGCCTTTGTACACTCATCATTGCAAGTCCATTGAGTCGAGCTGCAGACATGGTGCTCCTCAAACAGGTTTTGATTCTCCTGCTGGATGACTTTTCGACCGCAAAAATTGTACAAAATAAAGCAACAAGGATCTTCAGAGACTTATCAATTTCAGGAAATAAATCTTCAGTTTCCTTGAGGATTTCCACAACATTCAGTTAGATCGATTCTGTTTTTTCCTCCCATGATTTTTTTCCGAGGCTCTATCTCATTTGTTGATATTTGTAGGACTGTTATCAGCAGAGGGGTAGCTGTAACCACCCAGATAGTTTGCATCAGGTCTATATATATTCTATGCGATCTAGTTCTAGCTCTTTCTCATCTAGTGCTTTGGTACTCGACCGTGCTATTTATAGCCACAATAGGGCTTCGAATTGATGTAATGTAAACGGCTCTTGGATCCGGTATTCTGAGAGGGCAATCTGGGATCTGGAGGAGTAGAATTGCCAGTTGAAACGGGATACAAGAGGCAGGAGCTGTCAAGAGCTCGCCGGGTATTATACTCGGTGATCAATGGTTTATATACCGCTGATAAGGGACGCCCTTTTGAATCATGTGCGTTTATACAGCTCGAGATTCAAAATGAAACACCTCGAACGACATACCCTTTCGTCCTGTATAAGTTGGGCTAATTTACGCCACATACCGTAAAACGTGGTTACTTTGCCAGAAATATCGGGTTTTTCACGAATAATTAGTGAACGGTGAATGATTTGTATTCGCCTGAGAAGTATGTTTAACTTTGTCTCTTTCTTTATGTGACTAATAGATTCAATCTGAAGTAAGTATGGAGAGAGTATTTCATTCTTGTGGTTGGAAAGTCAAATGGTGATATGACTGCCCATTGAAAGGAGTTTAGAAATCTCTCGATATCGCCTACTTTGTAAAAATAGCGAGGCGTGGTAAAATCTTGCTAAATTTCCAACCAATTTACAGGCATCATGACACATTCATTTGAGTTCACATTTTCATTTTCACAATTTTTGTTCAAATCGAAAGGGTGCGCTTCATTTTCGACTTTCAATAGTGAATTCATGAACGACACGAAGTCCTAACTCAAGAAAATCCTGTGATAATAGCTTTTCGAGTAATCCTCACAAATTGCAGCAGTCAGTTCATGATGAAAGCACAGTCACTCAACAACTAATAATATAATATCAATTCACCTCTTCAGGCCCCGAAAGGAGGAAAGCACATCTTCGAAATTCTAGTTCAACTTCACAATAAGATTCGAAATGCATTTTGAAAGAAATTGTCCATCGTTCACGCCATCTATCATCGAATATGAGAATCACACGTTCCGAACTCGCATTCAATTGTTCATATCGAGAGCTAGTCTGACGAAACAATTGAAAAGTGGGCACACCAAAGGAATTATAAACATCTCAATTTTGGAGTAAAATTCACAGAACAAAATTTCAAGATGGCGATTGGACGCCATCAAGGGAAAAAAAATAATGGGAAGGAGGATCTTGTGATACATCTTCTTGAAGCTCCTGACAAATACTTCACAACCCTAGAATATGAAGCCAATATCTTCACCTACTACAAACATTTAATAATTGCCTGAATAGATCGACGTTTACTACATAATTTCAGGGAAATAAGCTGAGTTCATTTCAGAGGATGCTCTGCTTCTTAACATAAGAAAAGCATATCCGATACTTCACGCCGAACACTTTCGAACACAGTTATGTCGATATTTCTACAAATAATTATTATTCTCTATCGTATATCCAATATTGAAGCAGATGCAGTTTCGTACATATTTTACTTCAAATAGCCCCATGAAAATGGTCTAAAGGTGTCAAATCTGGCGAGCGGGCTGGCCATTCCGTAGGACCTCGACGGCCAAATCAACGACCGGGGAGAGTATAATCCAAATGTTTTCGAATTGTCTGGAGTAGTGTGGTGGTGCTCTATCTTGTTGGAATACAATATTCATTTTTATGTGTTTGTATTCAGACAACTATTAAATGTTCCACCATTTTGTAATAGGTGAAGATATTGACTTTATATTCTAGGGTTGTGAAGAATTCGTCAGGAGCTTGAAGAAGATCTATCAATTCAATTCTTTTCTCCAGATATCGTCCAGTGCGCCATCTTGAAATTTTCATCTGTCAATATTACTCCCAAAATATAGTATTCATGCATCAATTTCTACGACGCGTTTGAACTGCCATCCTAAAAGAACTTTTTTTCACAAACATTTGCCTAATTTAAGGTTGCAACTGTAAATTAGACAGAAGAAACTTTTTTTAAAATATCGCCTAATCTACAGTCGCAACTGTAAATTATTCAGAGAAAACTTTTTTTTTCAAAACACCTCCTAATTTACAGTTGCAATTGAAAAAAAAAGTGTCTTCTGCCTAATTTACAGTTGCAACTGTAAATTAGAGTTTCACAGTCTAAGCGCATTGCGTGCTATCGAAGAATGAAAGCTGACTAGCCTATGTCTGGTAGAACTGAGACTGTGAGACCCTAAGTTAGAGTCTACAACTGTATATTAGGAGATGTGTACAAAAGTTCTATTGTTCTCATTTACAGTTGCAACTGTGAATTAGGCGATTTTAAAACAAAAGTTTCTTCTGTCTAATTTACAGTTGCAACCATTGTAAATTAGTGCTAATTTACAGTTGCAACTGTAAATTAGGCAAATGTTCGTGAAAAAACAAGTGTTTTGAGGATGGCAGTTCAGACGCGTCGTACATTTCATAACCCAAAACTTTTTTTAGGATGGCAGTTCAGACGCGTCGTACATTTCATTACCCAAGCTTAAATTTTTTTCGTTGACCCGTTCAAAGAATAAAAGAAGAAAAGCGCTGTATAGGGATGAGGTCGGTCGGTTCCGGTCGGTCCGCCGCTTCCTTGAAGGGCTTACGGCGGGACGAATGAGGATTATCGAGGAAAATTGGAAAGCGGAAAATGGGAATGTATGTACAGGGTGAGTCAAACTACCCGACCTTAGCTTATAACAGGAAAAGGAAAACTGCAAATGCCAATTTGGCAGAGAAGATTTGAATAGCTCAATAGCTGTGAGTAATGTATATAGTTTTCCGTATTTAAACATTCTTCATCCTCTTTCAAAACTGTACTAAAATTGTTCTTATTCGTCATCCGGTTGCCCCCTCACGAGAAACCCTCAGTCTTCAAGAGACTTGTGCTACCAAAGGACGACAGGGGCTTTACCTTTCAACGTGTGATTCCAAACAGTTTTCTTAGGCCATCAGAAAAAAATCTGCAATCGTTGGATTCGAACCCACGAACCGGCAATACAACGTGATCGTGAATAAAATACTAACGCTTCTACCACGCGGCCACCTGGCCTACACATGGCGAAAATGACGTCAGAAAAATAACTTTTCCGTCAACCTCTACAAAAAATCACATTTAACGTTCTCACTTTTCGTCCGCTGCACGTTTTTCAGTTCTACTGAATTTTCAGTATATCCTGATTTGCATATTGATCTACCGAAACATATTTTTGCACTTATTTATTATTATAATTACTTATATTGTTATTGATCGATAGTGAATCACATACACATATAAATTGAATGATATTTTGGCACGCTCTGTTTAAATTAATTTTACAAAATAAGTAATAAATCAACATATAGGTCTCATGATATGTATAAACCAAAAAAGGACAATACCTCATCTGATTCAGATCAAACTCATTTTTGTTTGTTACGTTTAATTTTTTCATTTCGTTTTTGTATTTTTGTTGTTTATTCTAACTATTTGTTCCTATTTTATATATACTGAAATCTGATAAGTACCTATGTAACTGTATTTTGTGATATTTGTGAGTATTTTTGAATTGGGAATTAGGAATATGGAATATGATTATTTTTGTATGAAAATTTTTGTTTTTTTTTGTTTGAATCTATTTTGTTGAAAATGGGTTACTTTCGTGTTTACTAAGAGTACAAAATGTTTTGACGTCATAGGTTCATTTCATTATCCTTTCTTGGAATTCGTATAGCATAAAATAGATCTTCAAATCCTTGACAATGTATTGACTGATGAAATAAGAATCGAAATGGCATCCCTGATAGTCCGCGCGGAGAGTGAAGAGTGATTTGACAACAACTGTCATTTGCTGTAGTCAAATTACTTATTCAAGAAATCCGATAAATTTCACGTGTGAGTGAATAGGACCGTGATGTGAATATAAGTGTTTGAGGTCGACGAAAAAATTGAATATGCACCTAGCTAGGCTATTTAAATCCCCTTCGCCAAATTTGCGTTTGCAGTTTTCCTTTTCTTGTTCTGAGCCAACGACAAAAACTTTGAATCACCTTGTACAGTGTACATATACGGTTTCGGTGACATCAGTTATCATCACTAAGAATGACATAATAAAATACTCTGTCAACAATGATATTCTTGATTAATTGAGTTAGTTCCAGAATGGGTATTTTTGATAATGTTATAAGTGCTAGGTATAAGTAACTCGAAAATTATTAAAATATTGTTCAATATATTTTCAACATCAGAAAAAATTACAAAAAACTAATTACTTACTCATGACAAGAGTCGAAACCCCTTTGAAAATTTTGAGTTTGCACATAATTATACAGGATATCCCGAAATTACATAGAAAGACTTCAACCACCGATTCGAGGAACAAAAATAATAAACAATATTCATATATACATGGGTCCATCTGAAGGGGAGCCCGAGATGATAATTTTTGGAAATATTGAAATTATCAAATTTTGTACATCATGACTTAACTTTTTATGCCCGATTTGAGAATTTTTTTTATCGCTTGGAGCGCACGAAAGGGAATCCCTATAATGTTCAAAGAACATCGTGCGTTCCTAGGGAGGATATGGATAGGAGGTAGGTATTGGAATTTTTTTTGAACTTCTGGAGATTATAATTATGTTGTTGGGAATACTTCCTCAGGCAATGAATTCCAGAGCCTAGCCGTTCTATGGATGAAGGAGTTTTGATAAAGTGCTGTTCGACATATTTCGAGGTTGACAACGAAAGGATGTGCTGACTGGGCTTGTCTAGTTCCTCTGATTGGTATTGCTAGTGAAGGGATGATAGCAGAGATTTCCGAAGAACATTTCCCGTGGAAGTATCGATAGAAAAGTGAAAGGTCGCCGACCTTTCTACGGTGTTCCAATGATGTCAAAGAGTGAGTGAGTGTGGCGTGAGGTGTAAAGTAGCTTTTCGCACGGAACAAGAATCCGAGTTTTTGTGAAGCAGCTTTTGCGATGGATCTGACATGATTATCCCATGAAAGAGTGTTGCTGATGGAAATACCGAGCACAGATATGGTGGGCTTGGTGGGGATGGTGGTGCCAGACATTACATTTCTAAATTTTAGACCACTGTCGTGGGAAATATGTGGGACTTGGTGCATTTTCCCCTAATTTCGGCAGTTAATATACTTTCAATATTGTACCTACCATATTATTTTTCAATTTATTCTTTTTTTTTGCACCTCCCATATTTTAAATCAAACATCAAAAGTAAAAAAAGAAGTATTTTCGATCGAACCATAATTCTTGGGAAAATTCGGCACCTTATGTTGAGATTTCCATATATCCTGGTCAAGCTGCCAAAAATTGCATAAACAAAAAAGTTTACGAGGAAAAGTGCCCCTAGCTATATTTCCCACACCCCTGATTTTCGGAACATTCTCAACAGTTCCAAATCGGGCATAGAAAGTTAGGTACATGACTCCCCAGAGGTTATTTCTTGACCCATGTCCATGTGAACTTTTTTTACAATTTTTGTTTCTAGAATCTGTGGTTGAAATCTTTCTACGTGATTTGGGAACACCCTGTATTTCATCGTATCATCCTGTAGTATTTTGTTTTGAGGTTTGGTAACAAATCATTTCCAGAGATTCGATATCCAATTAAACAGGCATTTAGCACCTGAAAATTAATTGAAAATCAGCTGCGGCAATGGGAAGTTGCAATGATTGGAAATTTATCGAAAATTTTCGATTTTACGTTTGGGGTGTTGAGCAGATTAGTCAGTCAGTACAATATATTTTCAGTTGAAATATGGAATACTGCAATCAAAATTTAGACTACACCCTTTTAAGTTGTATATGAGCAGGAAAGCAGGCTTCCTTGGCTTCGAAATATGTACAGGGTGGCCAACTAAGAATCCAGAGTTCGATACCTCTGTTGTCTTGAGAGATACGAAAAAAAGTTCTGCATTCAAATTAAAGTGATAACCGAGCTGCACATTTCAAAATTTCTTTCAAATACACAGGGTGTTCCGTAAAGTCACAGCACATCAAAGCTATGTTTTTTTCATTGGAACACCCTATATTTCATTTCATTTTTGAATTCTCCCTGAAGATCTGATTTCAACGACGTATCAAACTTAGGGTCTAGCAGTGAAAGTTACTGACATATAGGGTGTGCAAAATCGAGATTTTCCAAGTTCAGGATTTTTTTCTGTCGAAACTGTTCATTATTAAAGAGTATATAATAAACATCGAGAACGCCATTAATACCGATCCAAAATACTTCTGGTCTTTCACAAAAAGTAATAAAAAAACATATAACTCGTCCCCCACACTCAAGCTACAGGGCACTACCATAAAAAATGACGAGTCTGCACGTTCTTTTGGCAAATATTTTCAATCAGTCTACAGCAACGAGCAGGCATCTTACAATCCTAACTTGGATAATAATAATATTGAAAGTTACTTATCAATCAGTGAAGTAACTGACAGTAATTACTTTGAAGCCCTGAAAAAACTCAAACCGAAAAAATCTGCAGGAAGTGATAAGATTCCACCATATATTGTTAAAGGATGTGGACTCTGGTTAAAGCAGCCTCTTCTATATATTTATAATTTAGCAATAACATCGAACACATTCCCAGACTTATGGAAAGAAGCTATAGTAACACCTATCCATAAGT
Organism: Phaedon cochleariae; assembly: GCA_918026855.4. Taxonomy (NCBI): domain Eukaryota; kingdom Metazoa; phylum Arthropoda; class Insecta; order Coleoptera; family Chrysomelidae; genus Phaedon; species Phaedon cochleariae. Next base: position 75,931,144 of record OU896707.1, on the reverse strand, counting down.
CTGGCAAAGTCTCAGAAATTGAAAACTATAGGCCAATAGCAGTTTTATGTGCTACTGCGAAGCTATTTGAGCAGATTATTTATGCGAAAGTGTGGAGTGGCTTTGGAGGGAATATTTGTGAAGAACAGCACGGATTTGTTCCGAAAAAATCAACCTCTACAAATCTTTTAACATTTTCTCATCATGTCCTCAACCATCTAGATAACAATAAACAGGTCGATGTAATTTATACTGATTTCCAGAAGGCATTCGACAAAGTCAATCACGATGTGATACTGCAAAAGTTCCATAAATATGGCGCTGATCTCCAAGCACTCAAATTGTTGGCCTCTTACTTGAATAACAGATACTTCAGGGTCAAATATGCAGGAAACTGTTCAGAGAAATTTCGCGCTAACTCCGGAGTCCCTCAAGGATCAAACCTGGGCCCGCTACTGTTTCTAATATTCATCAACGACCTTACACATAATATAAAGTATTCGGAGTGCCTATTATTTGCAGATGATTTGAAATTGTATAGAAAGATCGAAAGCCCGCAAGACTGCGTCAAATTACAGGAAGATATTGATAGGGTCCACCGATGGAGTGTAAAAAACGAACTCCCATTTAATATATCCAAATGTATCGTACTATCTTGTAGCCGAAAATTATCTAAAATATTATACGATTACTCGATGAACGACAAGCAGTTATCCAGAGTAGAGACTGTTAAAGATTTGGGTATATATTATAACTGCGCACTCTCGTATAAACCACATTTGAATCATATCGCATCGCAGGCACTACGGACTATGGGCTTTGTAATGAGACAAAGTGCACATTTCAATGACACCAGAGCAATAACTACACTTTATAATACTCTAGTAAGACCTAAACTTGAATATGGCGCTGCAATCTGGCATCCCTCTCAGCTAATCAACAAAAATATTTTGGAAAAAATTCAAAACAGATTTCTGAGATATCTGTATTATAAAAAATACAAAGTTTACCCGGACTATAATATAGTTAGAACAGTAGCACTTAGAAGTGAATTTGAAATACCCAGTCTAGAAAATAGAAGACAAGCAATTATAGTCACAATGTGTTATAAAATTTACAAAAAATATTATAACTGCCCCTATCTCCGATCAGTATTGAAAAGAAGATCTCCCAATCGATTGACCCGGCTTGTACAATTCTTTGATGTTCCATTTGTATCAACTAATAACTGTTCACCCATTATAACAATGATACAATTAACAAACAACTTCCTACTATTGTCAGAAGTCAGCTTTGTTCTCCCTCCCTCAAAATTTTATTATGGTATGAAAACATATTTTTCTAATTTAGAATAAACAGTTTTTGTAGTGTGTTCGCGCCATCAGTGATTTGAAATGATCATTTCAATTATTGTAGCTCGTAGAATATTTGCAATGATATACTCTAAGACTGTTATCATATAGATACTGTTGTTATATACATTATGATTCTCATGTAATAAGGTTTTTTACCTGTTTGAGAATAAATAAATAAATAAATAAATAAATTATTCGTCAAAACGGTTTACATGTCCCTATCTCAACTTTTCACTCACTATCAATTGGTGTTCAATTGACATTTAATTGAAACAAATTATAAATTTAGATTTTTTGACCTCCTTGTATCAATTTCAATTGAACAACAATTGATAGTAAGTGAAAAGTTGAGATAGGGACATGTGAACCGTTTTGACGAATAATGAACAGTTTCCACAGAAAAAAATCCTGAACTTGGAAAATCTCGATTTTGCACACCCTCTATGTCAGTAACTTTCACTGCTAGACCCTAAGTATGGTGGGTCGTTGAAATCAGATCTTCAGGGAGAATTCAAAAATGAAATGAAATAGAGAGTGTTCAAATGAAGAAAACATAGCTTTGATGTGCTGTGACCTTACGGAACACCCTGTGTATTTCAAAGAAATTTTGAAATGTGAAGCTCGGTTATTACTTCAATTTTGATACATGAATTTTTTTTGTATCTCTCAAGACAACAGAGAAATCGAACTCTGGAGTCTTAGTTGGCCACCCTGTACTACATGATTTGCATACTTCGCTTTGTTGATCACTCTTCTTCTACCTGCATTATTCTGTTTCCCAGATGCTAATATTATGGGGGTTGTGAGAAGGGGCATTCTTCGGCCCCCATTGAATCTTTCAACTTTTGTTTGAACCGTTTTTTTGTCAGCGGCTTCCGGGAAGAACTATTATCCATAATAGATTAAAATGGTCCACCCTGTATACAGTGTGTCCCACTTACCATGCTCACCATGGGTATCTTTTTAACGGTGAGAGATACGAGGTCGGTTAAATGACACCAAATGTGGAGTTTGTCAAGGCCAACTATAATGTGAAAAAATATTTTGATAAAATCTATTCAGATTTTGATCATTTTCATGTCTCCTCCGTAACTTCTTTATTTATGAAAATATTCAATTAGGAATTTCACATCCTTATGGCAGTTTTTCAAAGTGATTTCGAAAAAAATATAAAATTTATACCAACTCTTCTAGAATTTGAGATATCAGCACCAACTTCAGTTTTTCAAATGTAGGTCATAGCTCACTATGACTTAGGTACAAATAACTTTTTTTTCGCAGGAATAGTTTTGTGTTGATAACAACGGAGTTATCGTCATTTATACAGAAACAGAAAATTATTTGGAAGCTGCCATCTTGAATTTATAAATTTCAACAAAAAAATCATGTTCTCCGACCTCAAGAACCCCCACCTACCAATTTTGAATGGAATCGGACCAAATCTTGTCCGCCATCTTGAAGCAGCCATTTTTTTTAATTTAACAAAAATTTCATAATGTATTGTCACCGAAATTATGAACACCAGCCTTTCAAGTTAATCGGAGTTATGGAATTTTTGTTGGAATTAAAAAAAATGGCTGCTCCAAGATGGCGGACAAGATTTGGTCCGATTCCATTCAAAATTGGTAAGTGGGGGTTTTTGAGGTCGGAGATCATGATTTTGTTGTTGAAATTTATAAATTCAAGATGGTGGCTTCCAAATAATTTTTTGTTTTTGTATAAATGACGATAACTCCGTTGTTATCAACACAAAACTATTCCTGCGACATATCATCTGTAAGAAAAAAAAAAGGTATTTGAAACTAAGTCATAGTGACCTATGACCTACATTTGAAAAACTGAAGTTGGTGCTGATATCTCAAATTCTAGAAGAGTTGGTATAAATTTCATATTTTTTTTCGAAATTACTTTGAAAAACTGCCATGAGGATGTGAAATTCCTAATTGAATATTTTCATAAATAAAGAAGTTACGGAGGAGACATGAAAATGATCAAAATCTGTTTTTTGCGTATAAAACAAAAATGAATAGATTTTATCAAAATATTTTTTCACATTATAGTTGGCCTTGACAAACTCTACATTTGGTGTCATTTAACCGACCTCGTATCTCTCACCGTTAAAAAGATACCCATGGTGAGCATGGTAAGTGGGACACACTGTATATATCCAATTTTTTTTATGTTTATAATTATATCTGAGAACATTCCTTTTCAATGAGCTGATGACTTTCGCACCTGATTACCCTTTTGCATCCACCCCTGTTCGATTCAACGCTGACCGTAAATGTGGATGTGCCAGTGATCATTGTGCCGTAGAATAAATCCCATATCGAGAGGCGAGAAACTGGAATTTCTGCTTAGGGTCGAATTGAAGTCTTATCTTGCAGGATCCAATATCCAATTACGGCGACTAGAACAAACCGCGAAATACCAAGAAAATTGCGCTTCTATACGAACAGATCACGTTTACGGTTATTCAATATTTTTCTAAGGGGTGTTACGAGGGCTAGGAGTGTGTGGTGATCTAGGCACGTTTCACGAAAGTTGAAATTTCAAAACATTTTCTGCGTAGGTATTACTGGTATTACCTACCTAGCTAGCTGAAAACGAGTGACATAATAAGGACTTAACAAGGAGCGTTAACAGGGCATTGGACAGCGACATTAAAAAAACAATTGTGTGAGTAGGAGCATACGTCAGATGTGATAACTTCTATGACCGGTCAGTATTTCCAATATCTTTTGGACGATACGGGGGAAATCTGAATGAAGTAATATTCATTTTATATATTCCTAGGTGACCCTGCAAACGTTGTTTTGCTATACAAGGTAACTCTGAATGTGGGGTTTTCTAAAACAGGATATACAGGGTGTGCCACCAGTAACGCCTCGGTCTCTAGGAGGCTAACCACTCATCTTCTTGGAATTCTTCCTCTCTAGGAAATTGCATGTCAACATTATTTCAAACATGGGTGTTCCCAAAAATCACAATACACTGAAGTTATAATCCTTTTAACGGAACACCATACATATTATTCTATTTTGAGATTCTCCCTGAAGAGCTGATTTCAACGACCCATCGTACTTGGGGTCTAGCAGTAACAATTACTGAGATATAGGGTGTGAAAAATCGAGATTTCCCAAGTTCAAGAATTTTTTGTGTCGAAACTATCCATAATTGGTCAAAACAGTTAGCATGTCCCTATCTCAACTTTTTATCCACTATCAATTGATATTCAATTGAAACAAATACTGGGTGGTTCAAAATCAAGATTTTTGACCACCCTGTATCTATTTCAATAAAATACCAATCGATAGTAGATAAAAAAATTTAGATAGGGATATGTGAACCATTTTGCCCAATTATGAATAGTTTCGACAAAAACAATCCCTGAACTTGGGAAATCTCGATTTTTCACACCCTATACCTCAGTAATTATTTCTGCTAGACCCCAAGTACGATGGGTCGTTGAAATCAGCTCTTCAGGAAGAATCTCAAAATAGAATAATATATAGGGTGTTCCATTAGAAGAAGTATAACTTCAGTGGATAGCTTTTTTTTGGGGACACCCTCTATGTTTCGGAATGATTTCAAATGGAAGCCTATGTTAACATGCAACGTGTTAGAGAGGAAGATTTCCAAGAAGATGAGTGGTTAGCCTTCTAGAGAGCGAGGCGTTACTGGTGGAAAACCCTGTATATCTCATCAAAATAAGTTGTTTGGCAAAAAGGCAAGAAAGTGCTCATAAACAATATTTAAGATAACGGAAGTACAAGGTCTATGGTACAAGTATCTAACGGTTGAAAGAAGACTCCAACCATGAAACATTTTTCTGAAGGCGCCAAATTTTATATTTTAGGAAAACTTTGTTATTTGCTTCCCTATTCAGGTATATTTTGATGTATGATACTGAATGACTGACTGATGTTTGAATAATTTTGAAATACTTAATATATTATACTTTTTCAATTTGAAGTAGGTACCTACTTAATGGTGCAATGGTGCAATACTGATGTATATCGTCATGTGGTCACAGGTTTTAAGTAGAATCAGTATTGTAGGAAATCATGAGGGGGGGGGGCAAATGCCCCCCTGCCAGCCCCCTAAATGACGCTCATGAGAAGAGGAGATGAAAGCTTGTCCATTGGGAAGAAGGAAGAAACCTCCTCCATCCCATCTACATAACCTACTAAGATAATATAATAATGGTCTTTATTCATCAATTACGAATTACAAACTACAAATTGCATCAAGATTGAGAGTGTTAATGCATTGATGAAGGGCGAAGTTCAGCCTAGGCTGTTTTTCAACTTGCAATCAGAGCTGGATTGATCGATACATTTTTTTTGACTGCAAGATTATTTTGCTAATTCCGCATGTTTATCTCCTGGAGCGCACGAAAGGAAATCCCTATCATGTGAATTTTCGTTGAAGTGGAATAAGAATCGTTTCAATTATTTATCTTTCAAGAGAGAAATACGATCAATTATATTATGAAACACCGTGTACATCATCTGTTAGAAGTGTTCGTGGATAGCTGACTCATGACGTAATATAAAAATAACTTTGTCGATCGTTTCGTTTTATGGGGATAGGGATATAAGAAGGGTTCTAAAATTCATATAACACAAAGGATCAGATAGATGACATCCAACATTGTCATCACAGGAAAAGATATGAATGTGCATAAAAGAAAGACGTAGACATATTCGAAAATATGCGAGTAATAATAGTCCGATCTCGGTTCCTTTATCATGAATCGAAATATATTGGACAAACATCACGTCGTAGATGTAAACGATTTAAAGAACATTTCGATCTCCGTTGGGTCACATCATATATATGATATTAGTTTAGAACAGAATTAAAATCTATTAACCTTATCCCAGTGAAAAAACCGACTGATTATTTCTCTGGATCTCTTTAGTTCCTCTTCTTTTTCAATGATACTGCGACATCAACATCATGACCCATCGACGGACACATCAGGACAGCGTCAATAATGAATATCGAGTACCTGCAGCCAATAACGGATGGTTGTTTGTCCGCAGGGAGCGCTTTTCAATTTGTTTTTCCAATTATTCCTGAGCCGTGACTCATTTGCTCTGGTCGCCACAACGCCGGCAGGAAAAAATAAAGAATAATCACCAGCACAGAAACTAATTTCGTTGCAGTGAGTTTAACACCTCATTAATTAGGAAAGACGCGATACAAAATACTTACTAGCAAAATTGGTTTGGTCATTCGAATGGAATGAAAACATACCGGGATGATATGCTAAACGCTAAACGTGAAAAAAATTTCTTCACTAGATTTTTTTTTATGTTCTGGTTCCCACGAAATGGAATATCCTGTAATTTTCAGAGAACATCGTGAGAACCAAGGGAAATAAGGTAGGAATTGGTGTTCTTCTTAAATTTCTGGAGACTATATGCCTCGGGGAACACCTCCCTTGGCAACGAGTCTTTGGAAAGAGATGTTCTGCAGGTCTCCAAAGTGACCACGAAGGGGTGCGAAGCCTCAACTCGACGGGTTAATCTCGCGGGGACTGCCAAGGAAGGAACAATTGTTGATATTTCAGAAGAGCATCGTCCATGAAAATATCTATAAAATAGAGCCAGATTTACTCTCTTCTCCGTTCGTACAAGAATATGAGACTTTTGAAAAGCTGGATTTGTTTTTCTGCTCCAATTGTATTCGCGGTAGCCAAGGTCATCCATCATCTGACATTGCGATAACATAAAAACTACGGGAAAACACGGGAAAACATGTCTAACTTTCAATCTAAGCCAGGAGTTAGGAATGTTTTTCCGTAGTATTAGTTCATCGCAACGTCAGATCATGACCTTGACTACCACGAATAGTTATTATTATTATTCGATAGAAGGAAATGAGGTGTCAATAATTTGGAAATAATATCCCACTAAGCAAATTTGGAAGCTATGTTGATGCAAGGTTGTAGCAATCACTGAAACTGACGTTCAGCAATATTGCAAATGTAAATTTATAAATGTAACGTTCCAGCAAAGTCACAGCAACATTTAAAATTACTGCAATACTACATTACCAAGTTTCACCTTTGCAATATTGCTGAACGTCTGTTACAGTAATTGCTTAAACATTGCATCAACACAGCTTTCAACTTTGCTTAGTGGGATGGAGAACCAGAATTCAATGTAGAAATCATCTGCCATCAGGAAAGACTATCACTTGTGACTAATAGGTGGTGGAAATAATATAAAGAATATGGAAAAAATGGTTTAAAGTTGAAGAACGATTTCTTGGCCAGGTGTCATCAGGTTGAGAATGATATACAGTAAATTCAGAATTCAATGTGGAAATTATCTGCTTGAAGGAATATTATATTTGCGAGCCGTCTAAGGGGTCATAGGTGGTAAATACACCGAAAAAATAATGAAAAAAATGTGGAATCATATTTGAAAACAATGAATGAGATAATAATGAATCGAATAATGATAATAATATGTTGGGCAAAACATGATTCTGCAATTGAAAGTATAACTGAAATGATCGATATGTTCTTCAAATCGTTTGTTCCTTAGTCATGATGTTTTTCCAATATTTTCCATTCAATGATGAGGGAACTGAGATCAGAACATAACTCTCGTATTTTCGAATCCGCTATCAGTTATAGTATAAGAACGTCTTTCTTCTATAACATTTATACTATCTCTTTGGCGACAATAAAATCTATAATAATAATAATAATAATGAATACAGTTTCTGATTTGACTGTTTTGTTGTCTTTTTTAATAACTACTCTTTGCTTTCTCTTCAACAGATATGACCTGAACCAACTGAGCGCAGGTCCTATGACTGCATATTTGTCCAGTTTGTACAGGAGTATATCATGATGTAGGCAGTCATACGCCTTGCATAAGTCTAAAAAAGTTCCTAGGACAAGTTCTTCATTTTCTAGTGCTTCTATAGAATTCTGCACAAATTATTCCTTTGAAACCAAGACATCATCAATCTGTAACACATTACTTTTTCAAATATTTTTGAGGAAAATGAGCAAGCTTAGAATAGGTCTATATTTTCAATATCAGATGGATCTCCCTTCTTGTACAGTGGTTTAACTAATGCCAAATTCTAATTTTCTGGACAAATACCGTATCTTAGTGATAAAGATATTGAATTGAAGAGCATGTTGGCCAAAACTCGATTTTTGAATTGAAAGTATAACTGAAAAAATGTTCTTTGAATCGCTTGTACCCACGACAGAATGTATGTCCAATTTGTTTCATTCAGTGATGAAGGAAATGAAATAGGAAGATTGCTCGCGTAAGTATATATATACGTCTCTCTTTTATGGCATTCATATTATTTCTCATGACAACAATGTTGGATCTGATCCTCTGATGTGTTAAATGAATTTTAGAACCATTTTATATCCCTATCACCATAGAACGAAACGATCTACAAAGTTATATTACCTACGTCATGAATCCTCGAACACTTCTAACAGATGTATAAGGTGTTTCATAATTGAATAATTAATAAAAATATTAAAAAAAAATAACTTTATTCACACAAAAAAATAACAACAATAAAAAGTACCAGAAGTTGAATATACAGTTGTGAAAAAATTATACTCGATAAGTGACAATTTACCTACTTGGTTTGAGATAGATAATAATAACTAATACTAATTCAATCGTGTTTCGAATAATTTACCTATAGATATAATAATGGAAAGTACAGTATAAATGACAATAACGAAGAAAAAAATAGAAAAAAAGAATATTTTTCAAGTTCCCAATCGTATTTCTACATACAGAGTGGGCCTTTGAAAACGAAACAGAGGCTCTGTAGGTCGCCAAAACCGGATTATGAAAAGAATCTGAAACACGACAACTACGTTTTCGAGGGGGACATCGTCCTACAATATTTTCAGCCCTGCGGCGTTGCCGCTGCTAACGAAAAGAAGTAACAACTTTGTTATTTCAAATGCATTTTTAGATTCTCCCCGAAGAGCTGATTTCATCAATGCATCACACTTGGGGTCTAGCTGCAATGGTTTCAGGGATATAAAGTGTTCAAAATCGAGATTTTTCAACTTTGACATTTTTTTGTGTCGAAACTATTCATTGTGATTTACTATCTACTGACATTTAACTGGAACAGATACAGGGTGATCAGAATTCTGAATCTTGAACCACCCTGTATTTGTTTCAAATGAATGTCAGTAGATAGTAAATCACAAGTTGAGATCGGGACATGAGAGCCGTTTTGACCAATAATGAATAGTTTCGACACAAAAAAATGTTAAAGTTGAAAAATCTCGATTTTGAACACTTTATATCCCTGAAACCATTACAGCTAGACCCTAAGTGTGATGCATTGATGAAATCAGCTCTTCGGGGAGAATCTAAAAATGCAATAAAATACAAGGTGTTCCATTTGAAATAACAAAGTTGTTGCTTCTTTTCTTTAGAAGCGGCAACGCCGCAGGGCTGAAAATATTTTAGAAAGATCCCCCTCGAAAATGTAGTTGACCTGTTTCAGTTTTTTTTGATAATCCGGTTTTGGCGACCTACAGAGCCTCTGTTTCGTTTTCAAAGACCCACTCTGTGTATGACAACTGTGCTATGGTCTGCCCCTACTTACGGGATCGTGACGTCAGCTTTTACTCGCGGTAAATGTCTAGTCGTTCGACCGAGAAATTCTAACAAAATATGAAATTGAACGGTATTTGAGTGATGATTTTATTTGAGAAATCAAAAAAAAAACTACTCTACTTGCCTATAAAATACCAAGAATAATTTTGGGCATATTTTTCACATAACAACAAAGAACATCAGACTTTTCGGCACTCCGAAATCCGCCTCTGCAGTCGATACCAATTCTTCTGAACGAATATCCCCTTCCCCTTCAGCTGACGTCATCCGCTCCCTTTACCCCCGAAGGGCGATCGCGTAGTCGTCGCGTGTCCAGCGTCCCTCAAGGTCTCGCCAGAGGTCGCCGCTGTGGTACGGTCCCACTGGGAGACAAACTACTTCCGGAAACGGGAAACCGGAATTTCGTTTATCATTTCTATACGGGGTGATCACAACATGCGAGATTTTTATAGCTAGCCTGTCACTGATTGATAAGCAATCTGAAATGCTGGTAGTAGATGAAGATTTGGAATACCCTCACCCCTGATTCATAGAGTTAATACCGTAACGTAACGCAAACAATTCCGTACGCCATCAAATGTTCTCAGGAGTAAAAAAAGAGTTTGGTTATTTTGTTTTTGGATATTTCCATTCCATCTGAGGTAGGGAACTTAAATTTCAAGGTATAAGGCATTAAAGGTGTGAAGAAGTCCATATATTGCTCAAAGTGGAGTGGTAGTTGAAGTTGAAGATTGGGTAAATCTCAAAATCATCTCCATGACATTTAATAGTTATGTTGAAAATGGGAAGGACATATTTCGGGCTTATAATAAGCCCATCATCAGCAAAAGTTTATAACGTCCTACAATAGTCTAAACTTCTAACAGGAATGGTATATAATAGATAATATTACTTGCATAAGGATATAAAATGTTCTTCAAAGTTGTGAAATCTTATTGAATTAAATGGTGAACATGGTAAATCATTATAATATAAAACATGTATTTTTATTTTAAGAGGGGCCTATACCCTCCAAGATACCTTCAGGAGGTTTTCATGAAGTAAAAAACAGAAAGGCTAACAAAATGTAGAAAAACCCACATGAGTAGGATTTGAGTGCACTAGAGGTTAGCTGCCACTGAAAAATCGAAAAATCACAAGATCAAACGTCAAACTTCCGGATGACAAGATGTTAACAAGGCAGATGACAGGTGAGATGGTGCAATTGAACTATTTTTCAAACAGAAATGGGATAAGTGGATAAGATCAAAACTGGTTGAGTGAAGAATTACAATTATGTCATTACAGTTAACTCAACTCGAATTCTTTCCATAGTTGTAATTTGTTCACGGTCACACTGGGAGACAAATTACTTCCGGAAACGGGAAACCGGAATTTCGTTTATCATTTCTATACTGGGTGATCACAAGCCGCGATATTTTTATAGCTAGCCTGTCACTGATTGATAAGCAATCTGAAATGCATGGAAGTAGATGAAGATTTCGAATACCCTCACCCCTGATTTATAGAGTCAATAACGTAACGTAACGCAAACAATTCCGTACGCCATCAAATCTTCTCAGGAGTCCAATAAAAACGGCGCCAACATTGAAGAAAATACAGACTTGAGGTTTAGTTATTTTGGTTTTGGACATTTCCATTTCATTTCAAGGCATTGCTCCTTTATCCCCCCCCCTCTCCTAGCTACGGCCCTGGGTGCTCTGAAACAGTTCTTGCGGAAAGCTTACGGAGCTTCTTTTTCATCGCCATACAAACGATTCAATGAATGAAATGACGAATAGTAGAGATATAACCCAAAATAGGCAGGAACATTGATGCCAAGAAAGAAACTATGACGTATGACGTATGACCCAGTTGGGTGATCTGTGCGTGTTAGCGGTAATGACGTCACAAGTACTTCAAGGCGCCGACCGTCAGTGAGATGAACAGCGTTGCCGTTTCGACCGGTTCTTCAGCTTGTTTGGATATTTCAACATAAGACGCTCTCAACTCAACTTATTTCAGCAATGTCATGGATGACTAGTGCCCTCGCTTGTTCCTGTTCTCCTATAAACTGGGATGTAACATATTATGACATAGATATAAAAGCGATGTCATCAGAATTTCAGGTTAATTGAAATGAATGGCAAGTATACCAAAATCGATCATTTAGATTGTATTAACCTCGGTATAAACGTATAATTGAGGATTGAAATGAATTTTGTAGCTGCTGATTGAACTTACAACGTGCTAAAATATGCTCGATTAGTAATAGTAATCATGTCAGGCTATAAACGCCTAGAATTGGCAATGGGGGTAAAAACTTTATTGGTGGTAAATATCACATCAATGAATATCAAATTATCTCAGACCGACTCGCAAACGGATATATATTTGCTTGATATCTCCTCAAAATAAACCAGCTGGCAACACAGCAAGAGGAATTATGACGTCAGTACTGGTGTTTGCCACCGATATATTTATTTTGAGAGTTATAGATGAATTCTAGTTGTGAGATGAATGGAGATATATTTTACTATGAGGTTAGTAATGGTTACTAACCAGTTCGGTTGAGGGGAGTATGGAGGAAATATTGTTGAATACAGACCCTTAAAGCCAAGGCATGGCACATACGTGTCATGCAATGACGAAGGAATTTGTGTTGCAATCAAGGAATTGCAAGAGAATGGAATGAAATGAGTGAATGTGGAAATAATCAAATTGCTTTAAATATCTGAAAGATGTAATTCAATGTTCATCGATGGTATTAGCCGGGAAAATTTGGAATTCCAGCTGCATTTTTATGTTATGATATGATAGTATGTGTTGAGAGCAAAATGTTAAGTTCTCAGGACTCATTAGTTGTTTTTTCAGTGACAACCGCTCTGGGCGCTCTGCATACCTAGCCAACCAGAAACAATTTCTCGTTACTGTCAAAAAGCCCTTGTCCAATTGAATTCTTGAGAAATTTTCTAGTTCTGAGGAAGAGTCCTAGAAAACCATGGAAAAATTTTTAATTTTGAATATTATTTTTCATTTTCGTCGTTGCTTTTCCGTTTAATTTTCGTTCGATTTCTGAGAAATACCCCCACTCTCCTAAATTTTTTGTGTTGTAGTTGCTTTAGGTTTCCAGAGAAAACAATTCGAAAGCGACAAAACATATTTGAGGCAATACGAAGAAGTTACGTGTGAATAGAATTTTATTGTTTCGTTTAGTGTCAAGAAAGATTTAGAATAAAATTAAGGATCAAGACGCGGATAGTGAGTAAAACGAAGAAACCTGAAACTATACTTTGAAAAAGATTATTTCACGTCTATTTACTTATAATAATATATGTTTGACCTTTCCATGAAATGGTAAGGTATTCAAATGGTGGTTTTGAAGTACCTATTACAGCATATTTTTATCAAAAATGTATATGACAAGAGAATCGAAGGCATGTCATCGTTACCGTTATACAGGGTGTTCCTCAATGATATGCGAAAATTTTAGTATTTGATTCGGCATGGAAAATTTACGATAGCTTGCTATTCGGAAACGATGAATAATAATTATAATAATGATAATGCTTGTTACGGTTCAAAGATCATCAATATTTATCTAGTATACTATAAAAGAATAAACATGGATACTCACAGAAGCAAGTGATTGCTTGTGCGTAAGAGTTTACACTACAAATATTTTATGAAACTATCACAAAAAAAAAACAAAAAAAAATAAAATGAATGATAAAGTAGACAATTAGTGTCTATTTCATGATATGTATATTTTACGATCAGGATATGTTTGACATAATCGGAATGATACGAAGTTTGTTGAATTAAACGAAAGTTGCCTATTCCAGTAAACAATGAAACAATCACCAACCGTTTACAAAATATACGAGGAAAACCTTTGATTATCTCCCCGTAATAGGACCGCTACTGAAGTTTGGTTTCGAACAAAAACCGCTTTATCCCGCTTCATAACCAGAGAGAAGCTATTCATTAGCGGGAATGAATTACAGCCTTATTTGCGGCATCGTGGAGTGCCGTGACCATAAAAAAAAACGAATCGCGCGTTCGTGGATGGGGGATGGGGGTGAAATATGAGCTTTGGGGAAGATTGAGGAGATATTACGATACAAGTTTCAAAACGTCTACTTCCACTCCATTCATGAATAAATTCAAGCGCAGCGTAGCGAAGCAAATTTAGAAGAGCTCAGAAGTTGATTGTATCATCGCGAAATATTTCAAAAACGCAATTTTTAACAAAAAAAGAGACAATAATTATATCAGAAGTTGACAATGAGAAGATGATATGTAATATTTACCAATTACTTCATCTTTTACAATGGGCACCAAATGACTCCACAACTGTGCAATATTTTAATTATACGAGTAGGTATTGAATATTTGTGATATTATTTCACAAAATGACATGAAATATCAAATTTCAAGCAATGGCATATATGTCTAATAGACGAGCATAACTAAAGAGAAAATCATATGGCTACAAGCAGAAAAAATAAAAAATTATCACATGACGGAAGGCATAATTCTTATCTCATTATCAAATCGCGAAAACGAGTACGAATTTTCGCACAGGAAAGTGCTATATTTCAATCATTCATTTCAGAATAGTGATTGGCACAGGTGCCGTTCGATGAACTACAATGTTTTTACATTCCTTTGGGACATATACAGTGTGACCCACTTAGAAATTTTTCCAGGAAAACTATGAATAGTTTGAGCTCTCCCATACTACTGTTTGTAGTTAGAAAATGCGTATTTATTGATGTCAATCCGAAATCTGTCATTTAACGCAGTATAGTCTACGTGAACGACTTCTCATTTTTATTTTTAAACGAATTTCTGAATTTCATTTCAGGTAGTTATTCCTTCTGAGATTTTGATTTTACTGCGTATATAGGCCCCTCAAACGTATGGGGCCCTGGACTGCAACCCCAAAAACCTCTACACAGATCCGCCCGTGGGAGTTAGTTGTACTCCCTTCTAGGACCGCTCATGTTCTGCGAGATAGAATTCTAGCCTGGATCGCTAAAAGAAATGAACTGCCGCATCTCTTTGGATCGTGATTAAAATATCCAAGCCAGTAAAGCAGGAGTTGGATAAAATGATAAATATAGTTCTTAGATACGGGACACTTGAGGAAAGATTTATAGGTACGTGATCCAGAAGAGAGAAGGCAGGGAAAAAGAAACCAAAGAAGCTAGAAAAGCCACTTTCGAATTTCAACTGAAGACACATTTCATAATTTTAGGCTCATTTTAGGCAAATTTATTACCCCATCCCTGAATTTTTTGCTCCTCCCTATCATAGGAAAATCTGTGGTTTTGCTAGCTTCGGCCGAACTCAACAAAGCCATTTTTGAAAAACAATATTTTTTGATGATCTGATATAGTGAAAATGTAGTGCCCATTTTAGGACAATCTCAGCAGAGTCATTTGTGAAAACATTGATTTTTCACCGATTTTATATATTGAGATTAAATGGCTAATCTGAGACTAATTAATTACCCTATTTTGGAACTTTTTCTCAACGTCAAAAAAGCAAAAAACGATAAACGATAAAAAAATTCAGCTGTTTCCCCCTGTATCTTTTACCACAGCAATATTTTATTCAGGCATATTCGGTTCTCTCGCCATGTTTTGGTCAAAACAATGCGCTCTTGGCCTATGTTATAGTTGTTATGTTATAGTTATGACTCACCCTGTATACTATAGGTCGATTCTTGATCTCAATTTCTCACGCGGAAAATTAAATATACAGGGTGGTCCACGTTTGAGTTAAGACGCCCGCCCTAAAAGGCTCTGAAAATGTCATAGTATACAGGGAAAAATGTAAATGTGCTTTCAATTTTGTTTTTCTCGAAAAAATAGCGCTTGAAAAAAATGAAAATGATTCTCGGAAAATGCTTTTTTTATTCCTGGTTGCTTGAAGCTCACAAAGGGATTCTCAAATGAAGATAAAATTGAACTTTTTTCCCAAATACTTATCGAGAGATCACTGAATGTAACAGACGTCATTCGCCGGAATAATTTGAGCAGGAGATTCTTATCACCTATATTCATCAAAATTATGATATTTTGCATTTTTGAGTTTTTGATAACTTTCCAAATTACTCCTGTAGATGGGGTGCAAAACGTGCGAGAAAACTCTGTGAGTAGATTTATAGTCCTAATTATTTCAGTTATTTCGATTCCGTCAGTCAATGTACTTCTGGAGCCTTGTTTATAAAACAAAATCTCACAAATTGACATATCCAATTCACTCAGACATAGACATATTATATTCGGACGTTATAAAAATAGAAAACAGCATTTCAAAATAAATAATCCAGGAAATAATCGTGCCTTGCCATCAGTCACCGTATCAGAGAAATCGTTTATTTTCCACCTCAAATCAAAAATAATTATATTATAATATTATGGGACGTGAATGAAATATTGATATTGAATTTATTTTAGTTCTTTTTAGGTATAATGTATAACCGATGGGAAGACTATTATTATTTCACAGCAATGATAGGAAAATAGTATACACTTAACAATTATCAAGTTTGGCAATTGAAAGTTGAATTTCGTGTCTCAATAAGTGTGATTATATGGACATTTAACAATCAACAAGTGAGAAGTTGTCTAACTTTCAACTTTGTCATACTTTAATTGAACCACATTTTCTCCTAGTTTTAGAATGCATTGCAAGGGCGGGAGTAGAAGGGACAATCCCCCCCCCCCCTCAGAGAAAAACAAGACATTCTTCAAATTTCATTTATGGAAAAAAATGTCAAAAATAACATTAACAAGAAAAGTAACAAAAATTTGAAATGATAAGGGCCACTATAGTTCACAATTTTTCAAAAAATTGCAACAATTTTCATTGGTAGCCTACACTAGCGTCACTTCGAACTGTCGTTGCATGAAATGAGTCCGGACCAATATTTTATTGCGGTAATTCGTATTGCTATGGTGCAATTCAATAGTGATGAATTGGTGGATTTTCGGTATTTCATGCAATATTTATGCATCATTATAGATGCAAATTGTATGTTACTGTTTTCATGGTTTCTTCTACCCAACTCATAACTCATAACTTAATGAGAGAAAAACAGATTTATTGACAAAGAGACATACCAAGATATTCTGATTCAGTGTATAAAATAACCATATCGTTATTGACAGAAATATAAATTGCAGCAATCATTTGCATGCAATAAAAAATATTGAACATATATTGGTGAGTTATATTTTTGTATCATAATACATCGTTTTCCACCATCATCAAGGAGGCTTTGAAAAAATTTTCACCTCTTAATTTTTTTTTTAAGACAAATGCATTACCTACCAACAAATACAAAAAAATAGAAATCGGCCTACTATTTTTTGTTTGTTTTTTTTTAAGAAGATAGGTCAAATATGCGTCACTTTTTTGGAACTGAGTGTATTTTAATCTGAAGAATGCAAATTCTGAACATCATGCAGAAGATTTTTTTAAAATTCTTATCGTGTGTGTTCAATAGATATAATTCAATGTTCCTCGTGGCATATAGCCAGGAAAGTAGTTGTTTTCTGTTGAATGAACCCAGAAAGAATTGATATTTTCATCACATAGAGAATGCGAATACTCAATGTATTTTTTTATATATATCCATTTTTTCATGTTCATAATTTCATCTGAGAATATTCCTTTTCAGTCAAGTGTTGTGTTGGTAGATAAATGAAATATTATTGAAGCTTTCCATCTGTTGATACTTTCGAAATTACCTATGATATTGATTGACGAGTTGCTTGATGAATCATAAGCACTTCACACAGAACGATTTCGTAGTGTGGTATTTTTCAATATAGGTACTAAACATGTGGGTGCCTTATGTCTAGAAAAATTATTTACGTCTAATTCAACTGATTTGTTTTCATGACTCAGATCAATACTGCAGATGAATTGAATATATATACCTCGGAACATACAGGAAATTAATCATGAAAAAAATCGCAATTTCACGTATCAAAACGCTCTAATGAAAACTCATATTTGATAATGAACAGTTGCTGCGGTCACTGATTTCCCAATCTACTTTGAAGAATTCTATTTCGTTTCATCCGTGAAATAATCATTATTAATTTATCCCGTCACTTCGAGCTATCTGCATGAAAAGTAACAAATCACAATCCTTGTATTTGTTTATTGGCAAATACCGAAAGGAACCATTTCTCTCAGTTTGAACTGAAAAGAAAGCCATTTTTCATATCTTAACTTTATTAATACCAAAAATCAAATTCGATTCACATAAAATTATGTATTAAAATGGTTATTTATTGTCACTGAAGTAACTAAAGTAACAGAATATTTTCCGAAAATGACATCATATTATTCGTGAGTAATTTTCTGAAAGCGATTTATTCATATCTTACACGGGACTTTCTGATGGTGGTGTAGAAGAAATCATGTTCCGCGTGGGTGGCATTTGCCAGGAAAGTAATTGTTATGTGTAAAATATTCATCTCTTACAATTATTCTTAATAGCACCAAGTTTCGCTAGCACAATAGCATCTTCAGGTGACATACTGGTACAATAAACTTAATTGACATTGGCTTGCCTAACTTTTTTATCTTACTTTCTCAACCTGAAGGATTAGAAATTACATGTGAAAAGGTAAGATGAACCTTGACATTTTCGGAAAGTTGGCACAATATCTACATTAAAATACGGTGTACCAGGTTAATGTGAAAGGGTTGAAATAGCATTCGTCGTTGCCTGAGGAAGTATTTCCAAGAACTTATATCATCTCCGAGAGATAAACAAAAAATCCAACTTCTACCTCCTTTCCCTATCCTCCTTAGGTACGCACGATGTTCTACGAACATTATAGGGATAAAAAAAATTGCTATGAACCATTTCACCTCAATGCACTACAGCGTAATGTAGGTACTTTCCGAAAATGCAGGTTTTTCGAACCTTTCCACAGGTTGGAAAAGTGAAATATTAAAGTTAGGTAAGTGAGCCAATATAAGTTGTAACAGTATTTTACCTGAAGAAGCTACTGTGTTAGCGAAATATGGTCGTGTGATTGAGAATTTTGTAGAAATATCCCAGAAAATCTTATCGTTTGTGAAGTTTTTTACATTCACTATGGATTGAAATCAAGTAACGGCCGTGTCAATTCAAAAAATCAAAATAATCAGTAATTAAAGAGGGATTTTCTCATTGAACAGTGTCCTATAGTTATAGTACTACTTACCCCATCTGGATTGTGTTTATACGGTGGCCCAGCACCACAAAATTCTACCAAAACGTCTTGCAGTTTTTTCGTAGAATCTGCAAAAAAATTGAACGATTTTGAAACAAATATCGAATTATTTGTTACAAAATCAGGTCGTGATAATTCTGAGCTCTAGAGGGTGATCCACTATAAATCACCTCTCTCGTAGATCACCCTATACAACTCTCCAAAACTGCGCTGCAAGGAGGAACATCCAAAATTAGTACAGGGTGTATCTAGATTTCCTATACAAGTGATAACTCAGTCAAATATTGAAGGTGATAAATACAATCCATATCACGACGAAAGGGGACGTACCGTTTTTGTTTTCTGATAGGGTTAAAGAAGAAAATTGTCAAAATTCCGAATTAGTTCCAGAATGAGGTTGATAATAGCACCTCGTCCAAAAGAGTAGAAAATTAAGTAACTACATCATTACCTATACCTCCCACCACAAATTTCATTGTGTAACTAAAAGTCCACTTCCTCATGAGTTTTTTGGGAATGTATATGCATGTTATTTTGAGAAGAACATTCCGATTTCCAATAGAAACATTCCCAGTTAGAAATGAGAAGTGGTCTGATGGATGCGCGGTTGTTGATGGAATTTCCATTTGTAATAACCACTAGAGGTTAAATAATTTCGTCTTCGACTCGGATCATCTTCTAGGTCCAGGATACTGTCCCCAAAATGGATATCCCTCGCAGCCACTAACGCCGGACATTCAGTGACGATGTGAGTAGAAGTCTCTTCATCCTCTAAAGCCAAAAGGGCATTGGTCTGTCTTCGTGACGGGTTTCCTATATGGAGCTTGGACCGCCTCATTCCAGGAGCCTCTCTCCAGCTGTCATGAAACCTTTCCGTCAGGATTTCGTTTATACTGAAGTTTCTCCAGGATCGATACTGCCCCCAAAATGTATATCCCTTGCTGTCACTACTGGCGGGCATTCAGTGAGGATGTGAGTAGAAGCCTCTCCATCCTCTAAGCACCATCTGCATTCAGGATTCTCCACAACCCGGATCGTGCTGAGATGCTTGTTCAAGTGGCAGTACCCTGTCAGAAAGCCCACCACCAGTTTCAATTCGTTCCTGTTCAAAGCCTAGAGGGCATTGGTCTGTCTTAGTGACCGGTTTCCTATATGGAGTTTGGACTGCCTCATTCCAGGAGCCTCTTTCCAGCTGTCCTGAAACCTTTCCGTCAGGATTTCCTTTATACTGAAGTTGCTCCAGGATCGATACTGCCCCCAAAATGGATATCCCTTGCTGTCACTACTGCCAGACATTCAGTGAGGATGTGAGTAGAAGTCTCTTCATCCTCTGAGCATCATCTGCATTCAGGATCCTCCACAATCCAGATGGTGCTGAGATGCTTATTCAAGTGGCAGTGCCCTGTCAGAAGGCCCACCACCAGATTGAATTCGTTCCTGTTCAAAGCCTAGAGGGCATTGGTCTGTCTTCGTGACCGGTTTTCTATATGGAGTTTGGACTGCCTCATTCCAGGAACCTCTTTCCAGCTGTCCTGAAACCTTTCCGTCAGGATTTCGTTTATACTGAAGTTGCTCCAGGATCAATACTGCCCCCAATATGAATATCCCTTGCTGTCACTACTGCCAGACATTCAGTGAGGATGTGAGTAGAAGTCTCTTCATCCTCTAAGCACCATCTGCATTCAGGATCCTCCACAATCCCGATCGTGCTGAGATGCTTGTTCAAATGGCAGTGCCCTGTCAGAAGGCCCACCACCAGTTTCAACTCCTTCCTGTTCAAAGCCAAACGGGCATTGGTCTGTCTTCGTGACGGGTTTCCTATATGGAGCATGGACTGCCTCATTCCAGGAGCCTCTCTCCAGCTGTCCTGAAACCTTTCCGTCCGGATTTCCTTCATACTGAAGTTGCTCCAGGATCGATATTGCCCCCAAAATGGATATCCCTTGCTGTCACTACTGCCAGACATTCAGTGAGGATGTGAGTAGAAGTCTCTTCATCCTCTGAGCATCATCTGCATTCATGATCCTCCACAATCCAGATGGTGCTGAGATGCTTATTCAAGTGGCAGTGCCCTGTCAGAAGGCCCACCACCAGATTGAATTCGTTCCTGTTCAAAGCCTAGAGGGCATTGGTCTGTCTTAGTGACCGGTTTCCTATATGGAGTTTGGACTGCCTTATTCCAGGAGCCTCATTCCAGGAGCCTCTTTCCAGCTGTCCTGAAACCTTTCCGTCCGGATTTCCTTCATACTGAAGTTGCTCCAGATCGAGTGACCTCCAAGACTGGCTCTGGACCAATCATTGAACCCTTCGTCTCCTTTCTGTCCAGACCATCGATCATTTCTCTACCAGGTAGCAGGTAGCGTATATCTAAAAGCGTCGTACGCAATAGGTCTCAGCGCCAGTGCTGAAACCGAGACGGGTTTCCAAAGCTTGAATGTGTGTAATCCTGTATTTAGTTGGTCATCGCTGCAGGACGTACCAGATACGCTTTTTATGAGGAATTTGTGGATGAGATGCGGATAAACTCGTCCTTATTTCGACAAGGAACAAACGATATTTCTTCTGTCTTCATAATGAAAACTTTCGAGTAAACCGATAGTTCGGTGGACTGTGTATCTGACTGGCGGTGGCTGGGGACGCTGGGGTTCAAACCCTGCAAGTCGTCAACTCTTTTAATTTTTTTCACTCTAGTAATTTTTTGAGAAATATAATTTGTAGGAAAAAGGTTAGTTTAGTCAGAGTTAGGTCAAGTAGTATCCTTTTTCATACAGAAATGATATTTTCCTTCCTCATATTGCCTTATTACGTATTGGTGATCGATTGAGTACGCTTTTCGCAATACACGACCAGGTACCCCTGAGTGCCCAAGGCAAAAGACATACTATGTTACTCTGTACTCAATTGAGTACGCTTTTCGCAATACACTACCAGGTACCCCTGAGAGCCCAAGGCATAAGACATACTATGTTCGTTGCTGACAGCCTATGTGAAGGCTATCTATGAACTCTAACACCAAGGCGGAGGTCACTCTATACGAGGTGAGCGCCTTGATCGCTGCCTGTCTGTAAGTGCATATAGTGATTTTCTGGCTGCGGTAGCCCCTCTCGATATTCTCTTGAAAACAGGTAAGTATTGCAAATACTTCAGCCAGAAAGTATATATATCCCAAGGGTATAGTAATGATCTGCCCTTGGGGACTGCCCAGTGACCATAGACCCTAGCACCTGCGTATTCTTCCATCCTAAAGCCATCTGTATACTAGATGATGCCCACCTCGTGTGGTATTCGATAAGAAATTTCCACACCAGATTGTGTTTGGAAATTAAATAATTTCAGGATTAATTTACTTATTCGATTTTCATATAGGTTCATGAACAACTTCAGTTTGCCTCGCAGTTTCGGAACCAATAATAGTTTCCTATAGCTAAAATTGGCTAATTCCGTTCGTATATTCCAAGAATTCTAGTGAAGAGAATCGAAGAACATTCCACATCAACCTTGATCAACCTGAAGATAGCCATTGGCGTAACTACCAGGGGAGGGTTGAGGGCCACGCCCGCCCCTAGGATGTTAAGGGCACACCCTAGGAAGCCCAAAAACAAGAATAAAATTCGCTTACACAGCAATAATTATAAGATATCCCCTCGGATATCTCCCAAAAATACGTTCAAAAACTAAAAAAAACGGACGCCAAGTAATTTGAACAGTGTTCATTCGAAATAAAATCTCCGCAAGACATCATAAAATTATTTACCTCTCAATATAAATTGTGTAATATCTGTGCGTACATGTTTCATGGATTGTAAAATTCAGGCACATATTGGCTGAAGCGGAGAGTCTCACCCCTCCCCTCCGAGAAAAGTCCTAGATACGCCAATGCAGATAGCATTCAGTGTTTGTTTTTCAATTACACAATCCATATTTGCATATTTCCTCGCATATATTACTGCTGTTTTTTTAGAACATTATTTGAGCGACCTCGTGTACTGAGCCTTTCGTGCCAATTTTTTGATTTCCTGAGTATTCTCGAAACAGCATGCAATCAGTAGGTATACAATCTTATACATAGGTATGAACACAGAACAATATTTCAAGAATAAAAGTTGTATATTCAATGGATATAAAACGGATATAAATCTTGTTCTTATCGTTTATTATTTGTTTATAGCTATACATATTAAGTAATATAACTACCGGGAAATTTTATTCGTCATTCAGGTTACTCTGTGTGCTACGTATACTTCCCTCTGAAATCTGAATATTCTGAAAGGGAGGACACGATACAATCAGCTCTCCCCCTCACAGTTACGCCAATGGCAGTAAAAGGGCTCAGATTTTGTGTGATTGATAATGTGATAACTAGGTTATCAAATCGAGTACTTCCCATCAACATAACCTCATTTTCTCATTTCTATATATATTGCATCTCACCTGTTACTCCGTACATAGGTATTTATTATAGGTAATGACTGATGATCAATAACACCCCGTATGTCACCTAATGTCACTCAGCACTCAGCAGCAATTAGTAGTCGTATATTGTCACTAATATTTACTAAATGACCAACCCGTTTCAATTTAATTAATTAAATTGAAATGGCATTGAATCACCTAGTTAGGTGTGTGCAGAATGATTGTTTCTAGTACCACGCAAGTTAATACACGGATACACGATATTCTAATGATAAAGTTGCTTGACAACGATCAACAATATGGCCTACCTATAGAGAAATAATCGGAATTTAACAGGAAATGGAAATGGTGGGCTATATTCGGAGTTTGTACATCACATCGCAACAATGACGTCATCGTACGGTACTGCATCGGGCACTTGATGCGGTATGATCGCTTTTCTAGGTACCACCATAAATCTAGCATGATAAGTGATGAATTTTGTTTGTAATGGGGAATGGTGTGATGCTCTGAAATAGGGACACCTAAAATTAAAAAAAAAAGCAATAGGAACACTTTCTGATATTTTGACCTTTCGGGATTTTGAAATTATAACTAAAATCTCGTAATTTTGAATTTTCGATATATAATTTGGAGTTGTATGTTTCTTTGTCACAATAACTATTGGTGAGCAAAAACTTGAATGACCGCCGTATGATGATTTTCTTTTGTGCAGTGTATTGGTATCGTCGGATTTTGAATGCAGTAGTATGTATAGTATCTCTCAAGTGTATATTTAGCTCAGTAAAACGGTAACGATTAGGACAAAATCTGGAAAAAAATTCAAGTAGTCGGTTTTTCTGTGGTTTTATATGTTATTTGAGGTGCTGAATTCGAATCTGAATTTTGCAAACAAAATTAGGTTTTTCGTTTTTTTTGCCCGTTACTCGGAAATCATACATTATATCGAGAAGACCGCCCTATAAAATGTTGGAATAGATAAACTTTCCTAGATAACATTGGTCTTGCACATGAATCTGACTGAAGGGTGCGGAGATAGAGCCATGCAGTTGAAAATTGACCAAAGGACCCCGCACTTTTTCTATAATTATAAAAATGGCGTTCTGTCGAATTCTCTGAATTTCTGGTATATTATAGAACTGGACCTAATGATCAAATATGCCGAGTTCCAATCCGATCCGATTTGGGTACTTTTCGAAAAACAGCGTTTCTCGTCGGTTTTCGCAGATAATTCATATTTTACGTATAACTCAGAGACATAGAATCCGTGCACATATTGGAAGAGCATCAAATGTCCTATCGAGCTCATGTGAAATTCGTTATTATGAACGGATGAAAAGGAGGCATTTCTCAACTTCAACACCCTGTATCTCAAAAACTGGTCATAGGATCGGATTGGAACTTGGCATATTTGATCATTAGGTCCAGTTCTATAATATACCAGAAATTCAGAGAATTCGACAGAACGCCATTTTTATAATTATAGAAAAAGTGCCGGGTCCTTTGGTCAATTTTCAACTGGCTCTAATATCTCCGCTCTCGTTAGTCCTACATTAATGAGCAATAACAGTTATATTTAGAAAATTTTATCTTCTTCAACTTTTTATGGGGCGGTCTTTTCGATTCAACGTATAATTTCCGAGTTACGAGCAAAAAACCGAAAAAAGTCCGGTAATTTTGCTGTTTTTCGCGAATATCTCGGAACGCTCCAGGAAATTGTATTTGCAAAATTCTGATTTGAATTCAGCACCTCTGAAAACATATGAAATCACAGAGAAACCAGCTACTTAAATTTTTCAAAGTGAAAATACCATTTGATTGGACTAATTATTATTTATTTCCTTGTGGTTGTCAGCGTTTATTTATCACTAACATTAACTATGTATATTTTTCTATTTGTACCCTTCAGAAAGTGAAAATAAACATTATTATTATATTATTATTATTATTATGCACTGCTGATTTTGTAGTTCGTCTCTGAATACCATTGCGAATTTCTGAAGGTATTGAGCCTATATCGAATGATGAGCTTCAGGTAGAAGGATTGCATCAAGATTCAGTTCAATATTGGGATACCATTGACGTTATTAGGTCTCGTCCGAGACCAGAAAATTGTAGTTCGTCGTTGTTTCCCCTTAGCATAGTATGCCCTTAGTTAACACAGCTTTGAATGAAGCCCAGGATAACTTCTTCATTATTTTGAATAAATTATGACTAAAATCTCCAAATTTTACATCCATAATACCTATAGGTATATTCCGATTTAATTCCGAGATATAATTTGGATTTTGGTATAAGATTTCGAATTATAAGGAGGGATATTAAAATCCCGAGATATACAGAGTGTCTCATTTCAAACGGCGCCCCCTCTATATCTCAGCTATCAATCGATTCATGTGAAATTATATTAGGAATTTTTTTGCAGAAAACCTAACCTCTAAACCTCATCATCTTGATCTTCATAGTTTCAAACCCCCATATTATGTAAATTTTCAGATGATTCCCATGCTGGGTTTCAAAAAAACAGGCACATCCAAACAGCATTTTTATGAACGTAATAATGATTTACTACTAGAATGGAGTAAGTACATAGATAATGACACTAATCGTAATAGTAGGTATACTTACATGCCGCTAAGTCTTGAAGTTGTTGAAATTCTTGAGGTGATAATTTTTCCCATTGCAGAGTCATTGTTGAAGTTCTGATAGATTACACTACACCATCATTTTAGAATCATCTGAAAATAAATCATAAATGGAGGAAATCAATAATACCAATTTATTGTTAAAAAATATTGGTAGCTTAGGAAGATGAAGATATTATGAAATTCATCAATTTTATATATTCGGAATTAGATAGGTATTTTCAGAATAGTTGTACATACATAATGTTGTGTTAGTGTTGAAGTGGGATCTTTCACTTCAACACGACACACGACTTGAATTTCAAATGCAATGAGCGAACGAGTATACCTATACCTAGTCAGATATAAAAAAAAATGCTTGCATGCGATGTGTAAAACATATTCATACAAATTGCCATCAGTTACGGTATAATCGTCAGAAATGTATATAGGTATGGAAATTATTTTTTCATCACCTTATTGTATTTCGAAAACTGATGTCGTTACGAACTTTTTTTTGAGCAAACCCAACTTATTTTGTAGTGTTCTAACTATCCTAGCAACTGGGCTATCTATTTTCAAACACCCTGTATAACACTACTATTTCAACATGACGATGAGGATTAATGAATTTGCATGGAGAGTCAATGTATTTCAACATGACGATGAGGTTTAATGAATTTGCATGGACAGTCAATTAAATTATTGATTTGTATTCCGTATTTTGGAAAACCTCAAATTACAAATTTGCTACAATCGCCATTTTTTGCCATATTTTGCAAAATAATGGTATTGTCAAATATGATGGTTGAAATATTCAAAATAAAGAAACCGCTTTTTTTGTACTGAATGAAATGCGCAAACATAAGCCAGAGGACCGGATCGGACGCAACCGAAATGGCTTTCAAAATGACTTGGCCTCGGGAGCCGATTCGGTGTGCTCGAAGTGCTCGTTGGGAATACACTTCATTCGAATATCTCATTTTGTAGTTTGTATTTGTTTTTCCTTGCGAAGACATAAGTCACTTATGATTACACGAGAGCTTTTTTCTTTGTCGAAGTAAACTTGACATGTATCAATGAGAATTTTTTCTCCAAATGACATTAAAAGTGTATTTTTAATGACACTTAACAGGCAGGAAAGGTGTACTTCTATTGCTTAGGCAGAAAAGGTGTACTTTTATTGCTTAGGCAGAAAAAGTTTGTTGCTATGCAACGTTCCAAGTAATTTGAATCAAATTAGTAATCAAAATTGACAATGACTTTGGGTGAACAAAAAATGATGGATTATTTGGACTTTGTGTGAAAATGAGAAGAGTTTGGAGAAAAAATTATATGTTTCACATGGCAGAAAAGAAGATGTAATGCCTTGGCCAGCCGCGGCATTAAATCTTGTACTTTTCTACCTAGTAAAACAAATAACTATTGTTGCCTGGTATTTCGACAAAACTGCCTCTGAGAAACTTACAAGTCTGTAGGACGAGTAATTTTTTCTGGCAGTTTTTTGAGTTGAATTACCTAATGGCAACCAAATTCGAATCATAAATGCCAAATTTACTTCGACTAAAATAAAAGCTAGAGTGTAATTGGGCAAGACAATTCAATTCATCAAACATTTGTTTATGGCTGGTTGTCATGTTTTCAAAAGTTAGGTTCCGATATTGTCGCTGGGAAAGTTAGGGCAAACTTTTTCGCTGCAACAATGACAAAATAACGCGGCTTGTGGAATTTTTCATACATGAATTAAATTGTCATTGGTAATCGAGATAATCTTCGGGAGCTAATTTACCTATGCCTTGGGAGCCAATCATTAAGGGGGAGCCAAATGGACCCCAGCGAGCACAAACATCCCTGGGATGTTTTGGGATGTTTTGAAAATGTTGGCATGAAGATGTTATTTTGAGACGTAATATGCACTGACCAAAGAGGTCTTTGAAGGATATTGAAGTATTGTTTTTGTTCTTCTGTGGCATTTCTTTGTTTGCCTACTGAGAGGTATCCCTGATGGGATGTTTTGGGATGTTTTAGAAATGTAGGCATGAGGATGTTTTTTTGAGGCGTAATATGCACTTCCCAAAGAGGTCTTAGAAGGATATTGGAAGTATTGTTTTTGTTCTTTTGTGCCCTTTCTTTGTTTGCCCCACCACAACGTCTCATGCTTACGTCACAATACGATGAATTCTGATTTGTTTTCGATTTTGTTCTTGTTCGCGTTTGCAGCGTGTCACGCTTACATCACGCTGCTAACGAACAGAAAGGAATTTGGTGAAGTTTATTGTGTTAGAAGACTTATTTAGTTGTAATAATGACCATCAGATGTAAGATGTGTTGTTCGGTGCCTCAGTGTAATCAATAAATAAAAGTACGAATTCATCAATACACAGCTTCTCCGCAGTTGCAAAATTATGCATTGTGGAGAACATTTCAAAAATTGGGAAACCTATTTCCAATTATATGTCTGTGTGTAGTAAGCACTACTCAGAAACCGATTAAGAAGGTAATTTCATATCAAGAAAATAATTTTATGTTCAATCTATTTTTAATGCATTTTTTCATTCAAGGGGAATGGAATCCTAATGCAAAAGTTCATTTTGACAAAAGGCTTCAGAAAAGTACCTCGAAAATGGTTTTTATACAGCGATTTAATGTGCGCAAGACGCGTTGAAAATGTTCTGTTGTGTCCATGAAAAGGCTTTAAAAAGAACTAGGGAAAAGGTAGTTTTGTGACATATCAAGGACATCTCGATAATTGCCGCCTGCGGCGGACATTGACTGTTCTATAATAGTTCTATTCATGTGTGAACAGAACATCGCAGTGGAGGTTCAATGTCTCGTAATCTCGTACTTTTAACATCTCTGAGATGTTTTTGTACTCGCTGGGACTGCTCCGACCGGATCGTCCTCTTGATCCACCCCTGGAGTGTATTCAGTTCAGTTTCCATCAAATTGAATTGAATTGACAAAATTACATCACGTCGAAATGGCCAATATGAATACATGATAGTGATTGTCGCTTGTCGCTATATGTTTGCCCTATTTTGCCCAAGATATAATGTCGAATTTTATGTCTATCCGGTTTTGGAGAGTGATGAAATGTGTTATTAAATTTTACGATCATGGGTAATGATAGTGGTTAGTACCTACCAGTCAATTTTTTAATCATTTCCCAAGATTCCAATATATAGGGATGGCAAGAATTATGGAGACGTAAAATAAGGGTTTTCTTCAGTCGAGTAGAATTCAAGTTTTTCACGATTCAATCGTGAATTTACCTGTATCTACCAGATATGAAACTATTCATCGGAAGCTGTCGGAAGGTTCATTAAGCAACAGTCACTAGTCAAAAATCTTCATAATTTCTCATTTGATTTTTCTATTATAATATTATAAAGAAAGAATTGTTTGTTTGTTTGTCAGTTTGTTTGTATTGAATTGGTTCCGAAACTACTGAACCGGTTTGAAAAATTCTCTTACCATTAGAAGCCGACATCATCCCTGATGAACATAGGCTACATATAACTTAAATTATTGTTTTTTTTTATTATGTGATACCTACCTATATAATTCTCGTTGTACATGTTATGTGTTATGTGTTCTTTTACAATAATATTGATCGACTGTGATATTTTAATCAATTCAATTTAGTGTTAGTTAAGCTATATTTTCAATCATTCAACTTTTGACGACAATTTACACATATATTTATATTTATAAGTTCGTAAAATGACTTGAGTTTTTCAACTGTTTTAAATTGAAAGCTTCAATAAATCTATCTATCTATCTATCTATCTACTTTTTACGGTGACTATTCCACTCTTGATCTCGAGAACCAATCAGAATCGACCATTTTCACGGTTTCTTCTGTATTCTAGCGATATTTTTTGTTTATTAAATTTTATCGGACTAGCTCCATCAATACAGAAGCCGAATTGACCCACACGTGACCAACAAACCTCGTTCATCAGCGATAAAATTTTGACATCGTGTTTGGTCAAGATTGCTTTGTATTCAAATCAGACACAAGAGACAATAACCTAAGTACCTACTTCATTTTATTTACTTATTCGCGTTAGTGAGACAATTTGTACGAAAGGCGAGACAATTTCATTCTGGCTGGACGTTTCATGTGTAATTTAATAAGTTTGCATATTTGTTGACGGTCTGACAACAATACTAGAATTCAAATTCCTTTTTAAAGTAATCTTCTTCAGTCACTCAAGTTATTGTGACTAATATAATCTAGGTAATGTGGCTCAACTGATAGGGTTTATGCGCGCTGAAACGAAGGTCGGTGGTTCAAGCCCGTCGGCGACTATAATTTTTTTTTAATTATTTCATGTCACATAAATTCAATTTATTTTGTTCGAATTGGATAGCAAATGTATACACTCTTTTGAGAGCAACCATCTCCAAGATAATAAACAAAATACTGTTCATCAAAATTGTACATTCCACTTTGTGAATTACTATAAGTAGGTAGTTAATTTCTAAAAAATTGAATTCTGTATTTCATTACTATCATTATGTTCTTCGCAGTTTGAGTTGGAATATACTTAAATTATGTTTCCTATTTCTTATATATATTGTCTCATTCAATCATGAAATAGTCATACGAACACAACTCGTGATACTATTTTTCCTGGAATAATTTGTCGATTGACATACTCCAGCTTGCTGCTCTAATTTCGCTCATGACACTGATCCAAAACTACTCGCCTACGGCTCGTAGTTTTGATAACAATGTCATTCACGAAATTACTAGGCAACAAGCTGTCGTAACAATCACCGAATATTTCCGGCAAAATATTATCACTTGTGGTATTATATATCAGAAAATGCTTTATTCCTACGGGAAAACAAGTGATAGAACAACGGGTAGTGAGAGTTATCGTTCCGTAGTTATCTTTTTTACAGATTTTATATGGGTATTTCCATTTCTTCCTGGATGATTCAAAAATACAATTGAACGCGGTAGGTGGCGCTGCTGCCGGTACGTCACTAAACGGCTTGACCGATTGGGTTAAAATTTTTCATACTTAAAATAACAATAAAAATACAGAAGATACTGAGAGGAAAAGAATAGGTGTAAGTATTTTTTTTATCGCTTGGAGCGTACGAAAAGGAATCCCTATAATGTTCAAAGAACATCGTGCGTTCCTAGGGAGGATAGGGACTGGAGGTAGGTATTGGATTTTTTTTTGAACTTCTGGAGATTGTATGTTGTTGGGAATACTTCCACAGGCAATGAATTCCAGAGCCTAGCCGTTCTATGGATGAAGAAGTCTTGATAAAGTGCTGTTCGACATCTTTCGAGGTTGACAGCGAAATGATGTGCTGACTGGGCTTGTCTAGTTCGTCTGATTGGTAGTGAAGGGCTGATAGCAGAGTTTTCCGAAGAACATTTCCCGTGGAAGTATCGATAGAAAAGTGAAAGGTCGCCGACCTCACTACGGTGTTCCAATGATGTCAAAGAGTGAGTGAGTGTGGCGTCACCCACCAGGCGAATTGCTCTTCTCTGGATGGAATCTAAGAGCATCAGCGTATGTTTTGGTGCTGAACCCCATATGTGGGAACAGTATTCTAGAACAGGCCGTATCTGCGCTTTGTAGATCATGAGAAGCTGTTGAGGTGTAAAGTAGCTTTTCGCACGGAACAAGAATCCGAGTTTTTGTGAAGCAGCTTTTGCGATGGCTCTGACATGATTATACCATGAAAGAGTGTTGCTAATGGAAATACTAAGCATAGATATGGCTAGTATATAAAATAAGCTATAGGTAAGCACAAAAATTAAAAAAAAAATAACTAACAAATATACAGGCTTATTCACGGTGGATGGCACATTAGACGTTTCTGGTGAATCAGACAACGGATCATTTTGAAAATCCAATGGAGGGCATATTCGGACATTCTCTAGCCAACTAAAATATTTTCGACAATGCGGTGTTGCCGCTTCTATTAGAAAGCAGTAGCAACTTTGATTTTTCAAATGGAACACTCTGTATTTTATTGCATTTCTAGATTCTCCCTGAAGAGCTGATTTCATCGATGTATCACACTTGGGGTCTAGCGGAAATGATTACAGAGATATAGGGTGTGAAAAATCGACATTTTTCAACTTTAGAATTTTTTTGTGTCGAAACTATCCATCATTGGTCAAAACGGCTTACATGTCCCTATCTCAACTTTTGATTAACTATCTACTGATATTTAATCGGGACATATACCGGGTGATCAAGATTCTGAATTCTGCACCACCCTGTATTTGTTTCAATTAAATTTTAGTAGATAGTTGATCAAAAGTTGGGTTAGGGACATGTGAGCCGTTTTGACCAATAATGAATAGTTTCGACAAAAAAAATTCCTAAAGTTGAAAAATGTCGATTTTTCACACCCTATATCTCTGTAATCATTTCCGCTAGACCCCAAGTATGATACATCGATGAAATCTGCTCTTCAGGGAGAATCTAATAATGCAATAAAATACAGAGTGTTCCATTTGAAAAATCAAAGTTGCTACTGCTTTCTAATAGAAGCGGCAACACCGCATTGTCGAAAATATTTTAGTTGGCTAGAGAATGTCCGAATATGCCCTGCATTGAATTTTCGAAATGATCCGTTGTCTGGTTCACCAGAAACGTCTAATGTGCCATCCACCGTGAATCAGCCTGTATATGTACCTACTGTAGATATAGCGCATAGCTGCAACAAATATGTCTTATTTTTATTAACCCTTCAACGCCCAAAATTTTTCATCAAGATATATGTTGTTTTTTCCATTTAAGTCGATACTTTCATAAAAAATATCGATTGAAAAAACAATGGTAAACCGTTTTACCAGCGGACCTTTACGACACAATAATACTTGTGATGCTACTGGTATGAATGTGGAAGTCTGAACTGAGAATAACAATTTTTTTCTCATTTAGAAATGTTTATTGAGAAATAATTATGAAAATTTAGTATACTCATGTATGATACGGTACAAAACATTCAATACTCAAAAAAAATAAACAAATCTATCACATGAATATTGGTATAAATGAATTAGAATTTGAGAAAACGTCTTATCTGTTTAATCTCTGAACCGATATTTTTGTCTCCTATATATAATCACATATCCAAAATAATTTTCATACATGCATAAAATCTCCCTATAGATAATTCGGTATACAGATTTCATCGATTCAGTCAGCTTAAATTTGTCTCGTCCAATAAATATGGAGGTTGGACCAAAATTCTGTATGTAACCTATTCCGAATTTAATCACTTAATATAGATAACGGAATATCAAAATGGCAATATAGTTGATGGTATTCCTGCCAAAATGTTGCATGATTCGCGATTGTCCCAATATTATCTACTTCATTAGATAAGAGGGCTGAGAGGAGTTCATAATTTGATTATCTCTATGCTATTGGGACTCGTTTATGATTCAATATTGATCACGCCACTCGAGAGTATTATCCTCAGGGAATTAATAAAAAATGAACAACATACATTGGGAAAGGATGTTACGTTGTAAATACAGTTTGTATTCACAGGTGTGTTACATGTGTTCTTAAATGAAAACCTATGATGTGGTTATTTTTGGTACTTCTCTACTTTTTGAAATATGTACGCAGTACGCACTGTATGCCGGTATAAACTTTTGTTGTTTTCAAAGAAGCTTGTTTGTTGATTCCTGAGATATTTCGTGGGAACCAGAACATATAAAAAAAAGCTGGGCAGTACTCGAATATCGTACTATGAGTACCCGAATACAAGTTCATAGTAATGAGAAAGAAATAAATGGCCAATTCTTCAAAATGTATAGGAAATGGTGTTTGGAATTATTAAATAGATATTTATTTTGTAATAATTCAAAAGAGAACATTTTCGAAGTTGGTGAAATTATTATTATTATTATTATTTTCAGTATTGCAATAAATATGTTACTACTACTAATGCAGAATTTCTTATTGCATTATCACCGAGCCTTCTTACATTTTCCTGCGTTCTCTATACAAATGTACTTGAAATAAGTACTCGGAGTACTTTACTCTGAGTACTTCCAATGAGTAAGTATAACTCGATACTCTGTACAGGTTCCTAATTATGAACAGTACCGGGGGTAACGACAGTACCCGCGGTACCCGGTATTGGTATTGGATGGTATTGGTAAGTGTGCCCCATCTTCTTTTTTTTTCATCGAGGTGGTTGAAAGTTGAAATCCTTCATGGACACCATATGGGTTCAATCCCCCATATCCCATATGATAGTGTGGGAGTCCCCTGACTCCAGGTATACCCACTAAACACTCCACCCCGTTTGTAGGCTCGTCTGACCGAAGTCTCCGACTACACTTAGGCCTAGTGGCCCATTGTATCTTACCTACATGCCGTTATCAATTTTACCATATACGACTCATGGTGCTTATTAAGGGCCACTTCAATATGAAAGACCCTTTTCGTTCAGGTTACTGAAGATTACTCTTCCGATCCCTGTTCTCGTCTACGAACAAGGCCAAAAGTTTTCCTTCTCCTACGAGTGACGGGGAAGGGGTTGGTCCAGCCCTGTGGTGCACAGGGCTAAGGCTACTTACTCTGAGATGTCGCCCTGTTTCCCAGAGGCCCCGTTAGCGACACCATACCTCGGTGCCATTCATCCATCACCACGGGTTCCCACAGCTTGGATTAGGTTGCCAGAGCCTCGTTGACCAGTCCTCGGCCACCTAGACAGACATCAGCAAATCGCCCCATGAGCCCCATCCCTGCCACAGATGTCCACAAATTTTCCCATCTGGCCCGGAGATAGCAAAGATGGTCCCAAAATGCTTCATCCGTCGAGCGGCCGCGGTCTGTCCTCCCCACACCACTTGATGGTGAGGTTGGGCTTGAAGGGGAGGAGGAAAAGAGAAGTTGGCCAAGAAAGGCCGATAGATAGATTGAAAAAGGAAGAGAGAAGAGGATCACCCAAGACAAGTTGAAGTATGGTGAATATCCGGCTAGGGTACCTCGGGTTCACCATTCCCGTACTCACAAGTTGTGAGCCTCTGAGGGGATCTTCTTCTGCTATCTCAAGGTTTTCTTGTTTATAGCAACCCCGCCTCAAGCTTCAATTCTTTTAGGAATCTGAGGATTTTGAGGGGATCTGTTTGTGGTATTTCTTCCACGCTCATCTGGTATGCTCCCAGTATATTCGATCTTTTGTGGTGTACAGCAAAACACTCCAGCAATCTGCAGGTGCTGTCCTCCTCTCGGTCCTCCTCTAAGTCAAGCTTCCTCACGTGTTCTTTGAGTCTACAATGCCCCGTTATAAATCCCGTTATTGCTTTGAGACAAATTTTGATGAGATTGATCAATGTCTTGAAATCGCCGAGGAGATCTTTGGCCTGCCACAATCCTGGAAGACTTCGCCAGTATGTTACTCTCATTGCTTCTCCAGCTTTATCAAGTTCTTCTTGGAAATAAACATTTCCAAGGCCGCAAAATGGTTCTGTCCGATCAATGGCGTTGATGCTCCTTTTCGTGCAAGGATGTCTACTTGTTCATTTCCCTCCACTCCGATGTGCCCTGGCACCCAGAAAAACCTTATTGTTCCTGCCTAGATTGTTGAGTTTGTCTAGGGATTCCCAAATCATAGGAGCTCAACGCTTTGATGGTTGCTGGGCTGTCGAAAAAGATAACGATCTCCTTGTTCCGGTATTTTCTGTTGAGGTTGAACTGAATGCACCTTTCTATGGCGTGAATTTCCGCTTGAAAAACGCTGGGAAACTGGCTCATCCGTTCGGAATATTTAGTGCGAGGCCCAAACACTCTTGCTCCAGTTCCCTCGGGTGTTTTAGACCCGTCCGTATACCATATTATGGTATTCTTTACCAGTACTTGGATGGATTCTGTGCTTCATTATTTTTTGGTGCTTAGTTCTGTTCGGAAAATTTTCGCGAAATTGAACTTGCTGATAATTTCATCAGTTGGGAGATCGGCGAGGTGTGCACTTCCGGTGGGCAGTGTATTCCCCACGTTATGTGGTTTCCTTTTGAGCCCGGCCTTCTCCAACCTAAAATGTGCTCCCCAAGCAGTTCTCCTCACCATGATGTGGAGATGTGTCAGTTCCAGTATGACCTCTAGTGCTTGGAGTCGAGTGGAATCGATCTCATTGCTCATGTTATGCAAAGACCTTCTAGTATCTGCACCTTTTCTAACATTTTTTTATTAGGATCAAAAGTGACACTTTGTTTGAGAAGCGAATTTTGCATTTGCGACGCGGAGTCTCTAGTGAAGCAGAGCGGAAGCAGAATTTGCGCGTTAAATTTTTTCTGCAACTGAAAGAATTAACTACACGCATTTACAGATCAGGTTTTTTCTATTTTCAAGGATGTTCAAATTGTAGTTTCAATATAAATACAACCATAGAGTGACCCATTTGTGTATTCTAGTGAATCGATGAATTCATTTGGACCAGGTGTCTGTCCTAATAGCAAATACCGCCAGTGACAGCTATAGGAAAAAGAAGTGTAGAATGTTAGGTTGGTGAGCATATCAACAATAATAATAGCGATTATTTATTTCTCTCCATATTCCACGGTGTTCGGCTAGGTAATCAAATGAAGGTAAACAATATCGTTGTGTGAGACAAAAAAGTATTGCTGGCCGTGATTATTCAAAAATAAGTTATCCAATCAATCAGATCCCGGGGATGAATGAGATACAGATCAAGCAAGTATGTGAATCTCGAAGGCTTTCCTAAGTAGAATAAAAATACTTTTTTTAGTTCCTAGGAGCTGAAGTTCAACTTTTAACGAAAAGAGGTCATCCGGAGTGGTTTTCGTTGGGCCACCCTATAACATGTGTGTCGATGTGTCTATTATTTTCGAAATAGAGATGTTCAAAATTAAAACGCGAAAACAGGCGCACTTGCTATATCAAATCCAGGCAGCGAGTTATTATAATCAAATCGTAAAATATTTTGAAGTTTTCCGGTAGGTACGCTACGTTAAAAATTTTATTATTAACCATGCATGAAAGTTCATAAAATAAACTCGTTAAAATTCGGGCTGGCGACAAATTTTACGACATTTTCGAGCGACTATTTACGAAGCTATACATCCAAGAAACAGGAATTTAATGGAATTCATGTTCAGGAATAAACGGCACATAAACATCGGCTTCAAATTGGCCAGAAATCGCTACATTTCTGTCAACCATTATCTGTCATCCGTCATAACACAAAATAACAAAAAATTTGCGTGTACTCAACTGCGTGCGCAATTTGCGGTCGTCACGATACTACTATTTCGTTTCCGGAAATAATATCGTTTGTTTTTACTATGTTTTTCGATACAAAATAGTAATTTTCCTAAAAAGTGCGGAAAATGATACTTTCTCGCACGCGAATGCCGTTGACCCGAACGATGCGAAGCGGAGTTCGGGCAAGCAGTCGAGTGCGGGATAGGAAATTGGAAATAGGAACAACTAACAATAGTGATATATTCTCTATCTTCTAATAATTAGTGATATATATATAGGGTGTTTCTTTTAAACAACTTGTCGGTGTGTGGTCGTCATAACTCAAAAGTGGACCACCCTATATGTTTAATTGTCCCTTATAAATATGGCAAATTATGAAAATAAAAATCGACCTGTTTCAGGACATTCCTCAAAAAAGCGCTGTAAATACATATACCTATTATATTCAGAGAGTGCATTATTTTGAAAATGTAAAATACTAACAAATTCAAAATATAAGCTTGCATAGGCCGTTTCACAAGTAGGTATATTATATTTTTTCCAGTATTGTTTCTTATTCTATTCTGTTACTCCATTTCTGTTCTCTTTCTGTTCTCTGCTACAGAATGAACAAATATGAAGTACGTGTTCCTCTCATTACCCAGAATTATATTTTTGTAAAATCTGCTTTAGAAAATAATGAAAGATGCCTGTGTAAGACTTTATTCAGTGTACCTAACACTTTTC
This sequence comes from Phaedon cochleariae, assembly GCA_918026855.4. Taxonomy (NCBI): domain Eukaryota; kingdom Metazoa; phylum Arthropoda; class Insecta; order Coleoptera; family Chrysomelidae; genus Phaedon; species Phaedon cochleariae. The sequence continues at coordinate 75,892,947 of OU896707.1, read as the reverse complement.
GAATACAGTTGTTTAAGCATATTTGAAGATTACCTATCAGTTTTTCCATGATATAAAAATGAAACCATTTACTGAATGTATAAATGCGCAAATAATTCAACCGTTTGGATTTATCGCGATGTTAATTTCTCTTCTTGTTCCTACCTAAACAATAGTAGTAAGTCGTCATTTCCTCACTAGGACTATCACCCGTGAAGCGAAATCAATAGCGAAATACGCAACACCCTGTATACATACTCATATCTATGCCACTTTGCCTAAACCTACCGTGATTACTCCCTCTAGGGCCAGAGCCTCAAAGACTCTCCGGATTGTTGTGTTTATGTTTCCCGGTAAGACGTTCAAATGTCAGGATATTTGAAGGCTCCAAGCCATCTTCGATTTCATCCACTTCCTACTTAGTAATTTGATCAATGTTTGTCCTGTTAATGGGCTCTAGCGATACGGGGTGGTCCACTTGAGACTGACTATCCACCGTCAATATCTCCCAAAAAAATCACCAAAACACGCCGATTTTTTGTTTGAGGCCTAAACAGGGTGGCATTGAAATAAGTGCAAATATTTCAAATACTGAGAAAGCTCGCCGTGTACTATCGAATGGAACTAATAAAAAAATTTAGGGATCAAAATAAAATTTGAGGTTAGACCCCCTTCTTCACTGTAGCAAATCTGTCACCTCTGTTCAAATTTATATGCGGTAGAAACAATCACACGCGGAGTTCAATCATTTAAATTTTGTTCGATTTTTGGGATGAAATTTCTCGTTAATTAGAAGAATTAGAAAAAATTTGATATCATGGGAATATTCCTTAGACTGTATCATAATTAATGTGCATGCTGAATATGTATATTCATATTTGAACTCCCTACTCTCCCGAGTAACCCTCTCTATTCATATATTCAGGAGCCAAGCCAAAGACAAGAATCTCACTGAGCTAAGGCAAATACCGAGGCAAATACGCGACGTTTTCAGTGTTTCAGGCAGAAATTATTGCAATACATCATTGCGTGAAAGAATTGAAAAGGCATGAGTTTAAAGGGATAGCCAGGCGGCAATCAAACTAGTTAACTCAATGCAAGTTAACTCAAAGCTGGTATGGGACTGCTCAGAAAACCTAAACCCTCGGTACCAGCACATACAGAGTACGAGGGCAATAAAGAGGCAGACTCACTTGCCCGAGCAGGAGCAAACAAAGCTCTGAATGGCCCAGAACCCTTTTGTGGTATTGCGAAAGCTATACAAAAAACCAGTGTTTATTAAAAAACCATTGTCAACACTCACAGAATATCTACTGAGCCAGAAACGGAGTACAACTAGAATATTAGTGGGACTTCTCACCAATGAACTCAATATTTGCTTCTCACAGGCCCAACAAACACATAAGTACGATAGGTCTGACTGAAGAACTGCTGTGCAGGTTCTGTCAGGAAGAGGAGGAAACTTTGCCACTGTGAGGACTTGTCAAGACTAAGGTTCCTCACGCTGGGTGAGGAAAAACCAAGAGCCCAAAGGTACACAGGGGATCTGAAATAAGCTGGCCTATGGAGTCTCATAGAGAAGGCGCGGCTAGCCAAAGAACTCTAAACGATTTTGAGGGCAGACACTGAAGAGGTCGCGGTGTGGAGGCAGATATCCCGAAGGTCCCACTCTGAATCTCATCTAAAATCTAAACCCTCTCTATTATCTCATTTTTTCATGTTCATAATTCATCTGAGGATGTTCCTTTTCAGTACTTTCACCCAATCAAAAGGTTCATACTCGAACGATGGAAACTCATTTCTATATTTATTTTCATAGACCTTCAATCGCAGATTCGTGGTTGGGTTTTCTCAATTCAGAATCTCTTTCCACGTCCTGTATGATGAATATCAATATGTCTTACATCCAAAAGCAATAATTTATTTTTCCTACAAGCGTGCCTGATTCACCCTATACCCGCACGCAATTTAGTTTGGGAAGTGTTATTTTCCCGCAGTGCGGGAAAAGTTTTTCCACACTAGTGCGGGAAATTTTTTCCCACACTAGTCTTAAGAAATGTATGAATGGTGCAATAGTAAAAAATTGAAAACACCAAATAAAGAAGAAGTATTTTTGGCTCATTTCCTAGAAATGTCTGAAACCTAGAGGCCAAACACTATGGGCATGCTGGCTTCCGCAATAAGCTTACATACATAATGCTTCAAACGGTACACACGATAGATATCACTCAATTTTTGGAATACCCATGTCGAGGTGATAAATGATTCAAAACTGTATTACATGTATATCAATAGCGGAGCAATTCATTTCCATCGATACCATCCATTTCTGAGAAATCTTCTGAAACAGGAGGATTTTTTTTCAATTTGACACATTTACAAGAAGAAATCAAATATACAGGGTGATCCATTTTTTACTTATGACGCCCGCGACAAAACAAAACACCCTGTATATAACTCAATGTGCAATATAATTTAAAATTCAGCCTCCTATGGAGATTCCAAAAATCGTCAGGTTACAGGTGATATACTGGTACGATATCGTACGAAGCTACTGTGTTTGAGAATTTTGGGAAATCTTATCGTTTGTGAAGTTTTCACATTTTCCATGGATTTCCATTACGAAACGGCCGAGTCAATTCAAAATACTGATTTTATTGCACAATAACAGGAAATACTGTGAATATATTGAATATTTCCTGAAAGTATTGCCCATTTGACAGTATATACCAGTAAATTTTTTAACCAGTGGTTCAACCCTCGCAGCCACCTAGATAACGATTTCAAAAATCGAATAAAAAATTGACGCCCTGTATGTATCTCATTTGAAAATCAAAAGTTGAGGTCATTTTCCAGCGACACCGGAAATTGCTTGAAAAGCATAATCTTATCAGTGAATGCAAAATAATATGATTTACATCTCGAACGATTCAAAAGTTACAGGGACGGCCCCGGTTCTATGGCCAACCGGATAACATATACAAAAAAAATCAGGAATCACAAATACAGGTACCTACATAATATGGTTTGAAATTATATTTTTGAAAATAGATATACCTCATATAATTTATATATACCTCTAACCGAGCCTCTAACTATACCTATACATGTTTTCATTACATTTGTTTTTGTGTTTGTGGTAATACTGATGATAGTCGAAAGTGGAATTAGGACTGTCAAAGAATTCGATTAGAATCAAAAAGATATAGGTAAAATCAGCCAAGTGCATCATTTTGCTCTCAACATTATTTTGGAATCCTAAAAATATTACACCACATCTGTTCCCACATTTCACGAATTTTTGATATTGGCACAAACAAAATCTGTAGAGATATGAGAAATACCTCCACTTATCGAGCCATTTATCAAGATATCATCAAGCTTTAGTTTTCCATTTCCTTAGGGAAAACATGCCAGATTGGTCGAAAAACGCTCAAAATAATAATCCGACAAATAATCTAGTTATCATGCCGCTTAAAAAACGAATTGATTCTTACTTTATAATTTTCATCGCTGACAGCTGCCTATCGCACGCTCACTTTCATTTTTTAGGGAAATCAAATCTTTCACGACATTCTAAGACAACAAATCAAAACAGGATCAAAACCGCGTAGTCGCTCCTCTGTGTTGATATGAGGAGTTTAGCGCTCTCTACTGCTACGGTTACGGAACGTTTTTACTTGACTGCGGAGTGCGGAACAAAACCGGTGGATTTTCATTTCGACGTGTTTTCTTTGCTGCCTGCCAGCAGATGAAGCTATCGTTACTATGGTTACAGCCGGGTGATACGGCAAACTAGCCATCTAGCGGTGATTAAACGAATCACCACATGCCTGGCTGCGTCTGAATAGTAGCGATTTGCAAATTAAGAATACTTGTCAGAGTACAGGTTTGTATATGCAACTGGTATTTTCCAGAAGTTGCAATGCTGGTTGCGGACTTCTCATATATGAATGAAGCGTGTTCAACGGATAGAGAACCTATTCCTTTATGGGTTTGATTTCATTCAAATAGGGGTAGGGGATGATATGTGATATCATATTATCATGAAAATGAAATCAGAACTACATATTTTAAAATTTTTCAGAAACAGCAATTTTTGAATATCCATCTCAGATGGCGCTAAGACTTCGGTAATCTTCGTGTGGTCTCGTTTGGCGGTTTTTTTTACTGCGCAGTCTCCGTTAAGCAAAATTCACCATTTTATCGTTGTTTGCACCACCTGCGATCCGGTGCGAATGTTTAGTTACTAGTTACTGGATATCCTCCGAAAATTCTGGTTTTACTCGCCATTCAGTCAATAGAAAATAGTGCTAGTTACTCCTATAAGCAAACATTTACAAAATGAGTACTGAAAACGTATCGCCTGTCCTAAATCTAGAAAAATGTACTGTAATTTTACTCGATGTTGCCGGCACCACCACATCACATAGCTACGTAAAGGTGAGATAATTTTTCTATTTTTTGTCTACACGAAAAAACAGTTGAATGTTCACAAGTTCTTGTTGATAGAAATGTTCAATTATTGTACTAGATACTTGGACAATTTTTTCTTTCATCTATCAGGTTTGTCTGTTTTGTTCATTTTTTTATGGCATGGATGCCTGGATGCCGGACAATTCTCATTCATTTGATTACAATTTTCAGCGATAATCCGTTCGTAATACATGTGTAAAAATAGCTCTGATTTTTAACACGTGTTCTTAATTTAAAAGTTGTGTTGTCGTCCTTGAAAATTCAGCCCCTTGTACCATACATAGTGCATTCACATCTGGGTACAGCCGATTCAAGATGCCTTGCAACAATTCGCAATTTATGCAGATCTGAATTCAGGTATTTTGGACCTTTAGAATCGTCGGCCATCAGCTGTGTCGTGGGTTTTCCAGGAAGGGGATTACTGTTACTATTGTTTGGCAGATGGTATTTGAAAAGATCTCATATTTGGGGTACCTGATACCTGCTAAGGATAGGTAGGTACTATATTGGAATTGGTTGAAACTTGAAATACTCAGTTCAAATACAAAGGTACCTAGTGAGTTGTATAACTTGTATATCAAATCAAATGCTCTGTTTACTGTTTTCATTTAAAACTACCTATTTATGTAACAAGCGCCAAACTGGACTTTTTGGCTAAGAATGAGAATTGCAATGAAATTAAAGATAATTCATTATCAGTGGCGTACCCAGAAGTATACCATGTGGGAGGGGAAGGGGGTAATTAATAATTACTAAGTGGCTTAAAGTGAAAAGGTTCTTTCCAAAAAGGCACTACACTATGAATCAGCTGATATTTCCTGCAGCTACACCAACGAATTTCAAACGGACAATGAAAATTGAATTGAAGAGGAAAAGCACAATTTTAATTTTAAAATGCCATATCTAATGTAACTGATTTCCCGGTATAGGTAAATATCTATTATAAATATGCTCATAAATGTATTTCCAGTGTAATTCACACCTGCCCAAGACCAGGTGGAGATTAAATACACTGGTGTGAAATGCACTTTTCAAAAGAATGCTCAAATACCATTTTTCATACAAAAGAAAGGGCCTAAAGGAAATCGGAGTCTTTCTATCAGCATAAGTGTCCTCATATTATTCCCTGTATTATTCGTTTGTGCACGCAAAATTTTGTTTCTGTAACTGTTGAAAAAAAGTGACCTGGTTTTGTGTGGGTACACAGTTGAGAATGTCATAATACTTGCTTTTACAGAAAACTGTATTATTGGAAATGAAGTAATTGGCATATGATATTAATTACCCAATTCCATCGAAAATTTCATGCAATACATATCTCCGCCATATCCATATGCTTATTTTTTTCTTCAATTCAAGTTATATTTCCAAATGAAAAATGAGAATAGGCAACATTTCACAAGGCATTTCATCTGATAAGTATTCAGATATACATGCAAAGTAGCAGGAAAAAACTGTTGGTAATAATTTAATGCGAATTTTATTTTATAAAAATTAAGCAAATTCTACAATGGTGTGGGCAGTGTCTGGAACAAGTGAGATTCAACTCATTGTGTAGAATTAAAAAATACATTCATGGCTGCTAAAACTGAGTCAAAGTACATACAAATCACTTTGTATAATACATGGTATTATTTTTGATGAAAAAGTATTCAGTCAGAACCTGTGAAAACATAATCAGGACCGAATTTGAAGAAAAAAAACTTCACATATATGAATCAATATCACCACATTAAATCTAATCAAATGTTGCTCAGTTCTGTCGTATATCCAGTTATAAGGTAGAAACGGATTTTCCAATTCACCCATTTTCAAAACGACTGAAAAACTAAATAGTTTTGAAAAATTTCAAAGGCTGTTGAAACTACCCTGGGAATAAGTGACTATTTTCCCATTTAACCGTCTTTGTATCCTACCGTTTTCGAGATCCTGAAAGATAGTAACAATTTGTTTGTCATAGAAACTGAGAAAAAATCCTAATCTCCAATTAACCTACAGATGAGGTCATTAAATTTTGTTTATTTTTCACTTGTCCATATCTGCTTCATAATGGTTGCTATTGACAGACCCATAACGCCCGCAAATTGTTTTTTTTCTGTAGTTCATAATATTTATGTATCAAAGGCGTAAAGTAGGCCCTCGGCTAACGCCATCGGGCCATTATTCACGCCGCAGGCCATAAACGCATTTTACGCACGTGATACATACAAAATTTTATAAACTAGTGGTTTATTTCTCGAGTCAAAAGTAATGACTAGGTTTCAACAAACTACAATTCATATGTTACTCATAAATTCAGTTTTCAAGAGAAGCGCAATGTTTATGTGTATAATCTACATATTAAAATTACCGTACGAATTTCGCAATTATAGTAAGAGTAAAACTCTTTGTTCACTAACAGATATTCATTCCTTGAGATGTAACAATATGTATACCCAGTATATAGCTACCTAAATTTGACGTAGTCAATCAATCTGATGGTTGCTGTCTAGCAATACATCCAAAAAACAAGCTGAATTTGTCATCTTTTGGCTAAAAACTTCAGACAGCCAGAAAGCAAATGGATGTGTGGATATAAGGGACTTGAGAACAGCGGGCGGGTAAAGTGCACTTTATGGCCCGTGGGCGATAATGGACTCGCGGGCGGTAAAGTACCACTTTACTCCCGCAAATCTCGGCGATAAAGTGCACGTTACCGCCCGCTAGGGCATAAAATTACATTATTTTTCACTTTTCCATTACTGCTTTATAATACCTTGGCAATGGTTGCTATCCTTTTGCTATTAACAGACCCATAATGCAAGATTACACAAAGAAAGCAGCAATGACATTCATTAAATTAAATGATGACAGCAATATTCAACAAACTTCAAAATATCAATGCCTACCACGAGAAGAAAAATAGAAAGAAAATGCTATGAGCAATGAACCACTTCTTGAAATCGATTTTTCATTATAATAAGATGATTTTTTCGTGAAGAATAAAATCTTGTATGAACCTGGTACAAGGTGATTCGCTATAATTGCCCCCTCCCCTCTAGCTCAATTACTTTTTAACCGATTGCAAAATTTTCATCTAAAATGATTTTCGATAGAGTTTTTTTCCGCTACATCAGAAAATACAAGGTGCTCGGCTCGGAACAAATGATCTACAGGGTACTATTAAATGGAACACCGTATTTTTCATTGTATTTTTAGATTCTCCCTGAGAGCTGATTTCATCAATGTATCACACTTGGGTGTAGCGAAAATTATTACAGAAATATAGGGTGTTCAAAATCGAGATATTTCAACTCTAGGATTTTTTGTGGCGAAACTATTCATTATTGGTCAAAACGGCTTTCATGTCCGTATCTTAACTTTTGATTTACTATCTACTAACATTTGATAATTGGAACAGATACAGGGTGATCAGAATTCTGAATCTTGAACCACACTGTAAATGTTCCAATTAAATGCCAGTAGATATTAAATCAAAAGTTGAGACAGGGACATTGAAGCCGTTTTGAGCGATAATGAATAGTTTCGACACAAAAAAATCTTAAAGTTGAAAAATCTCGATTTTTGAACACCCTATATCTCTGTAATCATTCCCGCTAGACCCCAAGTGTGATGCATTGATGAAATCAGCTCTTCAGGGAGAATCTAAAAATATAATGAAATGCAGGGTGTTCCATTTGAAAAAATCAAATAGTACTCTGTAGGTCTCTTGTTCCAAGCACCCTGAATTTTCTGATGCAACGGGAAAATTTTATCTGAAAAATCATTTCAGATGATTTTTCGAATTTCTAAATCGGTTCAAAAATAAGTGAGCTAGAGGGGGAGACATTTATGGTGAATCGCCCTGTACATAAATATCTATTTTGTTCAAACTCTATTTCAACATAATTCAATAGATATTAATGTTTGCTATGTTTGGGTCAGTTTTGCATAATGATCGTTTGAGCTTGAAATGAAAATAAATAATAATTTTTTCAATGGAACTTTCATAGGATACCCTTTTGACTTTTGTGTCCAAACAAGCCGAAGAGTATCTGAAGACCAACTGGGATGACAGTTCTGTCAAAGAGGCAGTCAAAGCTCTGAAAGATGATTCTCTTGATCTTGCCGCCGCAAGCTCTCTAGTCAAGGAGCTCTCTGAGAAAAACGACGAAAATGTGGGATTGAAAACCATTCAAGGGCTGATCTACAAGAGCGGATATGACAGCGGTGATCTCAAAGCACAGTAGGTTCTGATTGGTTCCCTAAAAGCATGTGTTGTTTTCTATGTTAGCATCAATGTAAATTGAGCAGTATCCCCAAATTTATTTGCTATGAGGCTCAAGCGCTCAAGTGCAACATATGTTTATATCAAGTACTAGGTTATGAATTCTCTAAACTATGATGCCTTGAACATCTTAGTTATCTAAACTAAGTGAAACTAACATTCAAGACCTTGAAAACAAGTATTTATTGACAACTGCATGATTCACATTGAAATCAGGATGTTCAAATTTGACATCCTTTAGTTGTGTAGACGAATTTTACAAATGAGTATATATATTCAAGGCAGTTTTAGAAGATTTAAAATATATCATTTCATTCTTGCATATTTGAATTATGTATGTAGACTTTCTGAAATATATCTGAATTACACATTCATGAACCGGGCGGAGTCGTATCTTGGTAAATATTGAAATTTGAATAGATACTTGAGAACTTTTTTGTATCATGTGAAGAACTAGGAAATGAAGAACTTTGGAAATTCAACAGGAACACTATGTATTTTTTTAATCCATTATTGAAATGGAACCTCAATATCAAGTCTTCATATCACTCATTTATGTGAAAAACATCAAGGAATTGAGATTGTTTATCTATACAGGGTGTTTCAAAACTCTGTATCAAGATTTCAGTAGCTTATTCTTCAGATAAAAATGAAAGTTTTTTCTATAAACATATTCAGATCAAATTTGGTACATAGGCTACTAGCTTATTCTTCAGATAAAAATGAAAGTTTTTTCTATAAACATATTCAGATCAAATTTGGTACATAGGCTACGTTTTAGGGCTCAGATTATACAGTATGTCAAATGATTGTAAGAATCCCTTTTTTTCTTCATAAACTTGTTAGTTGTGCTTCACTGGTAGATATTAAAATACTGAATAATTTATTTATTTGTTTGTAAACTTTCTTGTTACTTGTAATTTTTACGCCATTATTTGGAAAATTGAAAAAATCTTGAAGCTTCAATCCTCTGTATATCGGTATCCGTTTTGTCGGCATAAATTTGAATGGCAGAGAATAAACAATGCTGACAATACAGTGTTCGGGCATGTTTCCGTGTGATATCCCGAAAAAGACTTGGAATAATATTACTAATATAGATGAAAACAAGTTGATGTCAAAGAAGTGTAATAAAAATTATTTTTTCTCAGCGTTTTCTCCGATGTCCCTTCTTGCCTTGAGTCGTGGGCAAAAACCCGCAAAATCGCCATTTTCTCTACCGGTAGCGTGGACTCGCAAAAACTGCTGTTCTCGCACACTACAGAGGGTGACATATCAGCACATATCTCCAGTTATTTCGACCAAACCGTCGGCAAAAAGACGGAAGCCAGCAGCTATGAGAAAATCGCCAAGGAATTGGAAGTCAAGCCAGAAGAAATCTTGTTTGTCACTGATCTAGTTGCAGGTATGTCAATATTCCAATTTTAACTTCCTATGCCAATATTTATTTTTCATTTTATGACGGGAAATGAGTTTAAACATTTTGTCTTGACAGCAAAAATTTCCATTCATGAAATTGCTCTTTTTTCTGGGTACATCACTGACCTAACTTACTGCTACTGTAGTTGATATTTTCTTGAACCTTAATCCACAGAATGTGGTTAACAGATATGATATGAATTTTCTTGCCTTAACTGTTTTCACTGGTTCCATTGATCGAAGTTGTATTCCTTTTTACATTTCTATAAGTTTCTGAATCTACAGCCACTTGTAATCATAGAACTAAGTCACAAATAATTCAAAATCTGGCAGTGAATTCAATCTGGCATTCAATAAAGAATGTATTGTCTTGACAACATTGAAAATTTACTGGATTTTTTCGCAAAAAGTGCGTGTATTTGACATGCAGGCGTCTTTTTGTTGATTAATACATGCCTATTCTGAGAACCAATGAAATTTCTTCAATTTCCTGGAATAGGACAATCAACAGGCATTTGTCATGATAAAAAAAGCTACCTTGCTTTCCTGATAACCGATATATACATATATGCATACCTTGCTTTCAATCAACACACTTCTATATACTTTGACAACAATTTATTGTCACCGGCACTACCATAAGATAATTTTCGAGTTTTCTTGGAACAACGTATATTGTGGTTGTGTATGTTTTTATTGATAAATATATTTCAAATTGTATTCAAATTTTATCATCAGTCAAGGGAAGTAGAAAAAATCGCTCCAGCAAGCTCTCGCGATTTTTTCACTACCTTGATTCTGCATTGTTTGCCATGACAATAAAACTTTCATACAATTATACATTTATTTATCAATAAAAAGATTATGTCCTGATAAAAATAAAACTTGTTTGATTGAAATTTGTTATTTGGCACTTCACTTTTTCCTTGTATAATATTTGTTGCTGTGGCATATTGAGAGTGTTATTTTAATTTGCTCTCAACAAAGGGCAATTTTCGGTTCATGGAATTACTGATACCATCTTGAGTCCAAACATAATTCAAGCCAAGCGGAATTTGCTATTTTCAATATTTTTTACGTGCCGATCACTGTTTCTCATATTTTTAGTGAGTCAGCAACAAAATGAGATGACATATTCTTATGAATATTAATTTGCTGATTAGTATGTATCTGCACGACACTAATGAGTGTATTTGCATGGTTATAAATTTACTGTCTGTGAGGTGGGAAATAAAATCAAGAGCTGATTATAAAATGATTTTAATTTGATAGAGTTGTCAAAAGAAGAAATGTCATAATTTCACCATTGAAATTAAAGGATGTGTATAAATGTATTAGTTATATGTGTAGTCAATTTTTCAATTTACCCTATATAAAATGTATAAGTTTTGATTCATAATAGAATGACAAAAGTATATGGCTTGCCAGAATATTTTTCGTCATAATTATCTTGCATCGAATTTTCAAAATTCACTGAATATATAAATGCAAATAATGTCTGAACCATGAATAATATTTAGTGATATAAATATATGTCAATTATACAGGGTGACACTCGGCAACCGGACGATTTTGAAATAAGTGTTACACAAAGAATTGGTTTTATTTGTATTTTTAGATTCTCCCAGAAGAGCTGATTCCATCAATACATCACACTTTGGCGTAGCTAGCAGAAATTATTACAAAGATATAGGGTGTTCAAAATCGACAATGACTTGTTATCTGAGGAAGGCGGAAAAATCATAGCTATAACATGGTTGTAAAGTGCCATTTCCGACCTTGAATGATTACTTCATCCTCGGGAGGAAAAGTGTTTCTTTCACTTTCCTCCGTTGTTACACAAATAGCGATTTCCAATTTTTGTGGTGAAATTGCAAATAATTAGTAATATCGAAGTGATGGCTAAAAGTTACACTCAGATAAAAATCGAACTTTCTTTAACATTTTTGAATACAGCATAAAAAGTGTAGGTAAATATGTATACCAAATTCCCTCGTTTCATCTCAAACTGATTCGAAAACAACGTAAAAAACATCTTAGGAAAGCTTCCAGGAAAACAAATCTATAGATAATAATTCTCATTTCATTCGTTGACGTTGCAGAGGCGGAAGCGGCTAAATCCGCAGGATTGTTGACAGCCATCATTGCCCGAGAAGGCAACGAAAAGTTGCCGGAAGACGCCGCTAAGGAATATCCCGTCTTCAAGAGCTTCGAAGATTTCGTTTTCGAAAAAGCGGCCAAACGCAAAAACGAAGAGGCCGCCGCCACAGAGGTTCGTTCAAGTAAAAGTAGAAGGCATAGATGAAAGTTTGTAGCTGGATTTGTAGAGGGTTGTCGTTGGAATAGACTAATCTCTTTTTCTATATAGGTCCTTTTTTATTTTTTATTTATGCCAATGACCTTCTTTCATGTATTGGAACATGAATTACTGACAATATTATATGCAGATGATACGTCCTTTTCTCTCCACCTGTATCCTTTAGGCACAGATATTGAAGATATTTCAGCAGACATTGCCCATGCAAAACAATGGTTTGATAATGAATTCTTTTTTAATGAAACATGAACAGAGGTATGTCTATTCTCAAATTATTACAAAATCCACTCCACTAGATCACAATCTCGATCACAATCGATAAAATTCTTGGCCCAAACATATTGATAACATCTGTAGTAAATTAGCAAGATCAGTTCTTGCCATTAGGCGCATAGCTTGAACCATTGTCTGCTAAATATGGAGAAAAAATCTAGTGAGCTGTAGTATCTGGTCTGCCCAAACAAGGGAAATCACCTACAGGGTTCTGTGGCCGATACAGTAGTACCGCCATACGGTCAACTCGAGGAAACACTCATTTAAAATGTTTTCCTGTCGAACCTACATAACCTTAAAAATCGTAAATGAGTTGAGCCTCCCTCAGTGGTGATCTCGGCAGTCTCGGACGGCGGCGTAGTTTGTTCAGTGAGTTTCGAGTTCAGTCACGACATTCACGGGTCACGGTCTCTCAGTCACTCAAAAATTCAAAATTCATGTAGTTGTGGAGATATCACAGATATGTAGAGACCGAGCCCCTTTACTGGCATACTGGCCCTTACAGCTCTGGGGTCCGATTCTCGAATCTGTAGGAATTAGATCCTATAGGAGAATGATCCAATGCTTTCAGTTCTCATAGGAAATGATGATTTGTCATGACACCTATTCTTGAACCAGCTGGAATCGTTTTTCCCATGAGAGGTAGAATCAGTAGTATCGATTATTAGCATTTGATAAAAGCTCTGATTTTTCTTACTTGTAATGATCCTGTCTCAATAACGAATGTATTCACTTATGTCACAAAGAAATATCACTTGGAAATCCATGAATGGAGATGGTTTCACAATTTCTGGTAGGCACAATAAGAGGAGACAGAGTTTGTTACACACTGATAATCAGAATAAACTACTATAATACTTGGAGCACAACACAAAACTATATCTATAAACGGAAGGAATATTCTATGGAATATTAGAACAATGAGAATTGAAAAAGAATGATATTTTAGAAAAAAATACGAAACAAGTCACGATGGCATGACAGCTCTTGACACTGACATCTAGTGACAACTTACATAATCACAAATTTCGAAAATTTTCTAGAAAAAAGTGAAGATCATCGTATGATACGGTAACATCCTCTAGTGGTCATACACTCAACTGAGCTATAGGGAAGACCAGTAATTCCAGCTCACTAGATTTTTTCTCCATATTTAGCAGACAATGGCTTGAACTATGAGCCAAGATGCTGCCCTAACAGCATATATGTAATGTTTCATTCAGTGATGAGGTTGGGTTCCTGTGATGGGGTAATTCGAGCTTCTCACACCTTCAAAGAGTTTTTACACTCCAAAAAGCTGCTGTACGAAGCATTGCAAAGGTTAATTATACTGAACATTGCCTATGAAAATCTCATACATGTTACAAAAATTATATACATTCACCACACACTCAGGCTTCATGATGATAATACCAGATAACATGTACCTCATAGAAGAAGATTAGAAAAGAGCAAATCCATAGGAATATAATAATAATAATAAATGATTTCATTGTCTCAATGGAACAAAAAGCAGAGTTCAACTCGCCAATAAATCGACAGCTGCTCTTCCACTCAAGATTCTTGTTGGAATGAGTATCTACAAAATCAACAACTCTAGTGAGTTGATCAATGACTCTTGTAGACAACTAGTGCTATTTTAATTTTGATTGATTTTATCACTTGAACTTTTTTTGTTTGTAACTCCTGTTTCACGTGTCCATAACCTGTATATCATGGATGTAATATTATTCTATTCTATACAATTGGTTGGATTACAAAAGACTACTATTAAAACAGTCAACGATGGTCATGATTATTTATACAGGGTGCTTTCAAATATGAGGCATCTACTTTTACATGATGTATATTTGATCAAAATGAACTACAAATTATAGTTTCTCGCAATTATAGGAAAATCATTTCTAGACAGTTATAATTCTTGATCCAACTGCGAATTGGGGGCGAAAATATGACCGAATTTTCATCAGAAAAAAATATCACTGTAATTCAGGACATGACGTGAAAATGAGCGATTCTGAAAACAAGAGTGGAATAGTCAAAATAATTTCTATTATGGTTTATCTTGTCACTATCTCTCATACAACACACCCCAATTTATTAAACTTTCTGTCATGTATAAATGAAAAATTCACATACTTATTAGACAGTTGGTGAGTGTGAACATGACTGAATTCTTCTAATTTTGTTCTTAGTAATATTTTATCTTATCGGTATTTGTAGTTTCATGAAAAACATAGAACTATCCTTCATATATCTCGTTTTTATTCAAGCCAATTTTAAATAATTATCCACTTAGACGTCATAATTTTGAAAATTTCAAAGGCAAAACAGGCTTATCACGTTTTGACTCAGTGGTTTCGACTATTGTTGATATTTTTTAATACATTCATATGGCTGGGTGTTTCTCACAACATAATAATATTTATAAGAGCTCTGGCCATACCATGATATAAATTGAAATTTTATCATTGTCAATTAATATATTTACTCTGATAACACTTTATAGATGCTATTATATTTTACTGATTCAAAGAAAGATGCATTTGAATAGTTTTTCATTCTTGAACCCATTGAAGTAGTTCACATTTACCATGACCTTGAGAAAAGTAATTCTGCAGGAACTGATGAGGGAATACTCAAAATTCCAAAACAGAAATCTTCTACTGTTTAGAAATGATATCCAGATTCCCTGAAACATAGTTCTTGTTATGGAGGACAAGTAGTAACAAAAATAAAACGTGGCAAGTTTCTCCTCAATCCCATCAGAAATCATCGTTCTTGTTGGATTATTCAAAATTCATTAACAGTGTGGTCCTTGATATTTCCTCCTGATTAATATTTCTTTTTGCTAGATTGTTTGGGATTTTCTCGTCGTTCCTATAAAATGAAAATATGAGTAGGTATCATTTCAATTTGCATGTAGTAAGGACAAAACAGATAAAAATGTCACTGCGTTTACAAATTTTATTATCAGAGAGCCTAAAAAATAATTCAATTGTTTGTCAGTGACACTTTATTGGTCTAAAAATTCGTATGTAGAAATGTATTGAAAAAATATCTTTGGACGTTTCGGAAACGAATCTGCTTGGGTATATGAAATAATACTGATATTTTTTGTTATGGAAACGAGGAGAAAATCCCAAATATTCTAGCAAAATGAATGTACCTACAGATAGTATTTAAGCATATTTCATCCTATTCAATGAGTCAAGAGAGCACATTGAAAAAACATCAGTGATTGGACATTAAAAACTAAAATAGAATATTTTTAGTGTTCCATGTATAAAGCATCAACATTTTTGTCAGATAGTGAAATTTTATTTTCAATATATTTTCCATAATTTTGAAAACCATGTTTTATAATACTATAAATTGGGTTAAAATTGAACTACCAACAAATTTTTTGTCACCAGTTGATGAAATTAAATTTCAATGATTAGTCTATTCTCGATAACCTTCACATTTTTTCCATGAACTAAAAATGTATTGTGTTGTGAAGTAGTCATAGTTCCAGTAGTTCTAGTTTTCTAGTAGCTTTTAGAATTATTGTTAGTATTATGAAAATTGTATACCAAATAAATTCTGTTGTGACAGTTTATCTTTTTTTTCTGTATCTTCTTGTTTCAATCTTCAACAATGTCATCTCATTTCATTCTTCATTATCTCTTGCTGTCCGTTTAGGAGCAACCGCCTTCGAAAGTCGCTAAGACTGAAGAAGTGAAACCAGCCAAAGAAGAGCCTGCAGAGGAAAAGCCATCAGAAGAGGCCAAACCAGCAGAAAAATCTGCTGAGGCAGCACCATCTGTGGAGCAAATCGAGGATGAAGCTATGGAGGTTGACGCCCACGAAAAAACTGAAGGTTTGTTTAACAAAATTGATAGGTTTCAGGTTGAAAATCAATTCATTGAGTGAAGTAATGATTGAATCTATACTAATATTATAAAGAGGAAAGATTCGATGGATCGATTTGGTAGCTTAAAACCAGGGGAAGGTTATAGGATACTTTTTAACCCGGTACCATTGGGAAATTCAAGATGGCGGATCCATATCGGACGAGTTTTGTGATGATGGTCCGATTCTATTCAAAATTGGTATCTGGGGGTTTTCGGGGTCGGATATTATGATTCTTTCGTCAGAATTTGAAAATTTGGGCGGAATTTGGAGATGGCGGAACCAATATGGCTGAAGAGTTTTGTAATTATAATCCGATTCCCACATCAATAGCTT